>BSBN01000916.1:12642500-13242500 GCA_027924645.1 Cunninghamia lanceolata | reverse complement strand
CATAAGAAGAAGGCTGACAGTTGAAAGGGGAAGATTGATAGGTGGATCGAATAGAATAGGAAATAGAGGCCGCAAGTACTTAAGGAGGTCAAGGCTATTGGCAAGAGACACCATGTGACTTCATGAGTGTTTTAATTGATGGCAACAAAGTCTATCCCACACATCCGCAGTACATAGTATGCCTATATCGGAAGTCAGATTGAAGATTGTTTTGGTTCGGTGAACAAGAACAGAGTATGCAACAAGGTTTGACAATCAGGTCCAAATCTCTCAGATGGTGTAACTCAGCAAGTTTCAAATTTGGATAAGTCAAGAGGAGTATCATGACTACTATACTCCAGAGATTTAGCCTTTGGTGATAAAGCATGAAGAAGATATGAGCATCTGAGTGTTGGGTTCTAGACAGGCAGAGTAGACAGAGAAAGAACTGACTGGTAGAGTATCAAACTTCAATCCAGATGAGTAATTGATGTTGATAAATCAATTTGAGGGATCATACATTGTTGGTTGACATGATTGATGACTTCAATGCCTATGTTTTTGATATGCATCACAAAATAAGCATGGATTCAGTTGACAGATCAATAATTTGTAAATATCTTTAGTATTCTAGTTGTCGACTAGAAAGTTGTTGAAATCCTTGATGTAGATATATATACTAGATGGATTCCAGTATGTAGGTGTGTTGTGTACAGATGTGATGAAATAAAGTGCGAAGAAAAGTAGAGACAAGTGTGGAAGAAGCAATACAAGTCTGGTATGTGACAGAGCAACAACACTAGAGTAGAGGAAGAATGAAGTGCATTAGATCAGTATATTATGCCTAACCGAAACTGAACTCTAGCATTTGTAGATGCCTCTCATCAGTTCAAACACCTGATTACCTTCTATAAGTTCTGTAGACAGTGAGTCTCTTGTAGGCAGTGTGCCTCTTGTGAGCAGTGTGCTCAGGCAGTGAGGTCTAATTGGCAAGTGCCATTTTGTACTTCTTATTCTTTTAATAGAGAATACAATCTTGGGTTAGTCAGCTCGTGGTTTTTCCCTTAATAGGGTTTTCCACGTAAAAATCCTTGTGTTATGTGTGATGATTTTATTTTTGCTCTTATGATCATATATGCTTATATGTTTTGATGTTGCACTAATTATTAAAGGAGAAAAGAAAGTTAAGATATTTGAGATAACTGATTCACCCCCCTCTCAGTTATCTTCCTTGTTTTCAATAGAGGCTATAGAAGAATAGAGGCCACAAGTCTAGTATGAAGGCTGAATAAGGAGAAGATAGGAGGATGGGAGGATAGGATGAAAAGAGGGGAATTAGTTTTGTTTTTTTTGGAGACAAAATTTTAGGTTGATTGATGTTGGTTCATATTTAGATGTAAGGTCATGAATGGATAATTTAAATAGAACAATTTGATGTTGAGTTTTCATTCTCTAGTGTAATTTCTACAAGAATACGAATCTGAATATCTCTATTCTAGTCATTGGTTTTGAGTGTCAAGTTTGTGAGGATTATATCCTAGCTCCTGTCATTGTTCGGAGGCTCTGAAGATGTTTGATTACAGTCAGTATGTTTAGCTCCTATCATGTTAATATTTGAACATTATGAGGAAATACTTTGAGTGTCCTATCATTATTTCTGCATATCCTTTTGCTTGAGTTCTTGTAATGGATTTTATATTGTGACTGGCAAGCTAGCCATAGGAAGAAGTAAAGTATGTGCATGGGTTTCTAGATCTCGTGCTATCACATCCCTTTGATTCAGAGATACCCTTGTGTATTTCTTCCAAAAGTCTTCAATTAGTGATCTCAAAGCTTCAACAACAACTTTGTCTTTCTATGGGAGTCTCCCAGAGAATGCCCACAATTCATTAGTGTTTGGGTCCTTAACTCTTTGACATCTTCCAATAGCTCTCATTAGAGTTTTTCTACTTATTTTCAATGCTTGACTTGTTTTTCTAATGAGGCAAGCTTTTTTGTTTGTTGGCTTACTATTGTTGATGTAATGACAGTCGTATGATATTACTATCCTTGGTGCATGAGGTGGAACCCACACTCTCATGTGCACTCATTAGATTCTTGACAATTGATTTTTCACTTGAGGCATTTGATGTTCTTAGGCCAAGAATCTTCATAGTGGGCCTAAATTTCAGATTTCTTATCAATTCAACAAAGAGTTGACATCTTCTGATTTTATTTAAATTCTCAAAGAATATTTTCCATATCTTATTTGCATATCTTTGACAAGTGCGCATGGGAATCTTATCTTGCACGAGATTCAATACATTCTCATCAATATCAATTAGAAACTTAGGCTTCCTATGCAAAATTCTAGGAGGTGTTTTAATTGGTAAAGTAGACTCAACATTAGGAAATTCTTCAATATTTACTTGAGATGGGATAGATGACGTACCTTTAATTGGAGGTGAAAAAGATGAAAATGACGTACCTTCAACTTGAGGAAATTCTTCAATATTTACATGAGATGGGATAGATGATATACCTTCAATTGGAGGTGAAAAAGATGAAAATGACATACCTTCAATTGGACATGAAAAAGATGAAAATGATGTGCCACCAACTTGAGAAGAAAATGTAGATGTACCTTCTAATTCACCTGTGAAAGATGGAGTTTCTCCAATTCGAGAAGATAATGATGGTGTTCCTTCAACTTGACTTGTGGACGATGGAGTGCCTCCAACTTGGAGATTCTCTTTCCTCATTGCATGGAGGTTTTGCATTCATTCCCTTTGTTCCACCAATTCCATCTCTTTCTCTTAGCTTCATTAGATGTGTCATGTTCCTCTTCAATTGGCAATGGTGGAATGTCTTCTTCTATGGTTGACAATTTCCTACTTTCACCTCATTCTTTCTCTTTTCCTCTCATTCTTAGCTTCACACTCTTCTGGTGTTAGAGTCTTTTCTCATTTCCTTGGAATGATGATGATTTATACAAGCATGATGAATAAGACAATGATAATTAGAACCTTTATAATGACAATGAATAATGGTCACAATGAAAAAATACAAAATAAGTTATCATGTTTGGTGATTTGCATCACTTTAGGAGCTCCAATTTCATGAAATTCATCGCTGTCCTTTTTTATTAAGATATGATAGAGCATGTTCAAATTTGAATCATAAATAGGACAAAAAACATTAAAAGATATGATAGACCAAAAAATTGTCCCAAAGATATGATAGACTAGCTTGATTTATACCCATTTTCTCAACCAAATCAGCAACTTGTTCTTCATGTTCATGGCTGTTGTAGGTTTGATAAAAAGTCATTTTGATCATTCCCAAGTTGTCCTAGACATGCATACGGTTCGTAACTTTTGAAAAATCATTTTGTAGTTCATTTTCTTGACCCATGAAAATTTTTATAACCGATGTCCCAAAGTCTAGAGGAAGACGTGTGAAGACAAAAATCATTACTTGAATGAATTCCTTTGTGATTAGTTTCAAATGGGGCATGGGTAATTAATTAAACCCTAACTATGAAGAATATCATTATGAATAAAAGAGGAATGTGGATCTGGGAGGTCATCTTGATATGTTGTCTTAGTAAGGATAATCTGGTCTAGGAGCACCCTCTTCGTCAAAATGTTCAAACTTTGGGTTTTGTCTTATTTTGTGTTGTTTCATGTGAATAAGGTCATTTTGGGCCATGGATGATCATTTGGAGTCATTGTGGAAAGTTTGGAGTCAATTGGTTAAAAGATGTAAAAGTTGCTATTTGTTGTCATTGTTGTCAATGACAACTTTTCTATGTAATGAACCAATTTGCGAAGTTGTTTCAAAAGTTGGTTGGTGTTGGTTGAATGGTGATATGTGTTTTAGTGGCCAAAAGGGTATCTCAAACTAGTCTCACTTTCTGAATGTTAGGTCTGCTCCAAAAGTTATGTCTAAAAAGGCCTTTTTGAAAGGCTACAAGGATCAATGATAGTTTGAGAACGAAAGCCAATAGATAATGTCTAAGGGTCCTTGTGAGTGGTTGTTTGATTGTTTTTGATCATTTTATACCCCTGCTCTACATCATAATCATTATGAGGACTAAATATATTGCATGCTATTAAAGTATTTGTCTAAGCTCTAAAATGAGAACCACTATACAAGGCTCGTGGGACTGTCAACAAATCTGCTATGAATGTCATCCTATAAACCTCCAATCCTATTACAAAACACAGATGGGGATTGTATTAAGTGTTTAATAGACTATTATGATGTGATTAAAACTCACACATGCTATCATCAAGATGCTAGTCATAATCATTACACTTGGTAGGTATTTATGTGATTATGTTATCATGTTACAATAAAGAATTACCAACAACCATAAGACAATCCATAGATGACTGTCATTAACCCTCATGATTGTCATGAGACATTTACCCAAGGTGAGCCTATTTAGCATCAGGGAATTAGCCAACATGTCTCACAATATTTTAAACTTTGTAGAAGGATTATCATGAAGGCAACTAGAAGGTAAGGGAAAGGGTTGTCATACCAAAATCACTAAGAATGATGGGATAGTAAGGCTGCCAATGAGTTGTGAAGCACACACACAAGTAAGGGTAATGATTATGGACCAATAATGATATAATAAATCTCTCATTTGATGGTTGCCCCCTATGCACATGATAACATTTTCTTCTAAACTTAGACCTACCTCAATGACCTAAGTGATGTATGTGCAAGGATAGTGATAGGAAGGGGATATTTTTATGGAATTTTTAACTAGTGAATGCCAACACCTTGTATATATGGGATTGCCAAAACAATGGAAATACTATGTATATTTTGTGCCCTAATTTCCATTTCGAGTAAATAAGAAGTTAGTTTTTAGTACAGGGAAGGGTTGCATATAGGGTATTTGGAAGAAAACCATAGCCTCAATCTCAAATTTGATTGCAAAAAGAAACCTATCAAAATTCCATGATTTGGACTGCCCTAAGCAACATTTTGAATTGTTTAGCAAATTGTCAATACCCTATCTATGAATAAATCTCTCCACACCTCAAGATTTTTCTAGTGAAGTATGGGTCAAGTGACTCATGAGATTCTACTTAAGCTTGTGAAACAAGGAAGAAGATTTTCCTAATTAAGAAGAGATGTCATTCAACTACTCCCTAGTCATGCCTTAATTGTCACAACAATGGCAAAAAGGAAGACAATCTCATGAAATATGTTGTGAATAGTAGTGAAATGAAGGCATGAAGGACCAAAACAAGGTGGAAACATGAGGGATTTGGTGTCTCTTTGACTGAACTAACTGATATACCTAGACACATATATATCTTAGAACATAAAGAACATAAAGAATATAAAGACATAAAGACATAAAGAACATAAGAACATATATATGTGAATTAAAATGGACATAAGTTGAACATACCTTAGAATTCGATATTGCAGTTGACCAATTCTCCAAAATATGGCTTCAAAATCATCAAATTCTTCTTTTTCGCAAGTTTGATTATGAATTCTATATAATTCTAGAATAGGATTAGTGAAATTTATGGAAAAAACAAACATATATCATCAAATTCAATCTATATATCAATGTTAATTAGCTTTGAAACAATATCACACATGAAACATGAAACTTTCAATTTAAATAATCAAATTTTATCCAAAAACATGCAAAATTAGTTCTTCCACGTTGAAAAAACAAAAAAAGGTGGTGGATTGATATAAAAATGATTCTCAATAAGTCAAACAACATAAAAATCATTTTCTTGTTTGATATACTGCATGAAAAGAAGGAATAACAGTCATGTGGGGTCTGAAACATGGATCCCACATGCTTTTTTAACATTTTTCATACCTCCCATAACATGCTCGTGTTATAACACGAACACATTCTGGGAATCATGAAAAAATAAAGGTTCATGCATGCAAAAATCATAACCTTCTCAATGTAACTATGCATGTAGTTAATCAAATAGGTAATCAAGTGATGGTCCAAGAGTGTCCCTAGACTCAAATATCCATGTGGTTCGTGAAATAGAACTTGTTTATACTAGAAAGGACAAATGTAACCTTGTATATACATGGGAGAGTCTCTCTCTCTCTCTCTTTATTTCTCTATCCTATATATAGAGAGGGGTTGAGAGACATGTAGAGATAGAGAGGGACATGGACATGGATAGGGAGAGAGCCTAGAGACATCCAGAAAGAGATGGAGAGATAGAGATAGAGTTAGAGAAAGGAAAAATATAGAAAGAGAGGCAAATAGAGAGATGGAGAGGGATAGGTGGAGATAGAGATGGGAAGAGGGAGAGATGGGGATTGAGATAGACAAAGGGGTCTATAGAGGGAGAAAGATAGAGATACATATATATATATAGAGAGTGGAGATATAGGGAGATAGATCTAGCAATGGAGAGATGTCTAGAGACATAGAGAGAGAGAGATTTCAAGAGATAGAGGGATGGAGAGAGAGATATAGAGAGGAGGAGAGAGAGGTAGTGAGGGATATATTAAGAGATAGGGATACATATGTCTAGAGAGATAGATATAGGGAAAGAGATCAAGAGATACAACTTCCAAAGACATAGGGAGATAGATTTGAGGTAGAGGGATTGGGAGAGTGATAGAGAGGGGGAGTGAGATAGTGAGGGAGGGAGAGATAGAAAGGTAGAGTTAGAGAGAGGGGATCGAAAGAGAGAGAAAGATAGAGAGAGAGATAGAGAGGTAGGTATAGTTAGAGAGAGGGATAGAGGAGACATATATCTTTCCCAGGCTCAATCTCCTCTATATCTCCCTATTCTCCTCTCTACCTAAACCATAAACCTAAACCTCTAAAACTTAACCCCTAACCCCTAAACCATAAACCCTAAACCCTAAATAATACCCCTAAACCCTAATCCCTAACCCCTAAACCCCTAAACCCCTAACCCCTAAACCTTTATCTCCCTATCTCTCCCAATCTCTATTGATCCCCTCACTCTATCTCTCTCTAAACCCTAAACCCCAACCCCTAAACTCGAGCAACCATAAACCCCTAACCCCTAACCCCTAACCCCTAAACCCTAAACTCGAGCATCCGTAAACCCCTAAAGCCTAAATAATTACCCTAAACCCTAACCCTAAAATCTAAAACCTATTTACTTGAGCAACCCTAAACTCATGTAAACCTCAAATAATGCCCCTGCCCCTAAACCCTAAACTTGAGCATCCAGGTTAAACACCTAAACATATAGTTCGATAGAGGATGATGGAGGATCAATGGGAAATGGATGTAGAATTATTGGATCTTGATTAAATCATTAGACTCATTTGGATGTGATTTGATAGGATCCAAGTTATTTGTTTGATTGTCTATGTTTTCTTGGGGAACACGTGTCTCATCATGGGATATTGATGGATAATGAATAGGACTAGCACGAGATGATGGATAGGGCTAATGGGATGATGGATAGGAGTGATGTGGGTTACTTGCTCATGGATAAGATCTTGATCATAGGGAGGATAAACATGGATAGCGTGATATTAGATATGGATAGGGTAAGTGGGGATGCATTGATATTCATTGAATTGGGGAGTAAGAGGTGGTGATTAGGGTTCATTAGGAGATGTTAGAGGATTAATGATGGGATCGATGTATAGAGGGGTTGACCATGAGATGGTAAGGGAACCGAGATGGGATTAGATGGGATATTTGGATTTTGATTAGGATGGGTGGTGTTAGCACTCATTTTGACCTGGAGGTTGATTTTTTTTCATGTCTAGAGGGTTTCTTCACTTAAACCCTATTTATTCTTTCCCATCGGCGTGACCTCGCAGGTGTTTTGGCGATCATGTTGGTGGTAATGATGTGCCGTCGGTGTGACATTCACCATCGGTGAAGCGTTTTCCTGTTCGACCGACGATGGATGTTTGGCCGATGAAGTGTCATCGGCATGTGTCTCACCGAGGGATGTATGTATTGGGGTGCTCGCTGTTATCGGCATGCTTTGTTTGTTTTGGGCCGATGGCTTTGGTTTGGCCGACAAGGGCATTGTGGTATTGTGACTATGTGCATCGGCTGGACTGTATGTTTGGTCTTGCCGATGAAGTGTTCATCGCCAAGATTTTGGCTATCAGGTGGACGGAGAAGTGTTGGCCCGACAGTTGGGGTCTCGCCGACGGAGGTGGGCTATCGGTAGGAGTTGGGCCGATGGCTTGATGGAGTTGATGGTGGTCATCGGCGAGACTCGGCGTATCGGCGGGGAGACTTTCAGGTTGGCCGATGGTATTGGTCACACCGACAGCGGAGTATGGAGTAGCGATCGGCGAGACCCGGCGTATCGGTAGGAGATTTTTTGGGCACGCCGACGAAGTGGTATCATGCCGAAAGGTATGGTCATCGGCGTGACTTCTGGAGTCGGCGGGAGATTTTTGAGGAAGGCCGATGGTGTATGTCATGGCGATGGGCTGTGGGCGAAGGGTCGTGTGTCAAGCGCGGCAAAACGCTCGACACTTAGTACACATGTGACTATGTTTTTAAAGTGATAGAGGGCTCTCTGCGCTGTGCATGTGGGATTTTTTTCCTACATATTTTGAACCTACGGTGAAGTGTGTTTTGGCGGGAGGCTTCCGTTTGAAAGTTGCGATGGTTTTCTCGGTGGCTGTGGGTGGTTGAGCCATCAATGGCGACGGTGCAGGGATGTGGACAATGGTACACATGGTCAGGTCGCCCAATTTTTGAATGAAGACCCCAGATAGTGGCGCATGGTTCGAGGCTCTCCTTTGTCTGCTGCATTAATATTTTCTGAGCGCCATTCCTTCTGTGGACTGTATCTGGCAGATTTTTTGTAATAGTCATGTAATTAATTGTTGTGGTACACTTTCTGGCTATTATAAGCAGACTGTGTTACCATTGTTTAGGTTGTTGAAAGTTGAAGATTTTTGGCTCTGTAATTCAAAACAAGCTGATCTGGTTGCTCTGTACAGCTGAACCTGTGAGTTTATGTATCTCTTGTTGTATGTTTTTGCATGAACCCACTGATTTCATGATTAATCTTATATGAGAAATGCTATCTTAGCATGTGTTTTGTTAATTCTGTCTCCAGTATTGCATGTATTCTTCTTCTGAGTCTGGATATTTAAGCAATGTTTGAGACTCTAGAACATAGAATTCCTGTGTTGAATGTATGATCTCTTAACTTCTGCTCAAGGGGTAGATTAAACTATTTTCAGGTTGAACATTGGGAAGGGTATACTGTAGTAGGGATGCCATAAGTAGAGATAACTTAACACTCTGTATTGGGAGATATCTGTAAGGCAGGTATCACATATATCCCCCTGAAATCCAGTTTTAGCTGTTCATGCTGATCATTCACAGGTGTATGTTTATTGACTCCAGGCCCTGGATAGGCACCAATCTTGCTTTGTGTTTGTGTTACAACCATGTCCAGCTTTGCATCCAAACTCAAAATCATAATCAAACTCTAAAACAACCATTAGGACATTAGAATTAGTTTTAGGATCCTCAGTCCTCTGTCTACAACTGCAAATAGGCCCAAAGCTAGCCCCTTTGCTCTTATCTTTCAGTTTTGGTCTACTTACAGGAGGACTTATCTGCTTTCTGACAGCATCCCAATCCTTGTATGCGTATCTCATGGATGTTGAGTAGGGAATACCCCCTAGGTCTTGCAGAGCCTGAAGAAGAAGAGGAGATAAAATATAGAGTCTATCTCCTACACTGTTGGCCCCTGGCCCAGAGATCCTGTTGATCACTGATGGCTACCTTGTAGGGAAATTTGGGAATAAGCATCCAGTCTGGGAAAAAACCAATAGCAATTGGTGACTCCGCTAGGGAGTGAGAAGTAAAAGTACTATCTAATCATCTCCAGTAATATATCTGTGACCCATCCGAGTCACCAACAGAAATTGGCGACTCTGCTGGGGAATTTGTGAAAGAACCCTGGTTTTCAAAAGAAAATAGTTCCTAGTAATAGGTGGCGACTCCGAAGTAATCTCCCAACCGGTCAAAGTAAAATTTATATGCAGGGGAGAAGATCCCAACAAAATCCTTTATTTGAAGAGTTACCAGTAACAAGAAGAATGATGTACAGAAGAAAGGGAGCTGTCTCAGTTAGTCATGAGGGGTCCCCCAGAAAAAATGATGATATACAAGATAACCCTAGGCCATCAGGACAGCATGAGCCCTACTTTTCAAATGCAGAAGCTGATATTCAGGGTGCATATGAGAGGCAACAGGGTGGTAACATGAGAATGAGGTCAGAGGTGTTCCAAGAACACCCATTTCTAGACCCTAGTGAAAGATTTGAAGAGGCCGAGTCTCTGAGGCATGATGAAGACGAAGATCAGAATATGATAAAACCATCCTCCTCTAGGCCCAGCGAGGAAGAACTAGCTGATGAAATTAGGAGCTTAAGGGCCGAGTTTGAATATTAGCAGGCAATATCAATCAGAGATGACTTGAGGAAGAAAGTGCAAGCTTTGAGGACTACCCAGAATAATTCAATTCCTACCCTTGAGAATGCAAATGTGCAGAGACATCAACAAAGAAATGAAGTGCAACATCAGCATAATGATGAGAGACAAAATGTGAATGATGCTAGGATACCACTGAACAATGTAAGAAACCAGAATGCAAACAGAAATATTAATGTTAATCAGTTAAACAGACAGCCAATGCAGCTAGATAGATTCAGACAGCTGGTATTTGATGGTATTCCTGGGTATCCTAACCCCATTGATAAGCATCTGAGGCTGCAAGTGCCTAAATTTTCAGGAAACAACACAGTGTCAGGAGAAGATCATCTAAAAGCCTTTCAAAATGTCATGGATAACTTTGAGGTTGAACATGAGGATGTTTTCATGAAGTCATTCATGCAATCCTTAATAGATGAGGCAAGAGAATGGTACAAGAATCTGCCTGACCGGAGTATTTCATCATGGGATGATTTTAAAAGGATGTTCAAGGAGCAATATGGTGACAAAACTGACCCTAGCTTTTTTGTAAATGAGTTCACCAGTATCACTAAAGGGTCAAATGAGCAGGTTGCAGATTTTAATGCAAGATTTACTAAAGTGTTAAACAAATTGCCACATCACATGAGGCCAAATGAACCAATGTGCATAATATTGTATATCAATGCCTTTGATGCAAAAACTGCATATGGATTAAGAGATAAAGGTCCTGCTACTCTCAGGGATGCTTTCAGAATTGCAGTGAATATTGAAAACAACAGGAAAGCATCAGGCAAGACTAACAGGAGGGACGATGTGAAAATTCTGCAGAACCCAAACAAGCCTCAGAACACTCAAGGTAATACATCTGCCCCTGAAGATAAGATAGACAAATTGGCAAATGTTGTTAAGGACCTAAGCTATAGACTAGCTAGAAGTGAAAAAGGGATAGGTCCTGATAGGCAAGTCTATCAAAGGCAGGAAAAGAGGCCATCATTGCATGATATGCCTTATAATACCAATTGGCATGATGGTAAACCTATATTCCCACGTAACAACACAAATCAAAGAGCTCAACATGTCAAAGAAACTCCTGATCCTCTAAAGAAAGCTGTAAATATTGTTGATGATGCTCCATGGTGTATAATTTGTCAGATGCCACATTCACAGTCACAGTGTATGATTGCTCAGTCCTTGTGTGATAATACTACATCTTGTAATGAATGCAATGAGCCACATTATGTGCAAGATGATGATGTAAATATGATGTCCATAAGCAATGGATACACTCTTTATGATGCTGATGAGAGTACAAATGATGGAACTCAGGGCTGCCAACAGTTCCCATATGATGAAGATGATGAAGTTAACTATGCCTATGCTCAGAACTCACACAATTTTCTGAGTAACTTACAACGACCTTCTGATGAGGAAATTAGGGCCTTCACAGCTGCAGCAGTTGCTCAAGTCAAGAGCAACTACAATCTCAGAGGTAAAAATCAGGTAAGTAGCCCACATCAGCCAAAAGATGTTACTATAAGACAGCCAGTGCATGGTAATAAGGGGATGGAATTACAAAAAAGGCAGTGGGTTAATAATAAACAGAATTTCAGACATAGAACAGGTCATGAATCCCAAGGACCAGAAAATAGAATCCCTCAGGCTGAAGATCAAGGTAAAGGTTCCCAAGACAAGAATGATGATCAGGGAACTATGAAAGTAAGAGCTAAATCAGTTCAGGATAAAAACAAGATTGTGGAGCAAGCTACAACTGTTATACAAAATTATGTTCCATTTGATATAGCTCAAGTCCTCTCCCAGGTAAAAGTCTCTGTTCCACTTATGGAACTCATGAAAGTGGAAGAAATCAAGAATAGGACAGTATCCCTAATTTCAGGGGTGCCCTTTCAAGCTAAAAAAAATGTTCAGATCCAGGGTGAGAAACATGTCATGTGTAATGAAGAAGATGAGGCTCCTGAATTCTATTTAGGAGTGACTATGACAAAGTGTCCTTCACAAGTGGAACCATTTTATGTGTCCCTGGTTATAAATGGAAAGATAATTAGAAATTGTATGCTTGACTCTGGAGCATCTACAAATGTCATGCCTTTGGCCATCATGCAACAAGCTGGATTGAAAATTGACAAGGCATGTGGAAAATGTTATGCTATGGATGCTAGAGAGGTACCAGTTATTGGAATCATGAAGGATGTAGATTTCAAACTGGCAGCATTTCCTGAAAAGAGATATAAAATGAATATAACAGTGGTTGACATCAAGCCACAGTATGGTATGTTGTTGTCAAGAAGATGGGCAGCACTAATTGGTGGAAGTATGCAGCTGGACCTGTCATATGCCATGATTCCAATGAATGGTAGGGATGTTAAGCTAATCAGAGAACAAAGATCATCAGAGACAGTGGAAGACCAAGAAGCAGAGGAACAGATATGCTTTGTAAACACTGACTGTGATAACTTCAAGGTTGTCTCAGATGATAGAGAAGATAAAAAGAAAAATGTCTGCATTGAAGAATTGGATCAGCAAGGTTTGTGGACCATGTTTTTTGATGGAGCTTGTGCAAAAGAAGGCTCTGGAGCTGGAGTTGTTTTCCTGTCTCCAACTGGTAAGCTCCTCAAATTCTCTTTCTTGCTAAGGTTTGTTTGCACGAACAACATTGCAGAATATGAGGCTTTATTCTTAGGCCTAAATATTGCTCACAAACATGGAATCAAAATGCTAAGAGTATTTGGGGATTCTGAGCTGATTGTATCCCAAATTAAAGATAGGTATGCTTCAAAAAATAAAAGGTTGAAACAATACAAGCATGCTGTTTGGGATACCATTGAACTATTTGATGCATTTTCAATAGGCTGGGTAGAGAGGTCAAAGAATGTTATCGCTGATTTCTTAGCCAATGTTGCAATAAGGCCAGATGACATCACTCTGTCAGATGTTACAAATGTAGAAGTTAAAATTAGGCCTGTAGTACCAGAAAATATATGCAGTTGGCAAGTGTTTAATGATGATAGGGACTTGTTAAAATTTTTGCACTGCATAGATGAATATGAGAATCAAGAAATTGATTTCCAAGCTTTTGTAGAGACTATAGATGGAAAAGAAACTCTTGTGGGAAAAGAGATAATTCAATTGAGGACTAATAAAATCCCCAGAGGGTTAGTAGCTTTGGAAAGAGCTTTTGACAGTAGAGATAAATTGGTCACAAGGACATCTCCCACAAATAAGGAAGATTTAGAAGAGATAAATTTGGGGACATCTCAGGCCCCTCAGAAGGTATACATTGGTAAATAGCTCAAACCACACATTAGGAGTATGCTGATTGCATTACTGAAAAAGTATAAACATGTTTTTGCTTGGTCATATGAGGACCTAAAAGCCTATAGGGAAGATTTATTCTAGCATGAGATCCCATTGAAGCCTGGAGCTAAGCCATTTAGACAAAGGCAAAGACCTATTAATCCTACCTTAGCTCCAAAGATGCAAGAAGAACTCAAAAGGCTGAGGGAAGCTGGAATAATTGTGCCAATCAGGCATTCAACTTGGGTGTCTAACTTTGTCCCAGTCAGAAAAAAGAATGGTGATATTAGGCTTTGTGTTGACTTCAGGAACTTGAATGTATCCTCTTTAAAGGATAACTATCCACTGCCTAATATGGAAGCTATGTTGCAGAGAGTGACTGGTTGTGAACTCTTATCCATGATGGATGGATTTTTAGGTTATAATCAGGTGAAGGTAAAGGAATCAGAATAGTATAAGACCGCCTTCACCACTCCATGGGGAACTTATGTGTATGTTAGAATGCCCTTCGGACTAACCAATGCAGGTGCTACATTTCAAAGAGCAATGGATGTTGCTTTTGCAGGGTTGATTGATTCAATCCTGGCTGTATATCAGGATGACTTGACTGCTTACTCAAAGAAAGAAGAGCAGCATTGTTTGCATCTGGAGCAGATTTTCATAAGAGCACTAGAGTATGGTATTTCTTTAAATCCAAAGAAGTGTGCCTTTGGGGTAGTTGAAGGAAAGCTCCTGGGACATATTGTTTCCAAGGATGGAGTCAGGATAGATCCAGAGAGAGTGGCTGCTATTGACAGAATTCAAATGCCAAAAACTGTAAAAGGAGTTCAGTCCTTCTTTGGACAGATAAATTTTGTTAGGAGATTTGTTCCCAACTTTGCAGAAACCACAAGGAACATTTCCAAGATGATGAAGAAGGATGCAACTGTCCACTGGGAAAGTGAAGCAATAGAATCATTTCAGAGTATCAAAGAGGCAATCAAGATGGCCCCTGTTCTTAAATCTCCTGATTTTTCTAGGCCATTCCAAGTATTTTCATTTGCTTCCTTTCATACTGTTGCTGCATGTTTGCTACAGAAAAATGAAGATGGTTTTGAACAGCCCATCGCTTTCTTTAGTATGTCCTTGCAGGCCTCTGAGTTGAAGTATGATATTATGGAAAAACAGGCATATGCACTAGTCAGAGCCATCAAAAGTTTTAGACCATACTTGTTAGGATCATATATAATTGCATATGTACCCCATGCAGCAGTCAAAGACATATTCACTCAGCAGGAGGTGACTGGAAGAAGGTGCAGATGGATAAACAAACTGCAAGAGTTTAACATAGACATACAAATTACCAAGTTGGTAAGAGGACAAGGATTAGCCAAGATGATGGCACAGTCAAACTTGGAAGCATGCCAAGTTAATGCAGTCCAAAATGAGAGTGTAAATGTATCAGGATCTGAATGGTACAAGGATATTATCTACTACTTGCAAAATCTGAATTGTCCTTCCCATTTCAGTGACAGTCAAAAGAGGACTTTAAAGTTACATGCAATCAGGTATGTTATTGTTCAAGGTGAGCTATACTGGAAAAACCCTGATGGTGTGCTGCTGAGATGTGTGGATGAGGATATGGCTAACAATGTTTTGATTGATATGCATAAAGGATTGTGTGGTGGACATTATACTGCCCAAACAACAGCTCATAAAATTCTCAGAGCAGGATATTGGTGGCCCACTCTCTTTTCAGATGCACAAAGGTTAGTGAGGAAGTGTGACCCTTGCCAAAGATTTTCAGGAAAGTTGAAATATGATGGTGCTTTACCCCTCAGGACTGTAACTGTGGATGCTCCATTTCAGCAATGGGGAATTGACTTCATAGGGAAAATTGCAGACAAATCAAGTGGGGGACACAGTTGGATTTTGGTGGCAACTGATTACTTTACCAAATGGATTGAGGCCATTCCAACTAAGAGAGCTACAAGTAAGGTGGTGATAGATTTCATGCTAGAAAATATTATCATCAGGTTTGGAGTACCATTCAAGATAGTCACTGATAATGCTATGTGCTTCAGATTAGGTGAATTTGTTGATTTTTGCAACAGGTATGGGATAAATCTATCATATGCATCACCATATCACCCACAAGGGAATGGTCAAGCAGAATCAAGCAATAAAAGCATCATGAAAATTATCAAGAGGATACTGGACAAGAACAAGAGAGCTTGGGACTCAAAATTAAAGTTAGCCATATGGGCTGATAGAGTGACAGTAAAAAGGGCTATTGGGATGTCACCCTTTGAGCTAGTATATGGTGCATCAGCCAGATTGCCCATAAACAATCTCCTACCAGTTTACAGATTCATCCAGGAAAATGATGAGGAGATTGAAGACTCCATGACAGAAAGGGTGAACCAGCTGGTTGCACTGGATGAAAACAGAAGGAAAGCCCACCAGATTAACCTCAAGAGACAACAAGATGTGAAATATCAGTTTGACAGGAGAGCTATAAAAAGGAAGTTTCAAGTTAATGATCTGGTGCTCATTTGGAATGCAAAAGGTCAAGAAAAGGGTAAACATGGTAAATTTGAACCCTTATGGATGGGCCCATATCAGATTTGCAGCACTCATGGGGAGGATTCTTATTTCCTCCAGGCCCTAGATGGTGAAGTTCTGGAGTTGCGTGTGCATGGCCAATTCCTTAAGTCCTATTTTGCATAGATGACTTATCTCTGTGCACATTTGTAAAAATATGTATATAATGTAAATGCCTTGTACAGTTCATGCTTTTTGGTTTTTTGCTTGGTCTGCCCGGAGATCTGGTTCTCGCTGCAGGTTTTGCACCTGCACGTCCCCATTCAGAGCCAGTGTTAGCACTCATTTTGACCTGGAGGTTGATTTTTTTTCATGTCTAGAGGGTTTCTTCACTTAAACCCTATTTATTCTTTCCCATCGGCGTGATCTCGCAGGTGTTTTGGTGATCAGGTTGGTGGTAATGATGTGCCGTCGGCGTGACGTTCACCATCGGTGAAGCGTTTTCCTGTTCGACCGACAATGGATGTTTGGCCGATGAAGTGTCATCGGCATGTGTCTCGCCGAGGGATGTATGTATCGGGGTGATCGCTGTTATCGGCATGCTTTGTTTGTTTTGGGCCGATGGCTTTGGTTTGGCCTACAGGGGCATTGTGGTATTGTGACTATGTGCATTGGCTGGACTGTATGTTTGGTCTTGCCGATGAAGTGTTCATCGCCAAGATTTTGGCTATCGGGTGGACGGAGAAGTGTTGGCCGACAGTTGGGGTCTCACCGACGGAGGTGGGCTATCGGTAGGAGTTGGGCCGATGGCTTGATGGAGTTGATGGTGGTCATCGGCGAGACTCGGCGTATCGGTGGGGAGACTTTCAGGTTGGCCGATGGTATTGGTCACACCGACAGCGGAGTATGGAGTAGCGATCGGCGAGACCCGGCATATCGGTAGGAGATTTTTTGGGCACGCCGACGAAGTGGTATCATGCCGAAAGGTATGGTGATTGGTGTGACTTCTGGAGTCGGCGGGAGATTTTTGAGGAAGGCTGATGGTGTATGTCATGGCGATGGGCTGTGGGCGAAGGGTCGTGTGTCGAGCGCGGCAAAACGCTCGACACTTAGTACGCATGTGACTATGTTTTTAAAGTGATAGAGGGCTCTCTGCGCTGTGCATGTGGGATTTTTTTCCTACATATTTTGAACCTACGGTGAAGTGCGTTTTGGCGGGAGGCTTCCGTTTGAAAGTTGCGATGGTTTTCTCGGTGGCTGTGGGTGGTTGAGCCATCAATGGCGACGGTGCAGGGATGTGGACAATGGTACACATGGTCAGGTCGCCCAATTTTTGAATGAAGACCCCAGATAGTGGCGCATGGCTCGAGGCTCTCCTTTGTCTGCTGCATTAATATTTTCTGAGCGCCATTCCTTCTGTGGACTGTATCTGGCAGATTTTTTGTAATAGTCATGTAATTAATTGTTGTGGTACACTTTCTGGCTGTTATAAGCAGACTGTGTTACCATTGTCTAGGTTGTTGAAAGTTGAAGATTTTTGGCTCTGTAATTCAAAACAAGCTGATCTGGTTGCTCTGTACAGCTGAACCTGTGAGTTTATGTATCTCTTGTTGTATGTTTTGGCATGAACCCACTGATTTCATGATTAATCTTATATGAGAAATGCTATCTTAGCATGTGTTTTGTTAATTCTGTCTCCAGTATTGCATGTATTCTTCTTCTGAGTCTGGATATTTAAGCAATGTTTGAGACTCTAGAACATAGAATTCCTGTGTTGAATGTATGATCTCTTAACTTCTGCTCAAGGGGTAGATTAAACTGTTTTCAGGTTGAACATTGGGAAGGGTATACTGCAGTAGGGATGCCATAAGTAGAGATAACTTAACACTCTGTATTGGGAGATATCTGTAAGGCAGGTATCACATATATCCCCCTGAAATCTAGTTTTAGCTGTTCATGCTGATCATTCACAGGTGTATGTCTATTGACTCCAGGCCCTGGATAGGCACCAATCTTGCTTTGTGTTTGTGTTAAAACCATGTCCAGCTTTGCATCCAAACTCAAAATCATAATCAAACTCTAAAACAACCATTAGGACATTAGAATTAGTTTTAGGATCCTCAGTCCTCTGTCTACAACTGCAAATAGGCCCAAAGCTAGCCCCTTTGCTCTTATCTTTCAGTTTTGGTCTACTTACAGGAGGACTTATCTGCTTTCTGACAGCATCCCAATCCTTGTATGCGTATCTCATGGATGTTGAGTAGGGAATACCCCCTAGGTCTTGCAGAGCCTGAAGAAGAAGAGGAGATAAAATATAGAGTCTATCTCCTACACTGTTGGCCCCTCGCCCAGAGATCCTGTTGATCACTGATGGCTACCTTGTAGGGAAATCTGGGAATAAGCATCCAGTCTGGGAAAAAACCAATAGGTGGTTGGTGTTTCCACATTCTTTGGACTAGGCTTTTAATGTACAACTGTTGGGTTTCTTAGATGGATGTGATGGGTTCTTGGATCCAGGATCAACAATCTTTAGATGTTTGACAACATGGATACATGATGGGGTTTGAATTGGACTTATGGTAGGAGACTCTTCAATGAAATGGTTAAACATAGGAGTGGATGATGGTGTTGGAGTGGTATACATGTTATTAGGAGGTTCTTTGTTAGGGTCAAGGATAGAAATTTACTAATAGTCCTTGGGTCACATCCTTTATGGATTCATGGGTTGATGGACTAGGATATGCATATAGTTGATGGATAATGATGGAAGATGTTGTGGAGTTAGGATTAGGATCAAGTGAATGGATATAGGAGGCTCGAATGGATTAGGATTGGGAGTGTTAGAGGGGGATGAAGTTGGATAAGTGGATTTGGATGGCTCCATATCTTTGCTTTTATTTTTGGATTTTGTAAAGACTATTTGGAGAAAATTTTTCAAGAATTCATGGGTTGATGGATTAGAGCTTATAATGTTTGATGGTGGATTAAATAGTGAGTTATTTGGTGGATGGATGATAGGGATTGATGGATTAGGAGATGGGTGGACTAATGCATTAGGATTAGGAGGATTGGAAGGAAATTATAAAATAATTCCCCTTTAAGCCTAACCCCTAAACCCTAAACCTAAGCAACCCTAAACCTCTCTCTCTCCCAAAACCCTAAATAATACCCCTAAACCATAAACCTGAGAAACCCTAAACTGTTAAACCCTAAATAATTCCACTAAACCCTAAACTCATAAACCTAGCCAACCCTCTCTCGCTCTCTCCAAAATAAGAAAACTAGAATTCTCTCTCTCTCTCTCTCTCTCTCTCCTTATCACCCTATCTCTCCCCTCTCTCTCCCATCCATCTCCATCTCTCTCCCTCTTCCTTCCTCTCCTCTCGCATGTTGACAAAGAATATGGATACAAGAAAACTAAGATATGTAAAGAGGGACGATGATATAAATTGGGATGATGAAATGGAAACAAGATAATTTATGAATTTTCATTGGATGGAAAGAATGATGAGGAGAGGTAGAGAGGGGGGGAATTAGAGAGTGAGAGAGAGGATAGAAGTAGAGATGAGAGGGCAATAGAGAGTGGGAGAGGACCATTGGAGGTAGACAGGGGAAGGAAGAAGAGAGAGAGGGTAGGAGGTAGACAGGGGAGGGAAGCAGAGACTAAGAGAGAGGACCTAGGAGGTAGAAAGGGGAGGGAAGTAGAAAGTGAGAGAAAGGGTAAGAGGTAGAGAGGGGGGGAGAAGAGAGTGAGAAAGAAGGTAGGAGGTAGAGAGGCGAGGGAAGAAAAGACTTAGAAAGAGGGTAGGAGGTAGATAGGGGAGGGAAGTAGAGAGTGAGAGAGAGGGTAGAAGGTAGAGAGGGGAGGGAAGAAGAGAGTGAGAGAGAAGGTAGGAGGTAGAGAGGGGAGGGAAGCAGAGACTCAAAGAGAGGGCAGGATGTAGAGAGGGGATGCAAGTAGAGAGTGAGAGAGATGATAGGAAGTGAAGCTACCCTTGTAGACATGTATGTAAAGTGTGGAAGCATAGACAAGGCATGTCAATTATATGACGTAACAACTCAAAGAGATGTTCTATAATGGAATGCAATGATTGTAAGATATGTAAAAAATGGATTTGTTGAAAAGGCTTTAGAAACTTTTAAGCAAATGTAATTGGCATGTGTATTGCCAGTTATGCTCAACATAACACAAGTGCATTATAACGTACTCGCATTATGTAAAATCACGTAACATGAACGCACTACAACGCACTCGCATTATGCTCAGCTTTCTTTGACATGTTTTTATCAATTTTTAGCAAAATCTAGAGATAATCTGGAGCGTGCTCCCCATCAGGATGGCACTTTTTTCAATGAAAACTCAAAAAAAAATACCACCATAATCTTAAGCTCTCTATTAGCTATCTAACTATATAATTTTTTTCACATTCTGATTATGTTTCGTGTTTCATCTTGAATTTCTTTTGTTAGTGTGTCCATTTTTTGTCAAAAATTAGTGTCTAGTATTTTTGACTTTTTTTTAACCATTCATCAAAATTTGAAATAAGTTACATTTTTAGAAACTAGACTCCATTCTACACGTATTTAGAATTTTTTTTTGATTTTTGATTAGTTTTCAAAAAGTTTAGGGTGGAGCACGCTCAAATTTCTATTTTTCAGGATGTGTCCACTTTGAAAATTACTGAAAAATCAATTATTCATGAAAAAATTATCAGAAAAATCAGGGATAAACTACATGGTGTTAGCTAATTTCTCACAAGAGCAATTATTGAAATACTAAAAAAAAGTTAACATTTTAGGGGGAGCACACCAGACACTATGTTATGTTTTTTGAGAAAAATAGGACCAATTTGTGTGCTTCCCCTTTTTGAACCCCTTAATATCAACCATTTTTAGAAACAAATAGTAGTTTAGAAACTAGATTCAGAGCACTACGACTCTTGTTTTTGTTCCATCTTCAAATTTTCAGTGTAGCCATCTTAAATTTCTCATCCAACATCAATGTTTCCTGATTTTAGAAAAAAAGTGGCAACTTAAGACCCCATTTTGGTCCCTCATCTTTGTGCACTTACCTAGTTTGTCTCATGATCCATTGAAGATTACACTGTCTTTATATCATTGTGGGATTCCTAATTAAGAAAATATTGATTTGTTAAGATCTATCTTCTCTATTTTCATGTTATGACTGTAGAGGTTTATAGTTAGGAATTCCTAAAATCCTTATCTTCCTCACCGATACTTTGAACTTTTTTAATCCAAGCAGTTAGTATAAATTAGAATTTAGGATCAACATGAAAATAGATTACAAATTAGATGATGAAATATTATTTTTAGAGATAAAATCATATTTAGTTCTTTACATTTAGTAAATATCTTAGGGTTTGACAGTAAAATTAGACTTCATCATTTTCAGACCTAATCCTTTTTTTAGATTCCATTGAACAATTGTGTAAGTCCCTTTGTGTGTTAAACAACAAAGAACATCAAACACAGATTTATCTTGTAGGGCCAAGACCTGATTAGGAGAGACCTTGGGCTAGTAACTTTTCATTTTTTGGTATTTGATTCTTTTTAGAAGAGATAAGATACTTAGTATTTTATGTTGAAATGCACTAGACAACTAAGAGGGGGGATGAATCAGTTGTCTTTAAAACTTTGACCACTTATGAACATTAACACATCAAACACTTGTTCACTATTATTCAGATTTAATCATGAAATAAGAAACTCAACACAACAACATCATCAACACATGAGACACCAGGTTTTTACGTTGAAAACCTTAAAAGGGAAAAACCACGGTGGGTGTTAGCCCATAGAAATATATATATATATATATATATATATATATATATATGTTATAACAATATCAAAAAATAGAGGCTCACTGCCTAATATGCTCACTACAAAGATCGACTCACTACCAAGGGGTGGCTCACTGCCAAGGGTTGGCTCAGTGGCAAGGATTGGTGAACTGATTTGATAGCATCTACTCCATGCCTAGGTTTAGTTCCATTGAAGAACAGTATAACTCCTCTGCTCTATTCTTTTTACACCTTCTTACTTATCTTTTCATTTTCACACTAGGATATATTTTCACAACTACTTTACATGCTTTTATACAATTCATCAACCTTGGAATGTGCATCAAGGTTGGCATTGCATTCATCAACCATTGGAACAATCTCCAAGGTCATCATTACAAACATACATAGAAATAGGTCTGGACCTAAACAAAATTGGCTAAGGAAAAGGTGTAAATATGTATGTTGATCATGCCACGCCTTAGCTAGGACTCAAATGCAATCTTCCATGCCATGACATGCTTCTACAATCTTCAATGCATCTCTGCAAGTAGTGAAAACAACCAAGTCAGCCAAGACTGGTGTTAACACTACGTCTTCTAAGAACAATCTTCATCCATGATCCCAATTTCTCTTTGCAGACCAATCCAAAGGTAGGAACACGATTAGGAGATATCCACAAGCACATTGTAATCACCAAGAACATCCACACAACCTCTAACCAATTTATCAAAAGGATTCTTCAAACCAGAGCACTTAAACAACACTGTTAGCCACTCTCATAAAGAAAAGATTGCTTGTCGACCACCAAATAATGAACCATTGGAGTTGAAGGTACTTATCATCATTATCAACTTGATTCTAGAACTGTAGACTGAAATACTTAACTATGGAGGAATGCAGAGCATAATACATTCTCCTTGTCACCACCAAATATACAGAAAAAGTAATTTTCACTCTGGTGAGCATAATTAACTCAGATCTTCATACTAGAGGCTCAATCTTGGAACATAGCATCTTCAAGCATATATCTAAATAAATTCCAATCCATAGGCAAATATATTTATTTTACAGGAAATGCAGAGCAATTTGTTGGACTATTCTTCTATAGACAAAGATACTTTGCAACACATTGTTTCCACCGGAGGAGCAAATTTTCTCAATATCCTCAATATCAGGATCTCCAACACTTATATAGGTGAATATAAAACATCTAACTCAATACACACAAGAATCAAAGAAAGAGCATAGTTGATACCAATGACAACACTGATATGTTGACATCAATGACAACACCAGTTAGGCACATACTTGCAACATTTTATCTAAGTTGAGCAGTGTTAAAACACACATCAATGGGTATAAGATGTAGAAACTAAAGATGGAACATCTCTTGTAAGAAAGATATTAGTGGGTGTTAGTTGCAAATGATAAAAAGCCATCTACAATGTTTAATGGAGATTGGAAAAAGTTGGACAAGAAGGCATGAGGAACCATTCAGTTATGCTTTGTGTATTTTGTTCTCTTGAATGTATTCAAGGAGACCATTGTATTCAATCTATGGAAGAGGATAAGTGATATTTATCAAACTAAAAGTTGAACCAATAAATTATATCTCAAAAGATGGTTATATGATTTAAAAATGAAAGATGGTGATTCGGTTGTAGATTATTTAAATTATTTCATTTTGATTTTGAGTCAGCTAGTTTCTGTAGATGTTAAGATGGAAGAAGAAGATACATGTATCTTTTTACTTTTTTCTTTATGTGATACTTGAGAAAATCTAATTGTTTCTATTAGTAGTAGTGGTGTAGAGTTGAAAATGGATGGTCTCATTGCTACTTTGCTGTCAAAGGAGGAAAATTCATGAATGATGGATTGAAGGATGCCTTGCATGTTTAGGGAAGGCCCAAGAACAAAGGTGGGTCTAAAGGTGATAAGAAGAAATATATATCCAAGTCAAAAGGATGGTAAAAAATCCTAGGGAAGAACAGAGTTAAGTGTTGGAATTGTGGGAAGAGAGGACATGTGAAGGAATGTAAAAACAAAAAGAAATCCTTTGATTCCTCCATATAAAATCTTCTAATGATGGTGATAATGGTGCATTGTTTATTTTTTCTAAAACTTTTAGTAATGATGCTTGGCTCATTGAGATAGGTTGCGACTATCATATGACTCTCCATAAGGAGTAGTTTTCATCTTAAAAGTCTTATGATGGAGGAGAGTTTTCCTTAATGACAAAACTACCCATCAACTTATTGGTAAGGGAAAGGTATAGCTATTTTTCAATGATAGGGGGATTAAATCTCTTGATAATGTTTTGCCTATTCCAAGACTCAAAAGAAACCTACTTTCTATTTCCAAGTTGAGTGATTCTAGAATGTATATGACATTTGACAAGTCTAGAGTTATAGGTTGGTGAGAGGAAGTTTGGTTGTAGCTAAAGGATCTCATGTTAGAACTTTGTTTAGATTGAATGCCTCCACACTTTGTAAATATACTAATTAAGTAGTAAATCTAAAAATACATGTATGTTGTGCCACCAATGTTTGGGTCACATTGATGAAAATGGTCTTAAGACCATTACTAATAAAAACATGGTTGATGGTTTTCTTGATTACTTGAATGGTAAAATTAATTTATGTGACCACTATGTGTTTGGTTAATGGAATAGATCTTCATTTCCTATTGGAAGCTGTAGAGAAGAGAGGTTATTAGAAACCATTCATTTAAATGTGTTTGGTCTAGTGGATGTGGGTTATATGTGAAAATATCATTATTATGTTTTATTCATTGATGATGCCTCTAGATAAAATTGGATATATTTTATGTTCTAAATCTAAAGTTTTCACTAATTTTAAGGAAGTTAAAGCCTTATTTGAAAAACAAATATATTACAAAATAAGGGTATTGAGATGTGACAATGGTGGTGAATATTTCTCTAGGGAATTTGATGAGTTTTGTAAGTATGCATGTATTATTTAGTAGAAAACTATGCCATACACACTTCAGAAAAATGGGTTCTAAAGAGAATGAACCAAACTCTAATGGAAAGGGCAGTAAGTATGCTAAGTGGTATGCATGTAGATTAGTGATTTTGGGTAGAGGTTGTAAGTACCATTTGTTACTTGATTAATAGATCTCCTTGTTAGGATCTTATTGAAAATACACTTTATGAAATGTGGACAACTAAGAAGCCTTCTGTTTCACATTTAGGGTCTTTGGTTGTGAGCATTATGCTCATGTGCCTAAGGAAAACCAATCTAAATTAGATCCAAAATCTTATAAATGCATCTTCAAAGGATATAATGAGAATGTAAAAGGTTAAAATCTTTGGAATCCCCTAACCCAGAAAATGATTATTTTTTTAGAGATGCGACTTTTATGGAGTTTAGAGCATTTTCAAGATTTGAACAACCAAAGGAAAAGAAGGAAATAAAATAGTGCATTTTGAGACTAAGGTTGATAAGTAGGAAGATGCATACGTGGAAGAAAAACATTATGTATTAGAGGATGGAGAGGAAGAAGATGGTTTAGATGAGATTTTTGACTAGGATGTGTATGATGAGCATGTAGAAGAATAGACATAACCCCTACTCCTACCTTGAGAAGATCCATAAGACAATAAAATCTAGTTGATAGGTATAGCACACCAAATTTTTGTTGTGTATTTTCTTTGTTATGTATTGATGACAAATAAAGATCTTTTAGGGAAGCTCTCTCTTTGGAGGATAGTGAGTCTTGGATGCAGGACATGCAAGAAGAGATGATGGCCCTAAATAGTTGTGACACTTCAGATCTTATGAGTTTTCCCAAGGGAAGAAAACCCGTTGGTTTCAAGTGGGTGTATAAGAAGAAAATTAGAACATATGGATGGTTAGAGTGGTATAAAGATAGACTAGTGGCCAAGGGCTACTTCCAAAGAGAGGGAGTTGATTTTGGTGAAATTTTCCCTCCATTTTGTTAAGTGATTTCGTATTAGATTCTAATTATCTATTACTTAAACTTGTAAAATTTTGAGATAGAGAAAATTGATATTAAAATTGATTTCTTGCACGAGGATCTTGAGTAGGAGATTTATATGCAACAACTTGATGGTTCACAGGTTGAAATGGCCAATATGGTTTGAAATAGTCACCAAGATGTGGTACTATAAGTTTGATGCCTTTGAGTTGAGTTTGGGTTTTGTTAGGATCAAGGATGATCATTGTGTTTATGTTAAAATTATTGATTGATCAAATTCTAATAATTGTATTGTATGTAGATGAGGTGTTGTTTATTGGTAACAACATGGTGATGATTAATGATCTCAAACCTCAAATTTATAGGACATTTGACATGAAATATTTGGGGGCTACACAATACATTATTGGTATAGAAATCAATAGTGATCAGGTACATAGAAACCTTTGGTTAAGTCAGAGTAAGTATGTTGCTACCATTTTGCAATAGTTTAGTATGCATGATTGCAAAACTGTGAGTATTCTATTTCCTATTGGCACTAGTATTTCATTAGGTATGTATCCTAAATCAAATGATTATTTTTAGGATATGTCCAATGTGCCTTATGCTAGTGTTGTGGGTAGCCTATTGTATGTAATGGTTTTCACTAGACTAGATATTTCCCAAGTAGTGGGAGTTTTGAGTAGGTTTATGTTTAACCTTGGTAAGGAGCATTGGGATTATGTTAAGAGGGTTTTCATATATTTGTGAGGGACTTCTAATTATTATTATTTTTATCATGTGACTAATGACGTGGCTATAACATTGCACATACAAGGCTTTGTGGATGTAGATTGGGTAGGTGATTTGGATACTTGAAGGCTCACTAGTGGCTATGTGTTCTATTTGTTTGGTAGTGTAGTGAGTTGGATGAGTAAGAGACAACCCATGGTTGCTTCATCCACCACTAAAGTAGATTATATGGCTACTACACATGCCTCTAAGGAGGCAGTATGGTTACAGAGACTATGTGTAGGTATTCATTTTGATTGCAAGGTGGTTAGAATTAGTTGTGATAGTTAGAGTGCTACTTGTTTGGCTAATAATACCATGTACCATGGTCATAATAGTCATGTTTATTTTCAATCACTTTATGTTTGAAATGGTAGAGAATGGTAAGGTCTTGTTACAAAAGGTTGACACTCAGGATAATGATGCAGATTCCCTTAAAAAAGCTAGTGCACATGTGGAGAAGTTCTCTTGGCATAGGAAGGCCATGGGCCCTGGATCTTGCACTTGATATATTTTATTATTCCTTTGAATTTTATTGCAATATATAATATAAATTGGGATAATTGTAAGATAGTTGATATTTATTTGTAATCCTAATGTATTATTTTTTATGCATCTCCAACAATCTTGGAATGGGTACTTGGACACCCATGTTGTTGAGATATTATTATTCTCCTTGTTGACTTGAAATATTAGTTATAATGGCATTCATGAAGGAGGAAGATTTGGAAGTGATGCTTAAAAAACAATTTTTAGCATATTCCTCAACTTGGGTGCTAGAATTGAGTAGAGGAGCATATTGCGTTATTAGTGGGGTCTACATTCATGCGTGGAGGTGAATTTGGATGCCTACCTTGTGATGTGTGCCATTATGGAGGAGTTACAACTCAAAGATGCCATCTATTATTAGTATGGTGGTTAATTTTACTACTCATGGCTCATTGGGAGTCACTTTTACTATTTTTAGAAGATCCTCTTCATTTTATATATGGGAGATTGTTTAATTTTAAAATGGTTGGTGGTACATTGTTTTGGGAAACCATTTATGGTATTTCTCTCCCATTTTCTATAAATTAGAGGCATGAGATAGTATTTTTATGAGATTATTTTATAGGTACATGTGTTGCTAGAATGCTGCTAGGGAGTTAAAGTGTTTCATATGTATTCTATTCTTGAAGATTAATACATTCTTGAGCCTCTCTTTGATGGTGGAGTTTTTTTCTCAAAAGATTTTCTCCACGTAAATATGGTGTGATATGTTTCCTTATTACAGTTTACTAATTTTCTTATTGCTTATTTTACACACTCACATAATATTTTATAGGTAATCCAATGCTGCATAACTAAAAATTAGATTTTCATACTTTGGAAAAGTTTTCATTGTAAGCATTTTTCACCTTGATTTAACAATAGAGTTATGTTGTAATTTTATATTGGGATCATCATTATATTGGAGTTTTTTCCATCCATGTTGGGATGCAAATATTGTTATGTAATCATGTCATAATTATTGTTTGAATTGAAATTGTATCTTGAAGTTGTAATAGAAATATCATTATTTGTAAGTCCTAATTGTGTGACATATAGGCCTACTATGTACTCATGTTGGAAAGTGATTTATAGATGTTGTTTATGCTTAATTATGATGTTAAATTATTTGAATTCATGAATGGATTTTTGTTTTAATTGGCTATTGTATTAGTAGACTTAAGCTTGGAGGGATGTTTCTTTGTTGCATTGTGGGTAATGGTTTTATGTGTGTGAGTTGAAATTCACCTAAATTGAAATGTCATATTTTGTGAAATTTATAATCTTGTATATGATGCATAAATATATTGAAAACCATTGTTTTAAAATGTCTGTTAACAACTAAAAAAATAAGAGATTTTTGGTGTGCCTTGTGTTAGCCCTTTGGTGTCACATTGGTTTAGCCATGTACCTATTTTGGTTTTGAGTTATTGTTCATGTTTTTTGGTGTTGAACCATGGCCCTAGTATCTTGTTGGTTTTTAGGTTTTTTGGGAAACCATTTGGAAACTTTGGTGTCAATTTGGGAGTCTATAGGAACCTCACTATTATTTTGATGCCCTCTTCAATATTTTGAATCACCCATTTTGAATAGGAGTGATTTCAATGTAAAAATGAGTGATTTAATTAGTAAAAGGGGTGATATTAGGATGGCTATGGTGATTTTGACTAGAAAAAGGGGTGATCCAAAGGGAGGGAGTAGTTGTTATTATTTTTTTATAAAAGCTTTCTTAAGGAGAGTTGTACCTTATGGTTTTCTCTTCCTTCCCATCTTCTTGGTTTGAAACTTTTTTGTGTTCTTTTCATCCTTTTGTTGAAATTAATATTTAGGCTTATACTATTGAGTGTACTAGTTTAATCTCTAGTAAGGCCTTAGTGATATATTGTATCTCACTTGTAACCAACTACTCATGTCATGTTTGAGATGGTGTTTAATGTTGTGAATCCATTATTTGGGTGTTTTTTTGTAGTATTGGATGTGGGAAGGATGCTTTGTAGCTTGTTCTTTATTCCTTTCTATTCTTGTCTTCCATTTGTGTTGATGATGTTATTTGAGAACGAGCTACCATTGATTATGAGGAGCTTTATCTCCTTTATTCTTCATCATGTCAGTGTATCCCATGATGGTTGTGTATGTCTTCCATTTATGTTATTATGTTTGATGTGGTAGTGTCAGTATGTGCTTTGGTCACGATGTTGTTCAGTTATAACAACATCATGTATGGGAGCATGAATTGTGACATGTTTGTCACAATTGTAACACAAAAAATTTATTGGGATTTTTATCCATTAATGTATTGATATAAAATTTGGGGCATTACACTATATGTTGCCATTACATATTTTTAACTCCTTAATTTGAATCCATAAAGGTGTCATGCACTCAATTTGAGAGGGGATTTTATCTCCATATTATTTCATAATTTACATGGTTTTGTGTTTGCCAATATCATTAGGGTTAGATTATTCACATCCTCATGCTTTCCTTGTACATCATGATCCCATTGTCATATTTACATGG
This sequence comes from Cunninghamia lanceolata, assembly GCA_027924645.1. Classification (NCBI taxonomy): domain Eukaryota; kingdom Viridiplantae; phylum Streptophyta; class Pinopsida; order Cupressales; family Cupressaceae; genus Cunninghamia; species Cunninghamia lanceolata. The sequence goes on along the minus strand of BSBN01000916.1, from coordinate 13,212,654 downwards.
TTTTATACTTGCATACATCACAAGGAACTCAGTCACATCCTATATCCCTATGAATCATAATTCCACATTCATCTCAATGTTACATAGCTTCAATTTATATGCTTCATGGGGATCAACTCAATCATATCCTTATGATTGCCTCATACATCATTAATCCATCTCCTAGTCTCAATCTTATAAGGCTTCATTATTGCATGCAACGTAGGGTATAACTTAATCATAACTATAGATAATTACCTCAAGAATCAAGATTGTTTTGCACACCTTTTTTGCCAATTGTATACCTTGTGGGGACCAAATTAGTCACATATTCACATTGCCTTATACACATTGGTTTACACCACACATGGCAATTTACACATTATTAAATTTCACACTTGTATCAAAATATAATATTTATGATTGTGTATTTTTGTGCCACTAATGTGGCATCATAGATACAACTTGGTGTAATACTATACATCACCTAGGATATTGGATGTCCTAATTGTAACATTATGCCTATTTTATTAAATTTAATCATGATAATAAGATATAATTATTTTCTATCACTTAGGTAGCTAATAATGACATGTCACCCTTGATTTGAGATCATCAATTGCCACCACTATCTCATCAATTCCTATTTGATGGTAATTATGTGCCACATTTATTCCACTTAACTTAGTTAAATGTTAGTGTGAATAGGGTTCTTTAGCTATCTAGTTTTCCACTTTAGTTCTCTTCGTGCACTAGGTTAAGTTCATTTATCCCACATTGGTAGTGTTTTTAGTCTCTTGGCCAGTGGTAAATCCTATATATACTCACCTATTGCTCTCAAATGAGCATCTCAATTTCATCGTATGCTTTCCATTCTCTTGAGTTGAATATAATTTATTTGGTTCATATTTGATTTCTATATTTTCTTTCCTTTAGTCATTTTGATCTTGGGTGGCTTCACAACCAAATCTTACATCAACCCATCTCCTGATTGTGAGTTAACTCATGACCTCTTGGACATGTGGTATCCTAACTCACTCATCCAAGAGGTCTATGCACATATACACTATTCTTTAAATTGTTAATCAAGTAATGAACAAAATAACATTCTTCTATCTTTCTATTTTGTGGCTACTTCATAGAGATTAGGTCCTAAGTTTATTTTGTTTATCACAAAATCTAACATGGTATTAGAGTTATGATGTCTTAGGATTGTCATTTTTCTATATTTTGAGTGCATTATCATTAGGGGTGATTATGGGTAGATCTAATTTTAGTCAAAGGTAGAGCTTTTTTTAACCTCACCATTTTGTTTAGAATGATTGAGATAGTTAGAGTAGGATTTCATTTCATTTGAATAAGACATTAAGGGGTTGACCAAACTAATTTTGAGTGTGCATGTCTTGTGGTGTTTTCTTATAGGTAGCCAAATATTTGATGCACTTTGATATGATTATAAGCCAACTACTATGTCTATGGGGGCCAAACCCTAGAAATGATTGTTAAATCACCAAAATTTGAGTAATATGCTTGGAGCCCCTAGTTAAATTTTCCTTTACATGTAGTTCAAGGCCATACCATACATGGATCATAATTATTTCATGGAGAAAGGTTCATTTTTGTAGGTGTATAAGGTATTTTTTTAAAAATAAAGGTTTACATAGTCATTAAGGGTGTACCCTTTGTGGCACCTATACTTACTTTTTCATGGTACCTTGCACCAAAAAAAATCATGTGTATGATGTTCTTGTGTGGTGTATCATTCATGATAAATGACATAAAATTTCCAATGTAACAAGTTATTTCCTGTCGGCCACCCTTTAATGATTTTTAGTTGGACCATCATTTGCTAACAACATTGCCAAACTCTTGACTAGTGCTAATTGATGATGTTTTGAACACACCGCTATTTTTTTTCAAATATCATCACCAATTCTTTTATCACCCATCCCATGTCCTCTACCATGCATCTATTTATGTTGTCACCTCTATGTACAATACATTCAATTCTTAAGGTTTCACATTCTTAATTAGCCCAATGTTAATGCCATTAAGGTGTTGGTACATCGTGTACCCTATGTGCCCTTGTATGTTCCACCATTAATGGAAAGAATATGACTATAGACTATTTCCTACTACACCACATGGAACCTATTGCGCATGCTTATAAATGGACTTGCCAACCTAGTACATGTGGTAGTGTGAAACTACCAAGTAGGCCTATGGAATCTTGTCATCCGCTTAGTGCCATGTGGATTAGTATGGAGCAACCATAGTTTTACATATCATCCTAGCTATTATATATGATTACATAGTTAGTATGATAACATGCTAATGTATCATCCTAACCTTTTATAGGATTCCCACCCCTCACCATTTGTGTTTTCAATTTTGGAGCTTATCTTTGTGAGGCCTATTCTTGGTCATATGAACTCCAAACTAGATCAATTTTTTTAGACCCTACCTATTTTTTGTGTACTTCATAGTGGTATGATATTTTTATATAATTAATTCCTTTATTTTCTATAAATTGATAGTTTTCAAACTTTTTGTTGGATAATTCTTGTTTTGAGAACTTCAAGAGGCCATAACTTACACATATAGATTCTTTTTTTAGTCACATTTTTTTGAAAGTGTATATTTTTTCATGTACTTTGTAGTAGTGTGTTCTTTTCCTTATAATTATGTTCTCAAGTTGTACTTTCATCATTTTATCCTTTTTGGGAATTGTAAACTCCTATGAAACTATAAACAAGCTTGTAAAACACACTAAGTACAAAGTGCCATTCTTATACTTGTTTTGGGGGGTTATTGCATCAAATAATAATGGGCATGCACATGTTTGGATAAATATATCTTTGTGTTCTCTCCTTTCATTTTATAGTCATGGATCAACAAACTATACCAATTTTGACACCCTATAACTACTTTTCTTGGAAAACAAAGATAACAATGTTACTATGGGCTAAGGGATTGTAGAAAATAACTCATGGCATTGAAGCTAAATTCAAGGGAGAGGCAAATAAAATTAAGTGGCTTAATAAATGTTATGAAACTTTTGATTTCTCATGTCTTTCTATGTCTATTGATTTGCTCATTTATATTGCAACATTAGATAAATCTAAATAAATATGGGGTACACTAAAAGTATTATTTGGTCAAATATGAGCTTAGGACTCATGAATTGGAGAATGGCCTAATAATTCTTAATCCCTATAATTTTGGTAAAATTCAAGACTTTATCACATAGTTTAAGTCACTTAGAGAATAACATTCAAGACTTTATCACATAGTTTAAGTCACTTAGAGAATAGTTGAAAGACTATAATATTGAAAAGGACTATCAATTGGTATTGAGTGTACTCACTAAGCTTGGACTTAATTTTAGTGGTTATTTCCACCTCCTATGTTGCAAAAGATGCCTTATGTGACAAGTTTAAAATGCCTTATTTTGATGCATTTTCCAATGCACTAACCAAAAAGCAAGAAAAAATTATCCAAATGAGCACCTTGAAATATTTTAGTGATATGATTTAGAGGAAACTTAGAGAACTAAAATATAATAAATATTCTAGCAAGGATAAGAAGTAGAAAAAGTCCAACAATAGTCAAAACAACACTTCAACTAATCAAGATAAGTCCTCATCCACAATTTCAAAGTAGAAACTGAGACCTCTACTAAAGATGATTCAAAAATGAAAGAGAAGGGTAAGTGTGGCTACTTAAAAAATGATAAGACATGAAAAATCAAAGTGCATGAAGAAGTAGATTGATTGGTTGATGAGTATTCTCTAGAAGGATAACATCAACATTATAGACTCCTCCACAAGTTCTTCTTCTTCAATACTCCTTTTAATTTAGACAAGGGAATGGGAAAAATGCTTCTTGTAATTGTAGCTTCTAGTTCAAGGAATTGGATTCTTGATTTTGGGGCTTCATACCACACAGTTTCGTCACAGGATGTGTTTCCTTATTAGAGCCTTGTAATGCCTTAAATTCTGATGGGTGACAAATCTTTAATAGATGTATGTGGGAGAGGGTCAATTGAAATGGGTGAAAGTTCATTTCATGATTTCCTTTGTATGCTCTCCTTGTCAACTAGTCTCCTATCTATGTATTAGATCACTCTCTATGGGACAAATAAGAGTGTTGAGTTTACTCTTAATCTCATGGTGATTTGAGAACTATAGAGTCAAGACATTGTTGTGGTTGGGAATTTTTATCAAAAGTGAAGGCTTTATTCATTCTTACATTTTGGTCTTGATCCCCCTTTGATAAAACTTCATACTCACACTATTGATGTGAGTAGATTTTGGGATGAGTAGTTTAGTCATATAGACTACCGAGTCCTTGCACTAACTTGAGTTATAGGGACATGCACTAAGATTCCACCACCTTCTACTACTTCTACTAAGTTTAGTGTTACCTCTCTAAAGGAATCCAATAATTCCTTTTATCATGATCATTCATGTCTACTGGATCCACCACATTGGGATGCTTACATGATAGATATCTCATGTATGTTTATTGAGTCTCACCTCTTAGTTATAGAGGACACTATTAAGGACTTAGTTTTTATCTTTGATGATAGTTCTCAAATAGTTGCATTGTCATCTACTTTGGTACCTATTCTATCTCATACTCCACATGCCTTTGAGATGTCATTATCTATAGTTGTACATGGAACTCTTGATCAGACTCATTAACATCGCTCAACACTAACATGAGGACTAATGAAAAGTTTCTAGATTTAGTAATTCTATTTTTTATTTCCCCATATTCCTTCATAGATTGGGAGTACCTTCTACATGAACACATTGGCCTATCTCTTCCTAATGGAATAAACATTGATTGGTGAAAGTGTATCTTCATTGGTATTTAATATTATCCATCCATTTTTGACATGGGAGGCTACACATTGGGGGATACCTAGTCTTTTCTCTCTCTTCATAGTCTCTCTTCTTGGGGGTTCTATCTCTCTTTCTTTTGGGATTATTCTCTCACATTATTTGGGGTTCTATCTTTGTACATGGGTACCTAACATGGCCTTATTATTGAGAATTATTATTTTTTCTCCCTAAGTTATGTTTGAGCAGGTTTTTGGTGTAATATCATACTTAAATTGGGATATTCTATGTCTTAGGTGTAATATTACACCTATTCTAGTAAGTTTACTTAGGATAATTTATTTCTCTCACCTAGATAGATGATAATGACATGATTCATCCTTGATTTGAGGTCATCAAGTGCCACCACTACCTCATCAATTCTTGATTGATGGTAATTAGGTGCATCTTTATCTAATCAAGGGCCAAATATATCTCACTTGATAAAATTAACTCATGAACTCTTGGATATACATCATCTTGACTTAATCATCTAAGAGACATATATATGTACACTACTTTCTAAGTTATTAATCAAGTAATGAATATAATAAAATTATTATGTCTTTTATTTTGTGGCTAATTCATGGACTGGGTCCTAGGTTTGTTTTTGTTTTATCAAAAAATATAACACTAATTACTTATGTGTGTAGATATAAAGGATGTTTCTCTATAAGTACATGAGAATTCATGAGGAATCCTCCATAATCCATTACATGATATGTCTTCTATTTCATTTTCTACATACCTTACTTTGGCATACATGATCCATATGGTTTCACATACACTTCAATGTGGGGGGTAGAATGCAATGTATAAGAGTGCATACCTATACCTTTAACTCCTTTGTTTAATACCTACTTTTGGTACTTTCATGCATACATGGTTTTAGTGCTCAATTTGTATTATTTGGCATACAAACTAACCCTAAACCTAAAGATATCACTAAGAATAAATTGATTCATGGCATAGGAATGAATAATTTGAATCTAGATTAGGATCACTAGCCTCTTGGAATAGATTGTACTGTGTTCTTGTCCCTTGGACTAGAATACACCACAAACATAGTCCTCCCATGTCAAATTTCACATTTTCTACTTGAGGTTGACTCCAAATTTTGACTTTTACATTGTTAAGTCACACACCCAAAAACCTCAAGCTAAGAGAAGGTCATTGGTACTCATTGAAAAAACATATATGAAGGTTTCATTGGAAAGAGTAAACCATTCCCACTTTAGCATCAACACTTACATTAACATCAAAATTATAGGAATTGCATCATTTTCTTGATGCACCTTTGATTTTATATCATTTTCCAAAGGATATTGACTTGTTATCAAGGAAATTGATAAATCTTACCTCTACACACCTCATCCCCTACTATGCTTTTTTAAAAAACCCTTGTTCTAACATATGCACTAAACACATGAACATAGAACACATTAGTGGAGTAAGAATTTGTGGTGTGTGGACTAGACTACACAACAAAAAGGTGTCCCTTGACTAGAATTTGAGTGTGACCTAGTCCAATATTAATACATTCTCTATTTAGCTTTCATTATATGCTCCATAGTATAGATCTAATTTCAAATTCCCAATTCTTGTCTTCGATCACAAAAAATGTAGAATCTTTAGGATTGACAACAATAAACTAACATATGACAAAAAAATGTTTAGCAACCAAAATTGAGAGGGCAAAAGTTGGTAGAATGATGGATGGAGAGACAACTGGAATGGGAGGAAAGAATTTGAATAGAGATGGAGGCAAAGAAGATCCAAAGATGGTGGACAGTAGAGGAAGGTCTAGAAGCATAGGAATGAACCCTTCACCAGGGTAGAAGATCTGGGAGACAAATTGACCTTTAAAATAAAAAGGGTGAGGAAGGGGGCACTAGAGAGGACACAAATTTGACCAAGACCTCAAGAGGTGGTTTTCGAGGGATGAAGTAGTGGTGATAGGGGAAAACAGGTTCCCATTGCAATCTAGGAAATTGGTAAGCTGTAAATCTTTTTTCCTAGATTCGGTTAAGATCTTATCTTTGGCATCACACTTCAAAGAGTTAGCCTTTTTCATGAAATGGGAGTCCGAATGACTGACTAGGGAAAAAGTGTAGAAGTGGTACATGAAAGAAACTGGGGGGTCAAGGTCAAAATTAGATCCCTGCCCAGAGGCCTTTTTTTGTTGAATGCTCATCTGAAGAAATTAAATAGAAAATACTCAATAGTGGACCTCTCATGATGGAGGGGGTTGGTTTCTATACAACTGAGTGGTCGACAAAATTTCAATCTAATTACCCACAAAATCTCAAAAACTCTTATGTGGATTCATTTATACAACCTTCAAATTAGATATTGGGATCCAAAGACACTAAAATTGATTGGGGAACATATTGACACCTTTATTATGGTAGATGAACAAATAGAGATAAGGGAGTTTATAATGTATGCTAGAATTTATGTTTCAATTGATCTGGAGGCCCCCTAGAGGAACTAGAAATTTGATCATAGTTGGGTGCCTAGAGGCAGAAGGTTGAAGTAGAGAGGGAACTAATTAGATGCAAACTTTGCCACCTAGTTGGCCATGGTGCCACTGATTTCAAGAAAGGGAAAACAAAGGTGAAGGAGAGTGAGAGGAATTCACTTGAAGATAGTGACATTTAAGAGAGGGTTGGGGATGACAGGATTGAAAATATGTAAACACCAGTTGAGGAAGAAGAAGGGATGAGGATTTCAGAAATCATTTTGAATAGAGGAAAAGAGGACATTGAGAATGAGGCATACTACCCCCTTAGTTAGGAGTAGGGGGTAGTGGCTCTCAACGTGAATGATCTATCGAAGGAATTTGAGCTAGTAAAAGATAAACAAAATTCCCTAGAAAATCAACCCATTGCCTTAATAGAGGGAGGAAATGTAGTAGGGAGATAGGTGAAAAATCCCTGGTAGTTAATCAGATGGAGAAGAATCCTGGTGAAGGGAGTGTGCTTGTTAATTTGATTGACTCAGAGTGTTTTTGCAATGAAGATATAGAGTAAACTAATTTCTCAGAATATGAAACAAATATTTTAGAGGATAGAGTGCTCAATCATATGGAATCAAAGAAGAGAAAATAAAAGACAAGAGAGAAGAATGGGGGAGGGAGGAAGCCTAATAGAGAAAAGTTGGAAATAGCAAGTAATGTAAAAGGGCAAAGAAAATTGAGATTAGGGAAGGGCAGTACCCTTCTTGAGGAGCCATGAGACTCATAACATGGAATGTTAGGGGTTGTGATGCCCCTAAAAAGTGGCATGATATTAAGAACCTCATGGAGAATTCAAGTCTTGACATAACCTTATTACAAGAAACTAAAGATGCAAGCGGTTGAGTGCTAAGATATTTTTTCAAAATGGAGTAACAGAAAGTGTTGTTCTAAAAATGCAACGGGTACTTCTGGTGGACTAGGAGTGACTTAGGATGTTATGATGGTAGAGATGGAGTTATTGAGTAGTAATCAATCCTAGCAGGCCTTCTTGGTTAGATACTTTCTACATAATTTGAAGTTTATATTGATTAATGTTTATGGGCTAGCTGACAACACACATAAAGTGATGGTGTGACAACAAATCTCTTTAGTTCTACAAGTAGGGAGTGAGAATCTATTCATCTTAGGGAAATTCAATGCCACAAGTGACATTATAGATAAGAAAGGAGGTGTGGGTCTTGTCACCCGAGCCTAGATATATTTTCAAAATTTTATAAGCAAGAATGCACTAATTGACATGATTCCAAAGAATAGAAAATTCACTTGGATGAATAGAAGGGTAGGGTTCACAAACATTAAGAAGAGATTAGACAGGTTCCTCATTCAAGGGAATCAGTTGGCTAAGACCTACTTGCAGGAAAGCCTTATTCTACCAATCTCAAGCTCTGATCGTTTCCATGTCTTGTTGAAGTTTTTTTTAGATAGGTCACCAAAAAAGAGTCCCTTCAAATTTGAGAATATGTGGTTGAGGGATTCAGATCTTGAGAAGAAGATGGAAGTTTAGTGGAAAGAGTCTAGTGTGTAGAGAGGATTGAGACTTTTTTAGTTCTTTAAGAAACTTGGAGTAATCAAAGAAAAACTAAAGGTATAGAATATAGATCATTTCAAAAATATCTTTGAGGAAAAACTGAGGTTGGAGGAAGAACTGGACAAACTCAATGAGAATTTTATCAGAGAAAGGATGGTCCAAGATGATTATCTTAGGGAAAAGGGGCTCAAGGAAGAGCTTTTAGAAGTGCTGGAAAGAGAGGAAGTGTTCTAGAGATAAAATTCCAAAGAGTGTTGGCTAAAGGATGGAGATAGGAATACAAAATTCTTCCACATGACAACCAAATTGAGGCAGAATCAAAACAGAATAAATAAGATTAAAAACAATGAAGGAGCCTCGGTGGAGGATGAGGAGGAGATAAGGATGGTAGCAGTGAACTATTTCAATGCTCTATTGAATGAAGGAGGGCCCAAGGATATGGTTTCCAGAGAAGCATTATTGAACAACCTACCTTGTTTGATAAGTGAGGACCAAAATGATTGGTTAAAGAAACCCTTCATGGAGGAAGAGATTAGGGTAGTGACTTTTTAAATGAGCCAAGACAATGTGTCAGGTCTAGATGGATTCCCACATGGCTTCTACTAGAAATTCTAGAGAATCATAACAAAGGCCTTGGTGGATGCAATGGAAGAGGCTCAGAAAAAGGTACAATGCTCAAAGACCTAAACAATACTTTCCTTGTTTTAATTCTGAAAAAGAGTTGTGTAGATACAATGGAAGATTATAGATCCATCTCCTTGTGTAATTTTGTGTACAAAATCATTACCAAGGCAATGACAAATAAAATAAATATTGTTTTGCCCCCCTCATATCTAATGAACAAAGTGGGTTCACCCCTGGAAGGTCAATCATAGAGGGAATAATCTGTTGGCAAGAGACACTATATGGATTCATGGTTGTTGTCATTGATGGCAACAAAGGTCATCCCACATATCCGCAAGTCATGATGTGTCTCTACCGGAAGTCAGAATAAAGAATGTTGTGGTCCGGTGAAGAAGAACAGAGCATGTGGCAAGGTCCGACAGATTGGTCCGGATCTCTCAGAGGAAGTGTCTTGGTGCAGTGCGGATTTGGGGAAGTCAAGAGGACTACCTTGAGTGGTATATTCCAAGGATTTAGCCTCCGGTGATGGACAAGGAAAAAGATATGAATGTTTGAGTACCGGATTCCTGAGAGACAGTGAAAACAGAGGAAGAACTGACTGACAGAGTATCAGACTGCTTTCCGGATGTGTTACTGTTGATGACAGAGGTTGTGAAGGCATGAATCATGTTTGGCCGACATAATTAATGATATCTACAAGTATATGCTTGATCCGCATTGCTTGGTGAGGAAGGATTCAGCCGACAGAACAAAAGTTTGTAAGAAACTAGACTGTTCCGGATGCCGACTAAGAAAGGTGATGAAATTACTTGTGCGGATATATATAGAGGATGGATTTAGTTGTGAAGGGTGTGTCGATGTGGAGATATATGCGAACAAGTCCAGAATAGAGTAGAGGTAGCAAAAAGGATCCGGTATGTGAAAGATAGCAGAATAAAGAACAGAGGAAAGATGAAGTGCAGCAGATCAGTGTACTGAGCCTAACCGGAACTGAACTCCAGCATATGCAGATGCTTCCAATCAGTTCAAGACTGTGATTCTCATCACTTTGTAGACAGTGTGTCTTCTTGTAGGCAGTGGGCCTCTTGTGAGCAGTGTGCTCGGGCAGTGAGCCCTAATTGGCAAGTGCCATTTTTTGTAATTTCCTATTCTTCTAACAGAGAATAATTTTGGGTTAATCACCCCGTGGTTTTCTCCCTTAACAGGGTTTCCACGTCAAAAATACTGTGTCATGTGTTTCTTATTTCATGATTAATATTTTTGTGTTTGATTCTATGCTGCATCAATTAAAAGGAAAGTTCAATAAGGGAAATAATTAGGATAACTGATTCACCCCCCCCTCTCAGTTATCAACAATTGGTATCAGAGCGAAGTTCCTCCTAATAGAGCCTAACAGCTTGAGGAAGATCTGGGATTTCAAATGGATGCATATGGTTTAAGGGAGCAACTCAAGACTGCTCTTGAGGATCTTGAACAGTCAAATTCTGAAGTCAGTGAATTAAAGGAAAGACTCAAACAGGCTGATGAATTCATGAGAGAATTAAAAGACAAATTAAGTCTCTCTATGAAAAAGAGAAAGGAGCTGCTTCAACAGTTGGCAAGACAAAGTGAAGAAAGCAATACAAATGAAGAATTGACTGAGCAAACCAAGTTATGTGAAAAGTTATCAAAAGAAGTCATTATGTTAAGACATGAAATGGAATCAGGAACTATAAAGTTTACTCAAGAGATTGAAGAAAAAAGAAAGGCTGAAGACAATCTAAGACAATCTCTTAAAGAAAAATCAGAAGAATGCCACCAGATGGACAGGATTATCAGACATCTTGAATCTGATCTTGAAGATGCCAAAGATAATGAAGGAAAACTTGAGGATCAAATTGCCTCTCTCAAAAGAGACCTTCAAACAGCAAATGAATATAAAGAGAAATTCAAGATAAGTTCTGCTCAACTTGAAGTTCTTCTTGGAAGTCAAAAGAGGACAGATGACAAGTATGGTTTGGGATATGAGAAAGGAGAAAGCTCCGGATCCGGTCAGAAGAATCTTGGATCAGAAAATCCAAGGAGCAGGCCTAGAAGACCTCCGGTAAGACAGCCAAATGCTCAAAGATATCCATCCTTCAATGGATACTGCCACAGCTGCAACCACTTTGGTCACAAAGCTGATCAGTGCAGAATGAGAATGAATCAGATTAATTCATCCTTCTCCGGACAGTGCTTCAACTGCAAAAGGTATGGACACAAATCCCATGAATGCAGAATTATGCAAGTAAACAAATCATTCAAAGGTAGATGCTTCACATGCAATAGAGTAGGTCATATGGCTAATTAATGCAGATCAAGAGGATATCAGTCAAATATGCAAAGAAATGTTATTTGCCAAATCTGCAATAGGTCCGGTCATAATGCTAAAGTCTGCAGAAACAAGAATCAGGACAAAAGAGGTCCGGTGTATAATCAGAATCAAGACAAGGGTAAACAAAAGATGAATGCGGATGAGGTTAGGAATCAGATGAGCAAGATTTGGGTGAAGAAAAGTTTAGAGAATGTAGAGGTTGGATCCGCACCAGACTCTGGTGCTGATATTTCTTCCAGAAATTAAAAAGTGAGCTCAGGCTCAGGGGGAGACTCAAAGAAAATCTTGTTCCCCCAGCCAAACAAGTGGTGCTGGATGTGGCACAAGATGCGGATCAAAGGGTTTGTAGATATGAGTCTTGAGATACTTCAGTCAAGTTTTCAGAGGTCCGCATGGAGTTATGAAGAAGCTGTGATCGATCAAATAAGACCTGTTCAGGGAGATGCTCCGGTATGATAAAGGATTACAAAAAGGTCCGGAAAGATCCGGAAATGCACTATCTTGTTCTGCGGATTGGACAGAGTGTTTGGGATGTTCTTGTAATATGTTACCTCGATTTATTCATGATTGAAAGATCCGGATGATATCCACAGATCAGGACTAATCCAGGATACTCCAAGCTATCCAGACAAGGCAAACCGGAATGATGTAGGTGAAGCATTTATTGCAGACAGATATTAGGGTTCGCGGAGCAATTTAAGGGATTTCTCAAAGGTCATTTGCTCATTCTGCACTCGAGAAGAAGCGAAAAGTGGAGCTCTGCAACAAGGTTCATCAAGCACACCAAGGATCTCCTGCCGAAGTTATTGCATAAAGAAATCAATCCAACCACTCCGTGCAAACCGAAGGCGCATAAGGTATTCTCCGTTTTTCATTACCTCACTGCAAATCTTTGAAGAATGGCTACTCCAAACATAGTTAAGATCTCTGATAGACCTCGCCCCTCATTCAAGAAACATCCCTACAAATCATTGGAGGTAGATCCACTAGGAGCCTTCTCTAGTGTTCCTCACGGAGTTTTACATACCGAAGACATTAGGGTTTACATACATGCAAGCATTGAAGAATTTGGGGAATTCAAATTAAGAGACCTCTATCACAAGCAACTGATAGACAATGCTTTTGAGCTTAAACCAGAGTATAAGGATATCCAGAAGAAACAATTTGAGCAATTCATTCATTTCCCCTGCTTTGAAGAAGATGAATGGGTCCGGTATGTACTGAGCAGGATGCATGACAACTTTCTATGGCTAGATAGACCCTACAAGATCACAAAAGAGGCAATTAGAGTAGTAACTGGTCTATACTCTTCCGGAGGTGTACCTATCCTCAAATCTATCAAGAACAACATTGTAACTGAGGCCACCGGATCAAAATTTGATAAGAGGGCAATGACCATTGAAGATATTTCAGATCCGGATATCAAATATGCATCAATGATAATAGGATACAAGATCTATCACTCCAGCAGGGAGAATTCTGTATCCAGAACTGCAGTATACACTGCCTATGAAATGCTAAGAAAGAATGCAGAATATGATCTCTGCGAACTACTGCTAAGCCAATTAATGGAAAATATACAGAAAATCAAGAAGGATAAGAAGAATTCCTTTAAGTATGGTACTCTTATTATATGTCTATTCTTCTACTTCATGAATGAGCTACCCGGATCAAGTGGATGGGTATGGCAGAATGACAAACCTGTTGCAGTCCAGATAAGAGACTATTTGCATGGACTTGGGGATGCAAAAGCGAGAAATTCAGCTCTATGGGGATACTTCAAAAACTTTCAGAGCATGATGCAAGCAAGAGAGAGAATTCCCCAGTCTCTTGTTGAAAAATACAAAGACTCAGTGTGCTTTATGGTTGACACTGATCAGTGCCTAATGGAGGCAGTAGAGCCAAGGACTGTCTGGATCATGCCCATGGGGTATGAAGTGGATGAACAGATAGTGGAGCTGCATGTTCAACACATGCTAAGTCAGTCCAAAGATCCTAAGGCAGAAAGGTTTGGAACCTTTGAGGAGCTGAGTGTAAAAATACATGTAGAACTCAGGGAACCTGAGATTAAAAGAAAGGTGAGAAAAGAAGTAGAGCACATTGCTCAAGGCCTAGGCATCTCAAAGGAGGCACTTGATGCCAGCCGGGAAAAGAGGAGGAAGGCTAAGGAAGAAGAGAAAAGTAAAGAAAGTGCTCCGGCTGAAGCTCCCACCCGGACCAGATCATCAAAGAGATCTGCACCTCCCACAACCAAAAGTTCAAAACCGGAAGTTCAGGCATCCGGTAAGAGATCCAAGACAAAAGCCACAAGGGCTTATGGAAGCCAAAAGGATGAAGAGGAAACAGAATCAGATGAGAGAGTAAGAGAAATAAAGAAACAGAAGAAGAAAGGATCCGGTAAGCCCTCCACAGGCCAAGACAAGGATGAAACGGCAGAGGTATCTGTTGAAAAGCCCACTCTGTCTCTAGAGAGCATAATCAAGTCGGTCACGGTGGATGGAAACCTTCAACCAATGACTGAATCTTATGATGACTTCAATGAGGCCGACCAAAAGACTCTGCAGGAGGCCACAGTTAAATATCTTAACATATATAATAAGGCTTTCATTGAAATAATATCTCTTATTCCTAAAAGCCTAGAAAAGGAATTGGAAGTAAGAAAGAATAATGCTCATGCTAAAGATCTTGAGATCCGGGAGCAGATAGCTATTCAACTATATCCTCAAATTGATCCCAAGACAATGAACATTATCTTCAAGGACTGCAAAGATGAGTTCAGAAGCAAAGCCAAGATGAATCAACTCATGCTTGGTGAGACTGACAAAGTGGCCCAAGAAACAGAAGAGATCCTCCGGAAGGCCTTCAAAAGGTTCAATCTTCCTGTTGTAGAGGACTTAGGTGCAGAAACAACTGCTGATTTGGAATCTTCTGTTCTGGAAGAAGTGAGCCTTGAACAGACAAATATCTCTCCTCCGGTTTCCCCTACAGTCTCTGGATCCAAAGAAGAAGAGCAATTACAGGAGAAGGAAGCAGTGGTGAAAGACAAAGAGGTTGATAGTTCTAAGACTGCAGAAGAAAAGAAACATCTGTCTCCGGCAAGAGACACTGCACAAACTGTTCAACAATTTTTGAGCAAAGAAACTCTAGAGATTGATGAACCGGAGCTTCTAAAAGGCCCATTTGATTTTGACTCTCTCTCTCCGGTACAAACAATGAAGATAGCTTCATTTGCAAATGCCAAGGCAAATGAAAAGCTCCTGAAGTCTCATATGGAAGACTGTGAGTTGATAGAGGCTGCTTCCGGAGTACTTGTAAAGATCATGCCATCAATCCAGATAGATCCGACAGCCTCCTCTTCTGGTAATCTAAAAACCTTAGTCAGCAGTGTTGATACACATTTTGATTCTCTAGAAAAATTAGCTGAAGAAAAGGTCCGGAAGGAATTTTTGGATAAAAGATTTTCAGAAATATTAGAATTAATCTCTAAGGATAGGAAGATTGTGAGCATTGGAATAAAGAGCTTAGAGAATGCTCTTAAGGATGGCGGTGACATCTACAAATTTTGTATATCCTGGTCAAAGGCAACAGCAGCATTTGACAAGAAAATAAAAGAGGAACAGGATAAGCTACAAAGCTTATCTCAAAGTTTTGATCCTCTCTCTTCCTCCATAATAAATCAAGAATGTCAGACTATTGCAGTCTTGAATGAAATAAAGAATCTTGAGAAGGAAAGGAAGAACATCACCAACCGGATGGGAGAACTTAGAAGGATTATAATCCCTAAGTTGGAAACTATGCATGAGGCCATCAGTGATGCTCAGACCACCGCCCAAACAAAAGATCCGACAGATCTCAAGCGGGCAGAAGCTTTTGCATTTTTGTTAAGTGGTCACATTTCAATTTTGGATAGAATGAAGCAAAGTTGGGCTACAGAAATGATCCAATTGCAGACATCCTTTGCAGACATTCTTCAGTACATGTGAGTATGTAAATATGCGGCTATATATAGAAAATTTTTGAAAATTTTGGTGTGCGGACCCTACCCTTTGCCATTGATGTCAAAGGGGGAGTGAGGAGCAGTGAAAAATGAGGAATCCAACTAAGGGGGAGTTTCGAAAATTGTATATAAAGACAGAGCATCAGCAAAGGGGGAGCATAGTGAAAACACTTAGTCATTTTTCACTAAGTGTTGCCATCAATGCCAAAGGGGGAGATTGTTGGCAAGAGACACTATATGGATTCATGGTTGTTGTCATTGATGGCAACAAAGGTCATCCCACATATCCGCAAGTCATGATGTGTCTCTACCGGAAGTCAGAATAAAGAATGTTGTGGTCCGGTGAAGAAGAACAGAGCATGTGGCAAGGTCCGACAGATTGGTCCGGATCTCTCAGAGGAAGTGTCTTGGTGCAGTGCGGATTTGGGGAAGTCAAGAGGACTACCTTGAGTGGTATATTCCAAGGATTTAGCCTCCGGTGATGGACAAGGAAAAAGATATGAAT
Organism: Cunninghamia lanceolata; assembly: GCA_027924645.1. Taxonomy (NCBI): domain Eukaryota; kingdom Viridiplantae; phylum Streptophyta; class Pinopsida; order Cupressales; family Cupressaceae; genus Cunninghamia; species Cunninghamia lanceolata. Next base: position 13,196,264 of record BSBN01000916.1, on the reverse strand, counting down.
GTTTGAGTACCAGATTCCTGAGAGACAGTGAAAACAGAGGAAGAACTGACTGACAGAGTATCAGACTGCTTTCCGGATGTGTTACTGTTGATGACAGAGGTTGTGAAGGCATGAATCATGTTTGGCCGACATAATTAATGATATCTACAAGTATATGCTTGATCCGCATTGCTTGGTGAGGAAGGATTCAGCCGACAGAACAAAAGTTTGTAAGAAACTAGACTGTTCCGGATGCTGACTAAGAAAGGTGATGAAATTACTTGTGCGGATATATATAGAGGATGGATTTAGTTGTGAAGGGTGTGTCGATGTGGAGATATATGCGAACAAGTCCAGAATAGAGTAGAGGTAGCAAAAAGGATCCGGTATGTGAAAGATAGCAGAATAAAGAACAGAGGAAAGATGAAGTGCAGCAGATCAGTGTACTGAGCCTAACCGGAACTGAACTCCAGCATATGCAGATGCTTCCAATCAGTTCAAGACTGTGATTCTCATCACTTTGTAGACAGTGTGTCTTCTTGTAGGCAGTGGGCCTCTTGTGAGCAGTGTGCTCGGGCAGTGAGCCCTAATTGGCAAGTGCCATTTTTTGTAATTTCCTATTCTTCTAACAGAGAATAATTTTGGGTTAATCACCCCGTGGTTTTCTCCCTTAACAGGGTTTCCACGTCAAAAATACTGTGTCATGTGTTTCTTATTTCATGATTAATGTTTTTGTGTTTGATTCTATGCTGCATCAATTAAAAGGAAAGTTCAATAAGGGAAATAATTAGGATAACTGATTCACCCCCCCCTCTCAGTTATCAACATAATCATTGCTCATGAGGCCATACACTCAATAAGAAAGAGTAGAACAGAGATGATGATTTTGAAGCTAGACATTAGAAAGGCATATGACTAGGTTGATAGAGTGCTTTTAATCAAAGTTCTTGAATGCTTTGGCTTATGCCCTGAATGGGTAAATTGGATACAAAGCTGCATATCTACCCCTAGATTCTCAATCATTATCAATGGTGGCCCACAAGGCTTCTTTGAATCCTCCAGAGGGCTAAAAATAGGGGACCCCTTGTCCCCCTTCCTTTTCATCATTGCAGCAGAAGATCTAGTGAGGCTAATTAGGAAGGCCAGTAATAGGGGTAGAAGGAAAGGAGTTTCAATTACACCAAATACTACCCCACTAAGTCATTTGTAGTTTGTTGATGATACTTTACTATTTGGGATTGCTAGATGTAGGGTCTTGGATACTTACAACCAAACCTCTGGGAAACAAATCAATAAGAGGAAGTCAGATATTTTTTTCCTCAACAAAGATATTAGGAAGCAACAAGAGATCATAAGGGTCTTAGGGTATAAGAGAAACCCTCTCCCTAGTAAATACTTGGGTATCCCCCTATTTTCCAAGGCCTACAAAGCATAGTTGTGGGAACCACTACTTTCAAACATCTCTCAAAAGATGACATCTTGGAAAGGTAAATGGTTGTCAAGTGCTGGGCATATTCTCCTGCTCAAAGGAGTAATAACAGCAATATCGATCTACACACTTTCATGTCTAAAGATGCCAGTGAATACTTTTGCCTCCATAGACCAAAAGATGAGAGATTTCTTATGGAAAGGTTACTCTGAGGGGCATAAGTTCCCTCTCATCACTTGGGACAAAATTTTTAAATGTACGCAAGCCGGGGGTGTAGGTATAAGGAAGTGGTCTCACATGAATAGGGACATGGGAGCAAAGTTAGTATGTAACTTATTTGTACAACCTAATCATATGTGGGGCAAAATTTTGCAAAATAAATACTTAGACTCACTAGACCCCAAGAGAATATTCATGGTGGCAAACCCTCCTAGAGGCTCAACTATATGGAATTTCATCCTTTCTTGCAAACATTTGATAACAAAGAATTTAACTTGGGAGGTGAGAAGTGGAAGGAAGTTGAGGTTTTGGGATGATTCATAGAATGGTTTCCCTATCCTAGGAGTGATACCAAATATTGAGGAGATTAGGGTGACTCTTGTTAGATCCTAGGGTATGTATGTTGGAGACTATTTGGTTGAAGAGGTTAGTGGAGGTAGGATAGAGTGGAAGTGGAAGTCTGTTGCTAATTTAGGTTTTGATAGTGATTTGGTTGAGGTGCTAGAAGAGGCTTTGTCCAAGAGGAAATCCTTTTTATCAGGGGAGGAGGATCTAGTTAGGTGGTGTGCTACCAAGTCTGGGAAATACAATGTGAAGATTGGATATCTGATAGTAGAGAGTGCAGAGGAAACTCCTGAGTAGCTTGCACATTTGTGCTGAAATAAGAAGTGCTTACCCAAAGCAGGGGCATTTGCATGGGCAACCATCTAGAAGTGAATTCTTGTTGGTAATAGACTAAAAAAATTGGGCTGGACAGTGGTCCCTCAAGGTGTGTGATGTGCAAAAAGGCTAAGGATTCGGTTGACCATATGCTTTTGAGCTGTGAATATTCAGAGAAATGTTGAAGTTTTGTATGTGGTAAGTTGTACTGGCAGAGCGCCCTGCCCTAGGATATGCATGTGATCTTTTTAAGGCTTGGTCATTGCTTCATAAGAATTCAATCTTCTCTAGCATTTGGATCATTAGTCCTTCATTGGTGATTTGAGAGATATGGAAAGAGAGGAATAGGAGAATATTCCAAGATATAGAAATCTTGGTCAAAGCTCTAGTAAGAAAGATTGAGAAATCTATAGTAGAAGTGGTGAACAACATAACAAGGAATTAGTCCTTGAAGAATAGTTCTTTATCCTATTATTTGTGATCATAAGGGGGCAGTGGTAATCTTGGCCACTAAAAAGATCCTAGTTGGGACCAATAATGATGCCAAAGCTTAGGCTCTATTGTTAAGGCTATAGATCTAGAAAGGAAAGACATTAAAAAACTAATGATAAAAGGGGTTCCCAAGTCATTATAAATGGGATAAGGAACTACAACAATGACATAATGAATTGGAAGTTAAAAAAAAATTCTAAGGTTATGTAAGGAGTACATGAACAAGTTGGAGGAATATAGGATAGGCCATGCATATAGGGAGCCAACATGGAGGCAGATGGACTGGCTAACGTGGCAACATACATGCAAGTCAAAGAATTTATAGCCCATAAGTGGGAAGATTCAGAAGAATTTAAGCGTTTGTTTCAATGATTTTCTAAAGGACTACTGAGCATAAGAATTAAATATGATGGGGTGTTGGAGCTACTGGAGTGTGAGATCTTTAGAGATGATAGAGAGAAGGGATGGTATGATTCTAGCACAATTATTATAGGCAGAGGTTGACAGCCATTATTTAGTAAGTTTCTATTCCATTTCAAACACATTCACAATGGATACTATGATGTGTTTGAGAGGCAAGTGTAGGTAGATGACCTTTAGAGGTAGCATTTCTCACAAGAGGCTTAAGAAGATTTTAAAACCTAGTCATCCATTTTGCTGTTAGCTATTTGAATGGTGCTAGACAATGTTTATCTCTCTTCTTCAAACATATACAGGGTGAAGACAGACACATGTCTTCTATGTTTACAACTATCTTATTGGATCTGAGGGAGGACAAGAACAACATAAGGGTCATCATGAAAACTCTTGTGTTCTCTAAATGGTGTGGGGGTCTCAATGAGTATTTGGACTTAGCGATGCTAGGGCTAGGCTTCTAGACCAACCAGGGGATTTGACCAGTTCTGCTACCTAATTCCAATGGGCCATGTGCTCCTTTTGTGGTCAAAGTAGTGGGTTTTGATGTGACAGCCAGGTGGAAGAAGGTGGCGTGGGGTCTGAATTTCCTTAAGAATGTGGCAGGGGTGGCGACGGACAATACTATTAACTGGTCCTTTGCCTTGGTCCTGAAGGATCCCACAGAGGAGGAGCCTAGTGAAGGAATAAGTGGACCCACTGGGGATGAAAAGGAGGTGGTGATGGTCAGGTGATAGATAAGCATATTCTATATAAAAAAGCATAGATACCACCCATAATGGGGGTTTTTTGGTTGAAATCATCTCTATTTGTACATACAATGTAAGCTGTCAAGGCATAGTTAATAGAAGTGGACTTATATAAATTTTGTGTTTGGCCCTCTTTGGAGCAACCTAAATTTGTTTAGTTGATTATCTTTCTAGTTTATGGGTAGGCCCTCTTTGGCCGATTCACTCATAAAATACAATAAACTAATAGGGAGCTAAACTGTTATATTTAGTAAGCACTAATTAATTTAGGTGTAATTGTTGTGTATTTCTTAATCGTTTAATTAGACTCCTAAATTAATCATAGGGTGTGTTTTATTTCTCTATAATTATGTAAAAAAGGTTTGTATGAAAGGGCTATCATTCTTATTTTCATTTTGTATGAGTCCATAAATTGAAACTTGAAACTAAATTCATAAAAAATATATATTAACCATTATATATAATTTTTATTTAAATAAGCAATAGGTTTTATAATTGAAAAGTTTGTGGACTATATTTTTATTGAGCTTAGTTAAATAGTGATATGTGTTGAAAATATAGGGTAAACAACATAATAAAATTAATGAACAATATAGATTTTAATTTGATTATGATGTGATTAAGTCAGTCAAATTATATCAATGAAATAATGGAGAAGCAATATAAGAAATCAACAAACTCATAAAATGCAAATAATTATACTAGATATACATGGAGAAACTCTTGCAAAAAAACTCCACCCCAAAGAGACCCAAGCTTGTATTATTTTTGAAAGATAAATTACAAGAATACAATCCACTTATCCATCTAATGGTAGAATGACTACATAAGAGTACCTACAATGAACCATACAATCTACTATCCTATGCCTCCAATATATAGGATTTTTTTTGAAAAAAACCATCAAGTGGTATCCAAAACAATGAGTCAAAACCATAAGCCATGGAAAAAATCTAGTGACCCAACTGTCATGGTCAATCATCTTAAAATAATATGTAACTCCTCTTACACACTCCTTATGTGTCATAGATGTCATAGATTTGGTCATAATGGTCAAATTGACCAAGATTCCAATCCTAGGTGCTCCATGATAGTATTGATTGTCTTATCATAACATTAAATATAAAAGATCTTAAAACTTACAATTTTGATTGATTCTTTGTAATCTCTTTATTAAATGCATTTTTACACAATATCCCAAGTATTCTAGAGAATAAATAAATCCCCTCACATGGGTGTCCAACTTGGCCGCATTCCATGATGCTTGGAGGCTAGATATTATTTATCTACATAATTTTTTTTTTATCAATTCAAAGCAGCTAGGGTTGTACCATTATATTAATTGAAAATATCAATAGTACATAGCAATAGGGGAGAATGAACTATCACCCTAGAAAACATAGATATCCCAACCTCAAACCAAAACTACCAGGCAACCAAATGCAAAATGTTGCCAACCCTATCCAACCCTAACACCCAGCCTAAACATATATGTATTCTATGAGATTTTTACAAACAAAATTTAGGGCAATGCCCTGGAAGAACCCCCTGACCCCTAATAGAAAGCATAAAATGCACATACTCACATCGCCCTCACCCTCGGCCACTCCCAGTTTGTAGCCTCCTCTTCACCTGCAAGCCCTTCCTCCACTATGAAGTCTTGGAGCCATGTCGTGCCATCGTCAGGAAGAATCTCTAGGATTTACTAAAGGAAATTAAAACCCTACGATGCAGCTCAGTGGAGTTGTGGTAGAGTGTCTAGAGAAGTGGTGAAGACCAGAAGAAAACACTTTGGTGGCTAGCCTCAACGCCGAATCACATAACAATCACCCGAGAGCAGAATGCCCCTTCCCACCTCATAATTGCGCAAGACATCCTCCAATCCACCCAAAAACCTCCCTTTGACAAGTTTTTTACATAGATGGCTAGTCAATTCATCAGACTCTCTTGCCTCCAAAACAAATGCAATGAACATGGCTGCCACATCAGTATTTACCCTATACTTGTGTTCAATCCGCAAGAAAGCCTCTCCAAGAACCATCTTCACAGTGTGCAAAATGAGCCCTGGCCTCGACTTGAAGATCAAGCCCAGCCTTATATTCTTCACCCTTCCTAGAAATGCCAATTGCTTTCTTGGGCATTCCAAAATAATGGGGGTGTCCATTTCAACCACTAATCCTACCAATTTGAGAGAGCAAAATAACCAAGGATGCCACTGGTGGCTGGCCGTTCCTCCATTTATTACCATCTCCAGCTCCATCCCTGAAGTCGCATGCTTCAAATCATGAAAAGAAACCACTCTGTCTCCCTTTGCATGAAGAGTGCAATTATCGATTTAAGTGATTATGTCACCTCTATCAATCCCCCTCCAAGTAGGCATTTTGCCTAACTCATCCACTAACTCGTTCGCTTCTTGGTAAATGTGAGAGACCCTAAATTCTATCATCTTTAGAATTCAAGAGATGGGTTCAATCCATCTTCTAAGCTTCCAATTTGGAGTCCACCCAGCTCGAATCGAATTGATAGTGATCAATGAGTCCCCTTCTAGATGAACTCTTCTAAAATTCTAACTTTTGGTGCATTGCAATCCTATTAGGGCCACCTAAAATTCAACTTCATTGTTAGTTCCTACCCCTAGGTATGTCGATTTCTCCATGATCTTACAACCTTCATGGGCTCTGATTACGTATCCTGCACCACTTTCCCCTGGGTTTCCCTTAGTTGCCCCATCGAAGTTGATCTTCACCCAACCCTCTTCTAGGGCCAACCATCTTACATATTTTCTTGCCTCCTTATCGGGTTATTAGGTTTAGCCCTCGAAGCCTCATAAATAGGGTGAATGGATAGCCCATACCAAACCTTCATTAGTTCACCATCCTAGATGGAAAAGCCATTGGACTTCAAGCTTTGATTCCTAGCTGCATTATTTACTACGTTTGCTATTGCTGCCTCGATCTTCTTTCCTAACATCTCCTTGCTCAGCTTCTTATCTTGAAAAATCCTTTTGTTCCTCTCCTTCCACAATTTCCAGATGGTTATGGATGGTGCTATTGTTTAGATACTACGGAACAAACTATGGCTTTTAGGATTAGGCCACATCAGGAAGAGGGTCTTCAAGTCACTTGGAAGCAAACTCTACCAACCTAGCTTCACCATTACCAATCTCCAACAATATTCTACCACCTCACATCCTCATAGAAGGTGATCATGGGCCTCCTCTTCTTTTTCACACAAGACATGCCTGCTGGGACCCTAGAAAACCAGTCGAGAGAGCCTCTCCCAAGTAAGAATTCTCTTTTGGAAGGCTAACCAGGCAAACACCCCTACCTTTGGAAGGTATGATTTGTGCCAAAATAATCATTCTAGCTAGTCCTCCTTCTTCCAGGCTTGCTCCTTGAGTTTATATCCCAAACTTACTAAGTACTCTCCTGTTGGTGAGCTGTACCACCTAATTTTATCATTCTCTTCTGTGATGACTACATGTCGGTCTTCTAATTTCTTATGAAGCCTCCTTTTCTGGTCCTCTGGCACCTCTATCCCTTCAGAAGATTTCCAAGCCCATCTGCCTATCCCTTCTTCTTCCTTCCATTCTAGATAGTATCGAACCTTCTCTCCCCAAGACTTGCACAAAGAGGTTTTTAAATCTACCATGCTAGCATCTTGGCCCAAAGTCACCTTGCCATCCCATGAATCATCCCAAAATAGGGCTTCTCTACCATTCTTAATCTCCTAGGTGATATACTTTGAAACGATGTCTCTACTCTTGATTAGAAAATTCCAAATCACCGATCCTCTTAGGGGGTCTCTGGTTGTGAAGATTCTCTTAGGATTTTGATTGTTCATATATTTATTTTGAAGGATCCTGACCCATTTTTGAGATGGTTTGTTGTACATGTGCCACACCATTTTAGCTCTCATAGCCAAATTTATGAGCTCCAATTGGTGAATCCCCATTCCTCCAACTTCTTTTGGGGTGCATACTCCTTCCCAGGCCACTAGTGGAATTTTTTGATCTTTAGAGATGCCATTCAACAAGAAGTTTCTCATTATTTGATTGATTTCCTTTGTTGCACCAGAAGGGATTTTTAGACAGGACAACAAGTAGATAGGAACGACTAACAGAACTACCTTGATCATCATAATCCTTCCCACCACTGAGAGCCATTTGCCTTTCGAGGTCTCCATCTTTTGCCTACATTTGGATAACAGGTCCTCCCAAAGATCTTTTCTATTGAGTAATTCGAACAAAGGGATCCCCAAAAATTTCCCAGGGAGTCTGGCACATCGAAGGCCCAAAATTTGAGCAATATCCCTTTGGATACCTGGGTGAACATTAAAGAAAAACACCTCTGACTTCCTCCAATTTACCTTTTGTCCTGAGGCTGTACAATACCTATCTAGAGTCTTCCTGATAGTCTTGTCTTCTGATCGACAAGCCTTCTCAAACAACATAGTGTCATCAGCAAATTGCTAGTGGGAGATCAGGTCTACCCTTGGGGCAACCTTTATTCCTTTCCAAGAGCCCACCTGCATCTCTTCTTCGATTCTTCTCCCTAAAGTTTCTGCTAGGATTATGAACAAAAAGGGAGACAATGGGTCTCCTTGTCTAAGCCCCCTGTTTGAGTCAAAGAACCCCTAAGGGGAGCCATTTACCAGGACCGAGAACTTTGGGTTTTAAATGTAAGCCTTGACCCAACTGATCCATCTATGATCAAACTCAAACTTCTCTAGGAATTTGAGAAAGAATTCTTGGTCTACCTAGTCATATGCTTTTTGGATATCTAGCTTGATGATCATGCTTTTTGCTCCCCATTTTCTTACTGAATAAATGGTCTCATGGGCCACCACCACCCCTTTGAAGATTGAGCGACCAGGGGCAAACCCACTCTATTCTTTTGAGATTCTCCATAATCGATTTCAATCTATTTTCTATGATATTGGTGGTGATTTTATATGTCACATTACATAGTGAAATAGGTTTGTATTCTCCCATAGACCTAGCCTCCTTGGTTTTTTGAATTAAGGCCAGGAAGGTGTGATTCATCAAACCAATCATTGTGGCTTCCTTGATTCTTCCGCTGCTGCTGACAAATCCTTCCCTATAATGGACCAAAAGTGTTGAAAGAAGCCTGTTGAAAAGCCATCCAGCCAAGGGCTTTATCTAAATTCAATTGAAAGGTGACCTTCTTAACTTCCTCTTCATAAATTGTTGCCCATAGTCTTTGATTGTTTGCTTCAGACACTAGCCTAGGGATATTAGAGAGAAACACCTCTTGAGCCACCATGTCCGGTTGGCTGGAAGAATTTAGCAGGTTTTTATAAAACTCTACTCCCTCCCTATTAATGTCCTCCTCATCTACTAGCATCCACCCCTCTGAATTGACCAACTATGCTATCCTATTCTTGCTTCTCCTAGACTTAGAGGAATTGTGAAAGAATTTTGTATTCCTATCAACTTCTTTGAGCCAAATCTCTCTTGACTTTTGGCACCAAAAGATCTCTTCTTTGGCCAAAATCTCTCAGTATTCCCTTTTTATAATTTCCTCAATTTTGAAATCTTCCACCTCCATGCCCAAGTCTATCACTTTATTGTTCAAAGCACACAACTCTCCTTCTACTCTAATCTTGTCCTGAAAAAATATCTTTGAAGTGCTCCTTGTTCCATGTCCTGAGTTTCGACTTAACTTTGGCTAGCTCTTTTGTCAGCATGAACAACTCATGGTTGCCTTCAAACTCCTCTTCTCCCCACCAATCCTTTATTTTATCTCTTATCCCTTCATTATCATCTACATAATTAAATTACAATTACAAGACTTAAAACTTACAAGGTAAATGACACACCTTATTCTAATAATATGGATTTTAAACAAGACATTAGATATATAAATGATGAAAATATCTTAAAAATTTTAGTGAGGAAATTTATATATCAATCAACATTTTTTAAAAGAGATTTTCTAATAAAAAGAAACAACATTACCAATTATAAATTGAAAGAGAGTTGATTTATTTAGAAGATTTCTTTTATAACATATTTTAATTTAAAAATAAAATTATTTAAACATTATTTAATTATTTTAATTTAAAATATTATAAATATTAAATTAATTTGCAATAATATTTTTCTAAAGAATTGTTTTTGAAGTGTTTTATTTAAAACAAAATTTCTTTTATAAGTGGTAATATTTGCTTCATATCATCACTTTATTTTTTAATTTATAACAATGTAAAAGGATAGACACTCAAGTCTGATATTATACTTATAGTAACCTTTTTTTCTTTTTTCTTTAATCTCATTTTTATAGGTAATTATTACAAATATATTGTGTTATATAAAAAATTAGTTCTTAACTTTTTATTTGAAAATAATAAATTATGAGTGTTCTATTTACAATGATGACTTTTATAGTCCTTTAAAATTTAATTTGTACGAAGGATCAATCATTTTATCTATATCCTCACTCTAAAGTATTATAGGTACTCATCTTCATATTTTTTCACAAAATAACAAAACAAAAATGTTTTTCTAAGGTGAAGAGATTTTATTTTGATCCGTACTAAAGATAGATTATATTTAGAACTTCAAAAAGTTATATTGAGGCCATGCTTGGCTAGCAGATAGATTATAAATATGTTGTGACTACATCTATGGTTCCCACTATTAATTCCAACAACCTATACATGAAAAAACACCTAAGCCAAAGCCAAAGCCAAATAAAAACCACCCACCCAAAGCTCTGTAAAAGAGAATTATTTTACCATCTTATCCCCCTTATGTTCTCATTTGGATATCCTTCATCATCCACTCCATTTGAGGGTTTAGGTGATGCTTCCAGATTCTAGGACCACACAGCCAAGGTAGGAGAGCTTGTGGATTAGTTAATTGTTGGTTTAGAAGATTCAGAAATCAAGGGTTTTAGAGAACTTTTTGCCTTTTCCTGATAGCTTGGGTTTCTTGGTTGGAGCATCGTGGCCTTTGGCTTTGTCGATGGAGATCTTACCATCACCACCTCTGCATATTTTTTCTTGATATCTAATTTTGTGGGGGATAAATTCTCTTTGGGAGAATTCAAAATAGAATAATGCTTGGGGGAAGAGTCCTTCCACCAAGAGATCACTCGATTTGGCTATCTTGACAATTAAGAACTCAGCAGCAATGTGACATGTTTGATAGCATCTTCTACATCTGAAGATGAAACCTTCAAAATCCAATGGTTGATTCCAGCTGTAGACACCTAAAAATGTCTTCATCATCAAATCGACTCCCGACCTCCCTAAACATACCTATCCCTTCTAAATAATTAATTAAATTTTTATTTAATTAATTAACCTCTCATCACCTAATCTTTCATCATCTTATCCCCTACAATTGGATTAATTTTATTAATTCAATAGTTCAACCTTAGTCAATTAATTAAATAAATATGCAATATTTATTTGGTTAATTCCCCCCTTCTCACTAAACCCAATTAATTAGTTAAATCATGTTTAACTAATTAATTCAGCCTATCAATTAACCTATCCCTACCCTAGGTAATTAAATAGCCATTATTTAATTGCCTACCCTAGCCTATATCATCCTAGCCTCTGGATTGATTAAATAAATCCTTATTTAATCAATCTTAACTTCTCACCAATCCATCTACTAATTTATTCCAGCCATATTAATTAGGTTAATCACCCTGATTAATTTGGTGAAACCCTCATTAACACTTCTCCCCACATCCCATGAGTAAAAAAATGACTTCCATGCCACATAAATCAATTTTTCATACACATTTGTCATAATCCTCATTAAATACCTCTTACACCCCTTACACATGTCATAATTCATTAATATCTACTCTTCCCCAAATGAATTTTAAATTTATTTACCCTTCCCCATGTGAATTTTTAATTCACAAATAATCCATCTCACCCAACCTCATTTATGGACCCCTCTTCCCAAAATGAATTAAAAATTCATCTTTATTCTCACCCCTTCATTTTTGAAGATGAAATCTAGGCCCTCCACATCATCTTCATCCTCCACCCTTGATCTCTCAAATAAATCTCCACCCTTGGGTCAAAATATCTCCAAAATGCATATAAATACAACATACTCCAAGCCATTTGAGGATCCAATTTCTAAGTAATGTTATCATGCCAAAAATTCTCTTGAGTTAGTTTTTGAGTTGCATTTAGATTGAGTATTTCACATTGAATCTATTATCTAGGGTATATCTAGGAGCTCTTGGGTGCATGCTTCTACCACCCTATCTTGGATTGGTGAAACTTAGTGAGGTATAAGGCTTGTTTTATGCATTTACTTTGTGTTTTTCATCTCATTTTGTTTTCACTAATCACATTGGCACGCCCGGTGGGACCCATAAGGTCTCAATCTAACCATTTTTGTGTGAGTTTTTGTTGTTTTGAGCTGTGTTTACAGGTTTAGTGCTATCTCCCTGCGTAGTGGTGTCATTTCGACGTATTTTAGCGCTATTTGCCAACTGTTTTGGTGCTATTTGACATGACAGTTTTTTGTTGGCTCTCACTCACATCTTGTTGGATTTTTTTATCTTCCTAACATCTTTTTAGGTTGTTTTCTCTCAATTTTGTAGGTTTTTATGAGAAAACAAGGGGAGACCATGCCAAAATTTTTTTAAAGCATCTAGCATATTCTCATATTTCATTTTGGTTTGCTTTGCTTTGGAAAGGTTGTTTTTTTTGGTTAATAACACTTATAATCATTAAAAAGGACCTAACACACTCTTTTGAGATCGAACAAACTTCATGCTTGGTTAAGAAAACTTTGTTTTTACAGCTGTGACTAGTTCAACCCCGTATCAATGTACTTGACACCCAGAATAGCGCCATATTCCACAGACAACCAGACAGTTCAAACTCATGCACAGTAGCACTATAATTAGTCTATATTAGCACAATCATTAGTTTTAGCGCATTATATATTATCCTATAGCGCTATTTCTGTATTCAACATAGTTTGTAGTCCATTTAAGCACTATCTTGTAATTTAGTGCCATCTGTATGTATTATTAGCACTATTGTCTAGGGTGGTTAGATTCTATCTAGGGTGCTAGCAGAAGCACCATTTTAGGTCAAAGCAATGCCATATGTGACCTATTTTATCTCTATTTTGTCTGCTAACATTGGGTTTTATGTAGGTCCTTCTATTTGTTTTGCTAATCATCATCATATGTCTAAGACCATTATTCTGAAACAACTAATAGTTTTTGTAGGGTTTGTTCTTTAGATTAGACAAACACTTCAATTGGTGCTCATAAAAAGAACCCTTGCATGTTAGTGTAAACAACATTTCAATTGGTGCACTAAAATTGATCAAACAAACAACAAACAAACACTTCAATTGGTGCTCATAAAAAAGAATTCTTGTGTACCTTAGTGTAGAAAACATTTGATTTTGGTGCTCTAAAATTAACAAGTGCTTTCCAACAAATTTAGGAACACTTCAATTTTGGGCTTAAAAAGAACAACAACATGCATCATAACTCATTGGTTTAAAAGGAACCACAAATTGCATTTTCACTCATCTAAGCAAGAAAACAAACAATTGTGTATGAAGTGTTTTGTGATAGTGTTTGTGTGGTGAAAGTGTATGCTCTTCCCTCGCACCATTGGTGATCTTGGGAATAAAAAAATTCTCACAACACTTGCATAAATCACCCCCAAAATAATCCAAGAGCTAAAAACGAACCTTGTTTAGTGTGACCCAAGCCTAAAAATAAGTATGCTCTCCCCTTGCATCTTCATATGAACTTGGGGATCAAAAGTATTTTTGCACTTGTGTTGCTTTTGTTGAACCTTTAGAGGGCCTACCACCCTGCTTTGTAAGGTGGGAATGACCCAAGTGGCAACAAGCTAAAGCCAAGCTCTTTTGAGCCACTATATAAATTAATGTGTTTGTGATGAAAGTCACAAGCAACAGGTGTTGTTGTGTCATACTGACAGCCAACCTCTCCCAAAACCCTTAGTGTTGCCGCACGTATGGCCACCTGAACAAATGCACTTACTACGAACCATTGTTTTAGTAGCCCAAATCCTTAACTTGTTGGTGCAAAAGGTGGGACCTTTGAAGCTACCCCAATTCACATGGTTCTTAGTAGAGATAGCAGGGACAATCCTAAGGTTTGGTGGGGGTACAAGCCTTAGGAAACCTGGATCTTGGTATGCGTGAGAAGTGAGTGCAGTGGAGGGGACCTAGTGCTACCAAGATCCTAGAGCTATCTTCTTTGAATAGGCACGGCCAAGGGACGCGACAAGGATTGTCCTATCCTTGCCTTAGGTTGTGCAAAGTGCTTTTTTAAAATCTTTGCATCTTTTCACAAACAAATCTTTGGTTATTGTGTGCTATTGTGCTTGAAGTATTTTCAAAAAACTTGCCAAGAAACAAAAAAAATCATTTGATCAAACTTCATATCCATAAAAAATCCAAATTTGTCATCAAAATCCATATTTTTTTAGAGCCTCGATCAACACTGACCTGTTTTAGTGCTATCTTTGTCTATTTTGGTGCCATTTCTCTTAAGTTTTGGCACTATTTACAGACTGACTTGCCTAAAACTTGGAAGAATTGTCTTGTGATCTTTAGGACCTGCCTAGCCATAATCCATAATCACCTTCCCAAAAATCTATCAATACCCCATACATTTTGATCTAAAGTTTCCCAATCATACCCGCATTTTGACCTTAGAGAATTAATCATTATCATTATTGGACCCCTTGCTCCACTCATTTCCATATCTTCTCATCCTCATTGATCTTTGCATACTTTTTGGACCAAACAAACATTCTTTTACAAAATCATTCCCAAAATCTATTTCCTTCTTCCATCAAAAACATATCCAAAATCTCTTAAAACCAAACATACACCAAAACCATCAACCAACATCCAAAAAATCAATCTTGAGCTAAAGCTAGATTTAGATTTCATCCTTTACATAATATTTTGCTTGAAAAGTCATTAGTTTAGCTTTCAACTAGAATAATCATCCATCTTTGTGATAAGGTCATAAGTCTACCCCAAACAAAGAGAAACATCCATTTGTGCAACACAAAACTAGATCTTGCTTGAGCTCATTTGCTGACTTTCAAATCCTTTTTCAAAAACATCATCCATATCTCTCATACCAAACATCTAGTTCATCTAAGGTTTCATCCCCCCAAAATTGACATCATAAAATCTCTTTCATCAAATCATACCCCAAACAAACCTCATTTTATCTTCCATTATTTTGGTCCAAATTTTTGTGAAGATCAATATCATCCACTCTTACCACCCTTAGGTTGAAACTCTTTTGAGACTCATCTCTTAAAAGTGAAAATCTATCTAAACCACATCATAATTTCCTTCTACCTTTAGATTTGTAAAAAGCACACCCTCATATCTCTAAATCTCATCACATTTCATCACCACATCCTCTTTGGGTCCAACAAATCAATCCAAATTCTCTAAGGTCTCCACCTTTCATCCACCTCAAAATCAAAATCCATACACTGCATGCCCATAACTAGATCCCAACACAAGAAGAATCAAGAGATGGAAAACTTTGAATACAATGGGGGCACAGGGATGCCTCAAACCAACAAGAACAATATACCAATTGGACAACAAGCATACAACATACCCTCAGTTTTTCTATATGCCGACATGTGGTCCTCATAAAAATGCCTTCCACTTCTTACAAACACAACCACCCATCCAAAACACCACCACCATTAGCTAAGATGATCAAGACATCTTAAACTTTACACAAGATCCTGACAACATGGACATGCTTGACAAAGTTCTAAGGTCGGATCCAAATAGATATCTTGATTATCTCCTCAAAATTGGTGCCCAACCACCCCATAACATGACATCATCCCAACAATCCTATGACATCCTCTCAACCATCTACATCAAACACCCAACCTACCGTCTCTCAAACTTTGACCCCCACCATATCTACCACTCCCACAAACTCTAATGTTGCCGCATCCACCATTCCCACAAACTCTAATGTTACCACATCTACAATTCCCACTAACATATCCATCTCCTCTAATGTCTCCAATCCTATCATCTCCCAACCCGTTGTCACATCCACTACCATAACCAATGTAAACTCTTTCATTCCCCAAATCACCTTGGGCATCCAAAGCAACCCCACGCATGTGAGTGCTTCCACAAGCGTGCCTCAACTCAACCCTCAAACCATAGCCTACATAAGACAATTCTTTTCATGACCACCTCAAAACACAACCAGCCCATCCAACGTCAACCCATCCAATGTCAACCCATCCCATCTCACGTATGTACAAAATCCCATAGCAGCATCAACACAACATAATCCTAATCCCCAATTGCCACCCCATGTTCTTCAACAAATCCATGTTTACCAAAAATACCTTGCACAACAAAACCAAAACACCATCCCATAATATCAACACATGATCCCCCAAAATCACAACCCTACATATCAGAATCTAAACCAAGCAAACCAACACCAAATCCCGCCCAACCTCCAACATCTCATCAATCAACAAACCTACACCCCACAACCACCACCAACCCCGGACTTGTTGATAACTGAGAGGGGGGTGAATCAATTATCTTACTTGCTTCAGCTTTTTGAACTTCCTTAATAGTTAATGCAACATGAAATCAGATGAATAAACATAACCATGAAATGGAAGCAACACCAATACACATGACACAATGATTTTGATGTGGAAAACCCAGTTAAGGGAAAAACCACGAGGTGATTAACCCAAGATATTATTCTCTGTTAGAAGAATAGAAGATACAAAATGGCACTTGCCAATTAGGGCTCATTGCCCAAGCACACTGCTCACAAGAGGCTCACTGCCTACAAGAGACTCACTATCTACAAGAAAGGAAAGTAACTTAATGTTTGAACTGATGAGAAGCATCCACACATGCTGAGGTTTAGTTCTGGTTAAGCTCAATAAACTGATCTGCTGCACTTCATTCTTACTCTCTTTTGATGCTGCTGTATTGTCACATTCTGGACCTGTCTTACTATCTTCACTCTGCTCTTCTGCTTTTCTTCACACCATCCAATTCACCACACACTTCTTCACATCTAAATCCATCTAGTATATATATCCACACAAGTGATTTCAACACTTTTCTAGTCAGCGTCCAGAATAGTCAATATTATCTCAAACTCTGGTCTGTCGGCTGAATCCTTGCATACCAAGTAATGTGGATCAAGGATATGCTTGTCAAAGTCTTCAATCATGTCATCCAATCATGAATGATACCTCAAGAAACTTAGTCATTAGCAATATCTCTTCCGGATTTGGGTCTGACACTCTGCTGGTACAGTTCTTCCTCTGTCTACTCTGTCAAACAGGAACCCAATACTCAAGTGCTCATATCTCTTCACCCTTCCATCACTGGAGGCTAAATCCTTGGAACCTATTAGTCAAGGTACTCCTCTTTACTTCACCAAATCCACACTTTACTGAAATACTTCCTCTGAGAGATCCGGACCTGACTGTCGGACCTTGCTGACTGCTCTGTTCTTGCTTACCGAATCATAACTCTTCTTCAATTTGACTTCTGGTAGAGACTCATCATGTCTTGCGGATTTGTGGGATAGCCTTTGTTGCCATCAATGACAACATTCATGAATCCATATAGTGTCTCTTGCCAACAATCTCCCCCTTTGGCATTGATGGCAACACTTAGTGAAAAATGACTAAGTGTCACACTATACTCCTCCTTGGCTGATGCTCTATCTCTATGTACATTTTCCAGAGCTCCCCCTTAGCTAGATTCCTCATTTTTCACTGCTCATCATTCCCCCTTTGACATCAATGGCAAAGGGTGGGGTCTGCACACCAAAATTTTCAAAAATTAATCTATACTTAGTCGCATAAGTATATCATTCAGTTGTACTCTACATATACTTTAGTATATTTGCAAAAGTGTTTTTCAATTGTACAACTTCGGTTACCCAACTCAGCTTCATCCTGTCCAAAATTGATATGTGACCACTCAACAAGAATGCAAAAGCTTCTGCCTTCTTTAGATCTGTCAGATCATTTGTCTTGGCTGTGGTTTGAGCATCACTTAGGGCCTCATGCATGGCCTCCAACTTAGGAATGATTATTCTTCTAAGTTCATTTAACCTGCTGATTCTAGTTTTCTTTTCTTTCTCTAGCTTCTTAATTTCATCCAAGACTGCAATAGTCTGACATTCTTGATTTACTATGGATGAGGTAAGTGGATCAAAATTTTGAGAAAGTTTTGTTAGTTTGATCTCCTATTCTTTCATTTTCTTCTCAATCTCCATTATTGCTTTGGACCATGATAAACAAAATTTATATATTTCCCCGCCATCTTTAAGAGCATTTTCTAAGCTCTTTATCCCTATATCCATATTTCTTCTATCATTTGATATTAGACTTAGTACTTCAGCAAATCTTTTATCCAAAAACTCTTTCCAGACCTTTTCCTCAGCTGATTTATCTAAGGACTCAAAATGAGTGCTGACTAAACTAACAAGAGACTTAAGATTACTTGATGAGGAACCCGATGAATCCTTCAGAAAGGATGGCATGATCTTTTCAAGCACACTGGATGTAGCTTCTATTAGCTCACAGTCTTCCATTTGAGACTTCAGGAGTTTTTCTTTTTCCTTTGCATTAGCAAATGAAGCTATCTTCATTGTTTGCACCAGGGAAAGAGAATCAAAATCAAATGGTCCTAGTAGAAGTTCCAGTTCATCAATCTCCATAGTCTCTTTGTTTAAGAATTCTTTGACAATTTCTGCAGTGTCTCTTGCCAGAGACAGAGTTTTCTTTTCTTCTGCAGTCTTAGAGCTGTCATCTTCTTTTCCCTTCACTTCTTTTTCTTTCTCCTCTATTCTTTCTTCTCCTTTGGATCTGGAGTTAGCAGGGGAAACCAGAGGAGCAATGTTTGTTCATGGGCCACTTCTTCCGGAGCAGAGGATTCTAAGCCCTTATCTTCACCGGTGTCCATTACTTCTTTTGTCATTGCCTCAATAGATCCTTCTTCAACACCTGTGGCCGAGGGATCAACACCTAAGTCCTCAATAATAGGAAGATTGAATCTTTTGAAGGCATTCAGGAGGATCTCTTTTGTTTCGTTTGCAACTTTATCAGTTTCTCCAAGCATGAGCTGATTCATTCTAGCTTTGCTCTGGAACTCATCCTTGCAATCTTTGAAGATCATATTCATTTGTTTTTGAGTGATTGAAGGATAGAATTGAATAGCTATCTGCTCCTGAATTTCTAGATCTTTGGCTTGGGCATTGTTCTTCCTTATTTCAAGTTCCTTCTCTAAGCTTTTGGAGATCAGAGATATAATTTCAATGAATGCTTTGTTGTAGATGTTTAGATACCTGACTGTGGCATCTTGCAATATCTTCTGATCAGCTTCACCATAAGCATCATAGAATTCAACCATTTGCTGAATATTTCCATCCACAGTAACTGATTTGATGATGTCATCAATGCGAAGAGTGGGTTTTTCAACAAATTCCTCTGCCCTTTCTTCTTCGTTTTGACTGGTAGAGGGTATACTGGATGTTTTCTTCTTTTTCTTCATTTTCTTGACTTCTTCATCAGATTCATTTTCTTCTTCATCCTTTTGACTAGCATAAGATCTTGTGGCTTTTGTCTTAGTTCTCTTCTCTCCTTTGTTGGATAATTTTGTTTCCGGTATTGATGCCCTTGAGCTTTTAGTAGTGGCAGGTGCAGATTTCTTTGATGATCTGGTCCGGGTGGAAGATTCTATTGGAGCACTTGCCTCTTCTGCTTCTTCTTTTTCTTTTTTTGTTCCTTTTGTCTTTTCTCTGTGGGCGTCAAGTGCCTCTTTTGAGATGCCAAAACTTTTGGCAATGTTTTGTACTTCTTTTCTTACCTTTCTTTTCATCTCTGGTTGCCTTAGCTCAACATGGATCTTCACACTCAATTCTTCAAATATTCCAAACCTTTTTGCCTTGGGATCCTTTGGTTGACTCAACATGTGCTGAACATGCAGTTCCACGATGTTCTCATCCACCTCATACCCCATTGGCATGATCCATACTGTTCTTTGTTCCACTGCCTCTATTAGACACTGATCAGTCTCTACCATAAAGCATACTGTGTCTTTGTATTTCTCAACTAGAGATTGGGGAATTCTCTCTCTAGCTTGCATCATGTTCTGAAAGTTTTTGAAGAAACCCCAGAGAGCTATGTTTTGTGCTTTGTCATCACCAAGTCCATGCAAATAATCCCTGATTTGTATGGCAACCGGTCTGTCATTCTGCCATACCCATCCACTGGATTCGGGTAGCTCATTCATAAAGTAGAAGAATAGACAGAGTATTAGGCCACCAAATTTGAAGGAATTCTTCTTGTCCTTCTTTATCTTCTGTAGGTTCTCCAAGAGTTGGTTTAGAAGGAGCTCACAAAGGTCATAGTCTACATTTTTCCTCAACATTTCATAGGCAGTGTAGATAGTAGTTCCAGGTACTGAATTCTCCCTGCTAGAATGATATATGTTGTAGCTGATGATCATGGATGCAAACTTGATATCCGGATCAGTGATATCTTTTATTGTCATTGCCTTTTTGTCAAACCTTGATCTAGTAGCCTCACTCACAGTTTAGTTTTTGACAGATTTGAGAATAGGTATCCCACCAGATGAGTGCAATCCGGTAACTGCCCTAATGGCATCTTTTGAGATTTTGAATGGTCCATTCAACCACATGAAGTTTTCATGTATTCTGCTCAAAATATACCTGACCCATTCATCCTCAACAAAACAGGGGAAATGTATGCATTGTGCAAATTGCTTGTCCCAGAGGGCCTTGAATTGGGGTTTGAGCTCAAATGAATCATCTATTAGTTGTTTGTGGTAGATATCCCTCAATTTGAATTCTTCAAATTCTTCAATGTTTGCATGAATGTAAACCCTAATATCTTCTGTGTGCAATACACTGGAAAATACTCCTAGGGGATCTACTTCCAAGGATTTGTAGGGATGTTTCTTGAATTTGGGGCGAGGCCTGTCAATGATCTTCACTATATTCAGAGTAGACATCATTCAAGGACTTTATAGAGAGATATTTGAAAATGAAAAATACCTTTTGCGCTTGTAGGGTTTGCGGAGTGAATTTGAGTGATTTGCTAATTGAATCAACTCCAATGGTTGGTCTTTGAGAAGTTTGAAGCAGTTGTTGCAGAGCTCTCCTTTCTTTCTTTTTGAATGCAAATGTGCAAATGACAAGCACATGAACCCTTTTAATTGCAAGAAAAACCCTAAATTCATACTGTAATAAATGGGCAACTTAAGTTATTCCAGTTGCTCTGTTCTCCTTATTCTGAAATAGATCTCTTTCCGGATCACTGTAATATGCTTAGAGTTATCTTTGGTGATTAAAAATGAGCTTTCTTACTTTCCTCAAGCATTTGATTTATCCGCAGATCAAGATGTCTCAATTTTAGAATCACACTGGACCAAACTTGTAAGAAACCCGCTTTTACCAGAAAACTGTTAAATCGGATCTATCTAAAGGGATTAAACTTTTTAAATCTTCATGCGGATCTTTCAGATCTTTACTATGGCTTATCTAGGTGTTTCTTTGAAAACCCTTTGATCCATAGCCTTTCATGTGCCGATTACAGGCACCAATTGACTGGCTGGGGGAATTGGTTTTTTTTTTGTTACTCCTCCTGAGCCAGAGCCCATCTATTCAATTTCTGGAGGGAATATCAGCACCAGATTCTGGTGTGGATCCATCTGCTACATTCTCTGTATTTTTCCTTCACCCAAATCTTGTTCATCTCACTTTTAACTTCATCCACATTCACTTTTCCTTTTCCTTTGCCTTGATTCTGATTATGATGCACTGGACCCTTTTTGTCCTGATTCTTGCTTCTACAGAATTTGGCAATATGACTGGATCTATTACAATTGTAACAAACAACATTTCTTTGTATATTTGACTGATATCCTTTTGATCTACATTGATTAGCCATATGACCTATTCTATTGCATGCATAGCATCTGCCATTGAATGAAATGTTCATTTGCATATTTCTACATTCATGAGATTTGTGACCATACCTTTTGCAGTTAAAGCACTGTTCGGACAAGGATGAATTAGTTTGATTCATTCTCTTTCTGCATTGATTAGCTTTGTGACCAAAGTTATTGCAGTTGTGGCAGTATCCATTGAAAGATAGATATCTTTGAGCATTGGGTTGTCCCTTGGATTTCCTGATCCAAAATTCTTCTGACCGGATCCAGAGCTTTCACCTTTCTCATATCCTAAGCCACGCTTGTCATCTACCCTCTTTTGGCTTTCAAGAAGAAATTCAAGTTGAGCAGAACTTATCTTGAATTTCTCTTTGTATTCATTTGCTGTTTGAAGATCCTTTTTAAGAGTGTCAATTTGATCTTCAAGTTTTTCTTCATTATCTCTAGCATCTTCAAGATCAGATTCAAGATGTCTAATTATTCTATCCATCTTGTGGCAGTCTTCTGATTTCTCCTTGAGAGATTGTCTTAGATCATCTTCAGTCTTTCTTTTTTCTTCAATTTCTTGGGTGAATTTCATAACTCCTAATTCCATTTCATGTCTTACCATAATGACCTCTTTTGACAATTTTTCACATAACTTAGTTTTCTCCTTCAGGTCTTCATTTGTATCATTTTCTTCACCTTGACTTGCTAATTGCTGAAGTAGTTCCTTTCTCTTCTTCATAGAGATGCTTAGTTTCCCTTTTAATTCATTTATGAAATCATCAGCTTGTTTAAGTCTTTCCTTCAATTCATTGACTTCAGAGTTTGAATGTTCAAGATCATCTAGGGCAGACTGAAGTTGTTGCCTCATACCATACATATCCATTTGAATTCCCAGATCTTCCTCAAGCTATTAGGCTCTGTTTGGAGGAACTTGGCTCTGATACCAATTGTTGATAACTGAGAGGGGGTGTGAATCGGTTATCTTACTTGCTTCAGCTTTTTGAACTTCCTTAATAGTTAATGCAACATTAAATCAGATGAATAAACATAAACATGAAATCGAAGCAACACCAATACACATGACACAATGATTTTGATGTGGAAAACCTAGTTAAGGGAAAAACCACGGGGTGATTAACCCAAGATATTATTCTCTATTAGAAGAATAGAAGATACAAAATGACACTTGCCAATTAGGGCTCACTGCCCGAGCACACTGCTCACAAGAGGCTCACTACCTACAAGAGACTCACTGTCTACAAGAAAGGAAAGTAACTCAATGTTTGAACTGATGAGAAGCATCCACACATGCTGAGGTTCACTTCTAGTTAAGCTCAATAAACTGATCTACTGCACTTCATTCTTACTCTCTTTTGATGCTGCTGTACTGTCACATTTTGGACCTATCATACTGTCTTCACTCTACTCTTCTACTTTTCTTCGCACCATCCAATTCACCACACACTTCTTCACATCTAAATCCATCTAGTATATATATCCGCACAAGTGATTTCAACACTTTTCTAGTCAGCATCCGGAATAGTCAATATTATCTCAAACTCTGGTCTGTCAGCTGAATCCTTGCATACCAAGTAATGCGGATCAAGGATATGCTTGTTGAAGTCTTCAATCATGTTAGCCAATCATGAATGATACCTCAAGAAACTTAGTCATTAGCAATATCTCTTCCGGATTTGGGTCTGACACTCTGCTGGTATAGTTCTTGCTCTGTCTACTCTGTCAAACAGGAACCCAACACTCAAGTGCTCATATCTCTTCACCCTTCCATCATCGGAGGCTAAATCCTTGGAATCTATTAGTCAAGGTACTCCTCTTGACTTCACCAAATCTATACTTTACTAAGATACTTCCTTTGAGAGATCCGGACTTGACTGTCAGACCTTGCTGACTGCTCTGTTCTTGCTTACCGGATCATAACACTTCTTCAATTTGACTTCCGGTAGAGACTCATCATGTCTTGCGGATGTGTGGGATAGCCTTTGTTGCCATCAATGACAACATTCATGAATCCATATAGTGTCTCTTGCCAATAGGACCTAACAAGCGTAGTACACACTTTGATCCAAAAGGTAGATGATTTGCAAACTAGGGGCATGTACAAACATTATTCTTTTGAGGATATTTGTCCCTATCCGTTTGATCGAACACTATACATGCCCCCTTTTCCCAAAAATTTTGAAACACCCAAATTTGACAAGTATAAGGGAAAGGGAGACCCTAGGGATCACCTTAGGGAGTTCTACCTTGCTTGTCTCGAAGTCTCAAACAATGACACATATCTAATGAGACTTTTTCCTAGGAGCCTCAACGATCAAGCCACTGAATGGTTTCCACATTTTCCCCTAGGTATTAGGTCTTTTCCTAAGCTTGAGGAGAAATTTGTCAACCACTTCTCTTACAATTTTGAACACAAAATATCCATGATGGACCTTTGCAATACAAAACAAAAGAGTAGAGAATCCTTTGCTTCTTTCTTGCAGAAGTGGAGAGGCTTAGCAAACAAACTCCCTTGGCTAATTCTCGAGAAGCAATTAGTCACCATGTTTGTGACTAATCTAAACCAAGAAATGGGGTTTCATCTACAAATCCTTTATGTGTCCACCTTCGAAGAAGTCATTGACAAAGGTACTACCATCAAAAGAGCCCTTATTGCCAAGGGTTCGATCAAACTATACAACAACAACAACAACAAGGTCAACATAAACATCCCCAATACAAACAACAGCAGCACACAATCAAATGAAAAATAAAAATTTTGTGGAAAGAACAAGAACACCCTCAACAATGGTGTCACTGATGTGAAGGCCATCCAACACGTACAAAATCAAGCACCCCCAAGTACATACACCACCAATGTAAATATTCCAAAGGGTCAACCTAAACAAAACAAACCTTGGAGACAATTCACACCCCTAGGGGAACCAATCGAAGATATCCTTGATAGATGTCTAACGAATGGTTTGATAACTCTCCCACCCATTAAACCCCACCAAGAAAGTGAACTCAAAGCTGTGTGGTACAATGAAAATGACTATTGTGACTACCATCATATTGTGGACCATAAGACATCTAATTGCATGAATTAAAACATTGTGTACAAGACCTCATAGAGCAAAAGAAAGTCAATCTTGAGCAAGCCACCCAACCATCGCCCAATGCCAATTTGGGAGCTTACAAGGATCCGCTACCTAATCACAACAAAGCCTCATCTTCTATTCAAGCCTACAACATCACCCCACCTCCTGCATCCTATGATTCCATTGTAGGATGGATAGAACCATCATCTAATTATATCAATACCATCACCATTCAGGCTCAAGCACCTAATTGTGCTGTCACAACCCATCATGGCTGTGTATCCATCTGCACAACCCCTACCACAGATCAAACACCTCCATCTACATCAAACCCCTAACCCAATCATCCATCTGTTCACCCCTCACATGCCAATAAGTACAACCTCCTAGATCATCTAGGAAAGACCCCTGCGCAAATCTCCATACTCGAGCTACTTCGTACACCACCTCTCCATAAAGAAGTCCTTGACAAGGCTCTCTTGGAAATGCAAGTTCCCACCAACCTGAATGTGGATCAATTCCAAGCCATGGTGGGCCATATTGCCTCACCCCATCATCTCACCTTCTCTAAAAAGGATCTTCCCACTTCTGAGAACTTACATAATGACACCTTGCATATCAAAGTCTACATCCATAAGCATATCATCAAGAGAGTCTTAATAGATGGTAGCTCTAGCCTAAATCTATGCACTCTAAAATTACTAAAACACTTGGGATACTTAGATGTGGTTGTAGACACTGGTGAATGCATAACAATCAAAGGATATGATAACACTGAATGACTATCTGAGTGTACTATCAAGCTCCCTATCCAAGTAGGACAAAAGATAATGGAAACAAAATGTCAGGTCCTTGATCTTGATCTCCCTTACAACATTCTTCTCAGTTAACCATGGATCCATACCATGCAAGCCGTTCCCTCTACATTCCACCAATGTCTAAAGTTCCCTCACAACAGAATGAAAGTAACTATCTATGCAGACCCCTGCCCCTTCCAATACTGCAGTTTCTTGGAAGGCCATGACCACACTTTCTGCCCATACAACAAGGCTATCACAAAAACCACTCCCACAACATCCACCTCATACATCGACCCTGATAATATTGCTACTAGTTCATCCCAAACACCTCCACCATCTGAGGTCAAGATCAAGCTTAGTGACACGCGATGTGGGGAATATGACCTACATGGTACCTTTTGTGTGGGGACACTACCCAACCCTAAAATGTTTGGCACCCCAAAAGAAGAAGACATTAATACAATTGTCATCAAATGTAAACCATCACCTACCTTTGAGAAGAAACACCTCCTTGATCAAGATGTGCTTGAAGACATATCATCATGGCTGTATAAAGATGAAGAAATGGAGTAGGAAGCCTCCACCATACCAACAGAAATCTATGGCAAAGAGTCAGAGATCATCAAAAACATGGGCTACAAAGGACAAGGCGGTATCGGCCTTCATGAACAAGGGATCATAGAACCAGTTCAAGCAATGAGGAATCCCTACACTCAAGGGTTGGGATATGGACAAAGACAATGTATCCTCACTAGTGGTGAATGTATCTTAGCCAAGGTTGCTATGGTTTCCCCTGAAGTTGGTAACATCAATGAAGTAGGCCATCAAGACTCCTTTAGTGACTTTGCCAAATTCTTCGAATCATCCATTTGCACCATATACATAGTCACCACCCTAGCATCTTCATCCAATGACCTACCCCTTGTATACTCAGACCTCATAGATTGGGACCAATAGGGACCTCCTGTCCTTGACGTAGTACAAAATGATGAAGCAATCGCTAAAATGATGGGGGTTACATATCACTTCCCCCTAGGAGATCATAGAGATGGATACATTATGGAACTTGATATGGCTACCTATTTCAGGGAGACAACCCATGCTTATAGTCTCAAAAATATAAAAATCAAACATGGGTCTGATGGTGAAAACTGCTCCGTGGTAGTGTCAGATCCCAAAAAGGTAAAAATAAAGGATGCATCTCCTAGTGAAAACCTCCATGAGGCACTAGGAGATGGAAGCATGGGCCTTCCCGAGATACAGGAGGTATATCTCAACAGATCATTAATCCTTGTGGAGCCGGCTCAAGAAATGAATCTTGGGATAGAAGAAGAGCCAAAAATCACCTTCAGGGAAAAATCTCACAATGTAATAGAGCAGGAAAACTTCTTAGCATTCTTCAAACATAGAAATCTCAACTTTGGATGGACCTATGTAGATATGCTAGGGCTAGATCCTACCTTGGTCATCCATCACCTCGCAGTGTGGCCTGATGCAAAACCAGTGAAACAGAAGCTAAGAAAGATGAACCCTCAGGTTGCACTCCTAGTCAAAGCAGAATTGAAGAAACTACTGGATGTGGGGTTCATCAGGCCAATTTACTATCCTGTGTGGGTTTCCAACCTAGTTCCAGTAGCCAAACCTGATGGTCAAATCCATTTCTACACTAATTTTTGAGACCTTAACAAAGCCTGCCCGAAGGATGACTTCCCTCTACCCAACATCGACATGATAGTGGATCTTACGGTAGGACATGAGATGTTATCCCTGATGGATAGTTTTTTAGGGTATAATCAAATTAGGATCGCAAAAGAGGATCAGCATAAGATGGCCTTTATATGCCCATGGGGGACATACTATTGGGTGGTGATGCCATTTAGCCTAAAAAATGCCAGAGCTACTTATCAACGAGCTATGACTGTTATCTTCCATGATCTTTTCCACCACATCATGGAAGATTATGTGGATGACTTGCTAGGAAAATCAAAGATAAGAGAGGAACACCTAGATGTGTTAGCAAAGATCTTCGACCGACTAGAGCAATATAATGTTCGCTTGAATCCAAAGAAATGTGTTTTTGGGGTTACCTCAGGAAAGCTTTTGGGATACATAGTCTCTGGAAGGGGAATTGAGGTACATCATGTGAAATTCAAAGACATCATTGAGATGCCTCCTCCAAAGACACTGAAACAACTATGAAGTCTGCAAGGGAAACTCTAGTCCATTCGCCAATTTATTGCTCAACTTGCCGATAAGTGTCAACCTTTTTAGCATCTACTCAGAAAGAATACAACTTTTGTCTAGGACAATCAGTGTCAGGCTGCCTTCAACCAGTTGAAAGAATACCTAACTAATCCCCCTGTTCTGACTCTGCCAAGGCAAGGAGAGCCCCTCCTATTATACATCTTAGCAACAGAAACAACTATAGGGGCCTTATTAGCACAACACGATGATTAAGGGAAGGAAAGAGCTATATATTACATCAGCCGTATGTTGATAACCTATGAGCTAAACTATACATCAATTGAACGAGCATGCCTAGCCGTGGTCTTTACTTCACAAAAGTTAAGACACTACATGCTCAATCACAAAACTAAGCTCATCGCCAAGATAGATCCACTAAAATATCTACTAAATAGAGCTGCTCTTACTGGAAGAATGGAAAAATGGGTCATGATCCTCAGTGAATTTGACATTGAATATACCGAGAGAAAGGCTATCAAAGGATAGGTTATTGCTGATTAGCTAGCTGAAGCACCTATTCCTATAGAATATCCTACACTGGTAGAGTTCCCTGATGAAGCCATCTGGACAATAGCACTAGCAATGGAAAATGTACTTCGATGGGTCATATACACACAGAGGCTCAGGGGTAGGCGTATTATTTGTTACCCCTCAAGGTGACACCATCCCTAAGTCATTCACAATTACATTTTTGTGTACCAACAATGTGGAAGAGTATGAGGCCCTCATCATAGGTCTTCGAATGGCAATCAAAAGGAAAATTAAGAAGCTAACAGTGTATGGCGACTCCCAACTGGTCATTCGGCAAGTAAACAATGAGTACAAGACTAAGGATGATAAACTCCTACCTTATAAAAACATGGTCGATGACTTTAAAGACTATTTTGATGATATCCACTTTGAACAATTACTAAGGCTAAACAACAAAGCTACAGACACCATGGCAACAATCGGATCCCTGGTCAATATGAAGAAAGATAGTAAGAAGTGTGAGTTCCTGATCAAAGAGCTCCCTATTCCAGCATATGATGTTCCCCAATCAGAGCTAGTGTACGAAATCATTGGTCCCTTATCCCCATGGTATCAAGAGACTTATCTATACCTCCACAATAACATCATCCCTCCTAACCTATCTACCTCACAATGAAAAACTTTCATATGCCGAGCCTCTCGGTTCACCATTGTAGGAGATACCCTATACAAAAGGAGTCTTGATGGCATGCTTTTATGATGTTTAGACTCTAGGGAAGCTGAAGTGGCCTTACAAGAGGTACATGAAGGCATCTGTGGGGCACATTCAAGTGGACCTACTCTAGCTAAGAGGATCCTGACGACTAGGTACTATTGGCCAACCATGGAATGTGATGCCTACCATGTCAACAACATGGAGATCTCATTCATGCACCAACACAAGAATTGCAGCCAATCACGACGCTGTGGCCTTTCTCATAGTGGGTACTCAACCTCATAGGGAAAATCCATCCACCATCATCTAATGGCCATAAATACATAATCCCTACTACAAAATACTTCACTAAGTAGGTGGAAGCAATATCACTCACCTTCACCACAAGAACACAGATATCTAAGTTCATACTCCATTACATCATATGTCGTTACGGCATCCCTCCATCATCACCAACAATGGAAAACCATTCAAGAACCAAGAAATCTACACTTTGTGCAATAAATTCCAAATCCAACACCATTTCTCCACTCCATATTACCCTCAAGGTAAAGTAAAACCATCCTCCACATTTTAAAGAAAATAGTTAATGAAGTTGGCTGTGATTAGCACCTCCAACTCAATCCCACCCTATGGGCCTATCACACAAGCATCTGTACACCCATAGGAGCCACTTCGTATTCCCTTGTATTCAGATTCAAAGCCATTTTACCTATTGAGGTCGAGCTCCCATCCCTACGAGTATCTTTGCAAAATATAATCACTGATGAGGAATACCAAGTCGCAAGGCTACATGAACTAGAATTACTAGATGAGAAATGTCTAGATGCATTGAACCATCTATAGGCCTACCAAAATTGCCTCAGAAGAAGCTACCATAAGAAAATCAAGAACAGGAAATTTTAGGTAGGCGACCTTGTCCTTATGGAAAACCAAAAAAATTTGCAGGAGCACCCTAAAAAAGGAAAGTTTGAACCCAATTGGTTAGGGCCTTATGTCATCACAGTTATGGATTAGGAGCGTACTAGCTTGCAACACCTGTAGGATAGCCTCTAGATGAGCCAATGAACATTCTGCATCTGAAGAAGTTTTATGCATAACCCATCGAGTATCCCAAGCAAAAAATATAAAAAAATTCAAAAAATCAAGAAAAATCTGAGTGCAATAAAGACTTCCAATGGTGAAAATCACTTCAGTGAAGCCTTGGATTGGTACCATGGTGAAAACCTATTTCAGGCACCATGTGTAGTGGTAAGTTCTACCATCTCATAAGACCTAACACTCCATGCCAAAATCACATTCCATGGCTTGGAATTTGGAAACATTAGTCACCCAACCCACATCTCCCACCCAAGGCTATCATCACGGTATAAAGATCCTTGTAAGCTTCCTTTTGTATAGCTAAAATAAAAAAATCCAAAAATAATAGAAAGTCAAAAAATCCAAAAACAATAGAAAATCAAAAAATCCAAAAACATCAAAAAAGTAGAAGAAATTCTAGAAAAAATTGATCTCACGCCATCATCACGATTTAAAACATACTCACAATCACCCACAATCATCACCTCCTCATCAATATCCATCTTAAACCATTCCCACATCATCAAGTCTTGCCAGAACTACATATTCATCTCTCCCGCATCTTGAAAGTACCTTGATCCTGTGGACACAGGGTATGTAGGCAGTCTAGAATATGAAGGAAGTATCTAGTACTATGGTACATCAGATGCACCCATCCAACCTGTTTGGATGGACCCTATTTATTGAGCTTGCTAGACCCAACAAATGATACACATGCTAGTTATATGCTTGAAACATGGTGCCTAACGCAAAAATCATCAATCAACATATCAACTATAAGTCAACACATTGCTTGACTATACTTTTTCCCATTTTTTGAAAATTATTCAACATCCAACCGATTCGCATCCTAGGATATATCGTTCCTACAAGGGACAAAAATCTGTCATCTTATCAACACTTATCTTGGCAAGAGAACACAATGGCTATCTGTATCTTTTTGTTGGTCTTTTTGATTATGGATTTTTATTTTTTGTCTTACTCCTAGTCACTTCCAAAGCTACCTTGATCTCATTATATCATAGTACGTAGTGGATAGCACTTAGAGTGGACATAGTCATTATTTTTGTATGTTGTGCTTGTGGGTTGGTTTCATTACTCCAAGAATAGTATTCATATCTTGAAGCCTGGGTCGGTTCTAGCATGATGTGCCTCATTTGCACATACAGGCATTAATACCTTATATGTACTATGGGCACTCATGGCTATGGGCCACCTTCCTCAGCTAGGCAAGGTTATACTACCTTGGGCGTGTATGACATCAACCTATTGTTTGTGGGTCTAGTCCATGCAATCATGAGATATATACATCAACACTTAGGTCATCTCATACATTTGTGGAATGTATCCTATATTGCTATAATAAACTAAGAAATGCTCTCAATTAACTTTATGCAACTACTATTACTAGCTTGAATCATCTTCCTATCACTCATCCATCCATACTCCCTGGGCTTAGATCTTTTATCTCCCACCATCTAATTCAGCTCCCCCTAATGTTCTCACTAACCCCACCTATCCTTCTTATTCCCACCTAACACATCCTAAACCAAAATAAATCCCCCCTTAATGACGTGGTGTCTCATGACCTAACAATTTCCTCATCCCCCATCCCCCATCCCACTCCCTCCCCTAATCTAGCCAAAACCAATCCTACCCTTACCCAGTCCATAAACCCTTATCCTCTCCCCACCTATTCCCCTACCATTAAGCCCCACCACCCAGGGTTGAACAAAAAATTTCATGTACATCATGACTTGATCATCGCATATATCATTACATTGCATACATTTATTTGCATTTCATAGTCATTAGTTGCATAATCATAATCATTTAGTTGCATTTTCATAGTCATTAGTGTTTCATAATCATTTAGTTACATTTTCACAATCACTTAGTGGCATTTTCATAATCATTTAGTTACATTTTCACAATCATTTAGTGGCATTTTCATAATCATTTAGTTACATTTTCACAATCATTTAGTGGCATTTTCATAATCATTTAGTTACATTTTCACAATCATTTAGTTGCATTTTCATAATCATTTAGATGCATGTTTATATTTTCATTTGCATATATAATATGTGTTTACCAAGATATATTTCCATTTCATTACATTTTACATCCATAATAAATGTTTATTAATTTGAGCATTTATTTGCATTTTACATCCACATCATAATCCATAATAAAAAAACATGCATTTATTAACATAAGTAAATCATCATACATCATAAACATATAAAAACATGCATCCTCATAATCATATAAAAGCATCACAAACAAACATGTAGGCCATCAAAAATCATCATCTCATATAACATCATCACAAAAATGTACATCACTCATATATATACATCAAAAAATATGTCATGATACAATGCCTCCAAGGGCCAAAATGATACAACTATCAACCTTGGATAGAGGAGCCTCTACCTGACTCAGTAGAGGATCCTGGTCATGGCTATGGTCCTGTCTGTGGCTGTGGCTATGGCTGAGGTTGTACCTGTATCACCTGTTGTGGTACCTGTGATGGAGGACCCATCAGCTACTGAACTGACTGAACCGATCTAGATCTGTGTGACCTAGACATCTGGGACCTGTTGCTCTGACTGTAGCTTGGCATGCACTACTTTGTAGGCGCTATTGCTTGATATGTAGCTTGATAATAATCAGCCCATCCTCTAGCCTCTAGTAGCTGTTCTTGTACCTAAGATAAATGTGTCTGCATCAGTGTCAAAATTGGTCCCATACCGGCACCCGAGACCATCCCCTGTAAACTGGCCACCATCCCCTCTACGTGTTTAGCCCTTAAGAGTGCAACTTCTTATTCATCTGTCAGAGTGGTAGTCTGACCCTATTCCTGTGCTAACTATGCCTATAGCGCACCCACCTGTCCATCTGCCCCATCCAATAGTGCAGCCATGCCCCACAACTGCACTAGCTCAGCATCATGGCCCTGTAAAGCCTCCTGCAGGCTAGCAACCTGTCCCTGTAAGGTCTCAATCTCATCCTCCTCTACACTCTGAGGCTGCTAGTGAGATGAACGCTCTTGAGGCCCCAAAACTCCACCTACCGCTGAAGTACTTGCCTCTAAACCAGGACCCTGCTGTCTTGCTATAATTGCCTGCCACCCCTACTGCTGCTGTGGTATCTGTGGTGGGGGCAGAAACTCCCTACCTATCCTCTGCCATCTCCCACACTGCTAAGGTGCCCTTTGCCTCAGCACCTCTCCTATCTAAACCTACTGTATAGGTACCTACTGCTGAGGTAATTGTAGACCATCGCCTGCCTACCCCTCTCCTCCAAGCCTAACTTGCCCAACTGCTGCAGCTGCCAACACATCCATCTACTCCCCATCTCCTCCAACCTCCACAAGGTAATCTACAATAATCTCCTCCTCCTCCTCCTCTAAGAAATCATCATCCCCATTCTCCTTCGACTCCTCATCCCCTGATGCTGCCACCTCCTCTGGGTGGACTACCTCCTCTATAGGATCTGTGAACTACATAGGATGCCACATCTGCCACCACATATCATAGGTAGAAGTAGTGCCTGCATCCCTAACCTCACTCTGCTAATCCCATATTAATAGCTCCAAAGCTACAAAATCCTCTAAAGCAACCTGGGGCTATATGGCTAGGGGCCAAAAATGTGCATCTCGACAAGTCCATGCAAAAATTGCCATCGGCTACGGAAGATCCTTCCATAGCACAAACTACTGCATAACTCATGATGGAAGATACATATCAATAGTACGGTCACCCCGACCTATCAGGTAGTTCTTCTGGAATGTGTAGGGCATATGAACATTATCATCTCTCTAGGGCTCCACTCCAATGTAGGGTTGCTAGGTAACCCGAATCATGTCATCCAAAACTCGTCTCCAATATCGAACCTGCCCGGTGTATGTATACTCTGTATTTTGATACAAAAAAACACAGGCCTCAAAATGATGGTGATAGTACCCACATCTTGGCTGAGTGATCGGAATATGCTCCCAAATCCATACATGAAGCAAAGTAACTCCGACTGATAGAGCTAAATCATAATGATAAACAATTGTATGCATCTCATGAAAAAGCTACACTAACATCACCAGTCCCTAGGCATACACTGTCTCATGTTGGACCATCCCCTCAATGACCTCCCTCCATCCAACCGGGAATCCCTTGCCTATCCTATCTGGCATCACTATGCCCCTGATCAATGCACATAGGAATAAAGCAAAGTGATCTGCACTTGCCACTAATGTCCCCTCATAGCTCATCTCCCTCTTGTCTACTGATAAAACAATGTGATTGCAACCAAATACTCTAAGGCCCTCCATCTCCTCCTCGTTTCATATGTCACTCGCTGACCATGAATCAGTATCTTGAGGATGCGATAAACATCCTCAAGAGTGATGGTGATCTCGCTAGTAGGAAGCAAAAATGAACAAGTCTCTGGGCAATATCACTCTATGACAACTGTAATCAGAGCTCTATGAGCTCGCAGCATTGGCATAGATGTAGCTATCAAAAGACCTAACCTCACTAGTTGAGCCCGAGTGGCATCGTTGAAGTGATCAAATAATTCCATCGTAACCGGCATGCATCGCTCCTGCGAGGACACTATAAATGACCTCATATCTTGCATACACAAATTTCTTGTCAAAACCTACCTATTCTTCCAAAATCCACCCTCTTCTTCTACTATTGAAAGCCAAAACATTTTTGGTGCCACAACAGGAAACCTTTTTCACCAATCCTAAAATTGGTGCCACTCTTCCCCCACATGGCACTAATCCATAAGATAGTGCCATTGCGCAGTCTTTTTGCGCCATTCCAAAACATAGTGCCACAATACCATTTGGCACCAATTTGGGAAATGGTGCCACCATTCTAAAATTGCTAATGAAGAAGATTGCGCTAATAACCAACAAAGTGCCAATCCTAAGGATGGTGTCACTTACCAACATAGCGCTAACCCATAAGATAGTGCTATTCCCAAACCCATTTGGCACTAATGCATGAAATTCATACCCCTGTGCAACATCACACTAAAATAGAGGATGGCACCAAAATGATAAGCATTTGGCACCAATCCATCCCTTTTCTACCTTAACGGATAGTGCCAATCTAGAGGATAGCACTAATCCACTCCCCTTTTTGTGTCACGTGATCTTGTGATAGTGCCAAAACCTCAAAATCCCAATTCCTGAAATAAAAAATGTGATAAAATCAAAAAATGACAAAGCTAGGGTTAAGGCCTACCTAGGTTCCAGCCTCTGGTGTCCCGTCGTACACTTGAAAATGCTCAGAAATGTGTGTGTATCATGGGAACATGGGATTGCGGTCTGCCATCTTCTCTTCGCTCCTTCTCAATGTCTCAATGTGTGCAAATGTGGCACTCTTAGGGCCCACTATTCTAAATATAGTAGGTCATGTCATCTCTCCACACAGTTTTTTCTCCCCCAGGGTGCAGATCACAACCATTTTATCCCGTTCTTCCTATCAACCTAATTTCCTATTCACTATCCAAATTTCACTCCTATTGCATCCTTTCGAGAGATCAATTTTTTATTTTTCACTGACCTCTCAAGGGGGCATCCCTCACCCATTCCATTCCTTCTTGGCAATTGGGGCATATTTTTCTTTGACGTGATGCCACTTCCCTGCTAGGTCCTGACGCCACATCAAAGAGGGGCAAATGTAGACACCTAAAAATGTCTTCATCATCAAATCGACTCCTGACCTCCCTAAACATACCTATTTCCCTTCTAAATAATTAATTAAATTTTTATTTAATTAATTATCCTCTCATCACCTAATCTTTCATCATCTTGTCCCCTACAATTAGATTAATTTTATTAATTCAATAGTTCAACCTTAGTCAATTAATTAAATAAATATGCAATATTTATTTGGTTAATTTCTCCCTTCTCACTTAACCCAATTAATTAGTTAAATCATGTTTAACTAATTAATTTAGCCTATTAATTAACCTATCCCTACCCTAGGTAATTAAATAGTCATTATTTAATTGCCTACCCTAGCCTATATCATCATAGCCTCTGGATTGATTAAATAAATCCTTATATAATCAATCTTAACTTCTCACTAATCCATCTACTAATTTATTCTAGCCATATTAATTAGGTTAATCACCCTGATTAATTTGGTCAAACCCTCATTAACACTTCTCCCCACATCCCATGAATAAAAAATTGATTTCCATGCCACATAAATCAATTTTTAATACACATTTGTCATAATCCTCATTAAATACCTCTTACACCCCTTACACATGTCATAACTCATTAATATCCACTCTTCCCCAAATAAATTTTAAATTCATTTTACCCTTCCCCATGTGAATTTTTAATTCACAAATAATCCATCTCACCCAACCTCATTTATGGACCCCTCTTCCCAAGATGAATTAAAAATTTATTTTTATTCTCACCCCTTCATTTTTAAAGATGAAATCTAGGCCCTCCACATCATCTTCATGCTCCACCCTTGATCTCTAAAATGAATCTCCACCTTTGGATCAAAATCTCTCCAAAATGCCTACAAATACAACATCCTCTAAGCCATTTGAGGATCCAATTTCTAAGTAATGTTGTCATGCCAAAAATTCTCTTGAGTTAGTTTGTGAGTTGCATTTAGATTAAGCATTTCACATTGAATCTATTATCTAGGGTATATCTAGGAGCTCTTGGGTGCATGCTTCTACCACCCTATCTTGGATTGGTGAATCTTAGTGAGGTATACAACTTGTTTTATGCATTTACTTTGTGTTTTTCATCTCATTTTGTTTTCACTAATCACACCAGCATTGTCCATTAGCCCTCAAGATAATTTAGTGAGAAGATCCTGTGAGGACCGCCCTTTTTACTACTGTTGTTATGACTATTTATAGTACTGTTATTGTTACTTTCATATTTGTGGGATAGCAGTTCCCGGAATTTGTCAGACTATTAAACTTTATTATGTTTTCGGAAAAACTAATTGGGTGATGTTTGGATAAGTTTACTTTTCAGAAAAATGAATTAGGTGATGATGGAAAATTGTAATATGATTTTAATTATGTTAAATTGTACTATGTCATGAGAATGCATGTTTTATTTAAGTTGCTTCGGCTATGATGATTTTATGTGGTTACTGATCTTGTAATTGAGTGTGCAGGGATTACTAATCGAACCACAGATTTTGGAGATCATTCCACACCTTGTTATTTGTTATTCCCTGTTAAGCCGATCTGGTTCCACGAGGAACCAAGATCTCTTTGTGTTTGATGTCATGATGTAATGTGGTCTTTCGTATGGTCGAGTGGGTTAGGTTACCCTCATGTAACATTATTTTTATAATTTGTGTTGTAAAGAGATTGAATTTGAAATTTCTTTAAGTATTTAATTATGAGGCCCTTTTCTTGTGCTTTACCTTGACCAGGGGTGTCTTGTATGGGTTAAAGTTGACCCTGGGTTATACCCCATGGGTCCAGGGGCCCATTTGGCATGGGTAACCCTTGAGTAACCTCCATCTAGTCAACTTAACCTCCCCCTGAAGTTAAGTGGCGAAAATTGGAGGTAGGAGGGGACATGATGGGTTGTACCAACACTCAACCCATCCCCTCTACATTCCCCTAGATAAGAGATGCCATCCATTATTGAAGGTCACCTCTTCTTTAGTGAGATTCCCCCATGTACTGTGGGGACACCCATGTGAAGAA
This sequence comes from Cunninghamia lanceolata, assembly GCA_027924645.1. Classification (NCBI taxonomy): domain Eukaryota; kingdom Viridiplantae; phylum Streptophyta; class Pinopsida; order Cupressales; family Cupressaceae; genus Cunninghamia; species Cunninghamia lanceolata. The sequence goes on along the minus strand of BSBN01000916.1, from coordinate 13,158,185 downwards.
AGGAGAAAGAGGCATGGGTCACCTGTCTTGTTCCCATTTAACTCTTTTTTTTTATTTCTCCCATGAGAAAGTGGAGTCACATGAGAGGAATAAGGAGTACCCTTGGGAATGGAGAGTGACATAAGCCACCAGGACAGAATAGTGGTTTTGGGGAAGGGTGAGGAGGTGACAAGTGTCACTTCCCCATTTCTCAAAACTAAAAGAAAAAGAATTTGGGTTATTTATTTTCAAATTTTGGGGATGAGAGGGAGTTAGTTGAATTTTGAGAAAACTTTCATTTTTGCCTTACCAAAAATAGAGAAGTTAGTTTGGAAGATAGAGAAGGGAGAGGGAGTTGGTGGCTAAGGTTGGAAGTGAACTCTGTGGACTCTGCAACAGCTTCATTCCAGGAGGGCTTTGCAAGGTTGGTCTGAATTTTACCTTTGTTTTTTTGTAAAACTGAAATGTGTATGAAATGTGTATGAAATGTGTGTGAAATTTTGTGTTTAGATTTGTTTTCTGTGGGGTTATTGTCGGGTTGTTTGACAGAGCGTCTCCCACTTGGGAGAAATGCTCATCAAGTTTGGGGTAGGGGAGGAGAGATCCTCCTCGGGTGCATACCTGTTTCCATCTTTTGGGATGTTGAAAGCCTTGAGGGCATGTATCTGTGACTGCATTTTTGACTTGAGAGTCATATGCAGATTTCTCAAAAATTGTGATCACACTTGGTTTGAGACCAAGAGAAATTTATATTGGTTAACTTATCCGTCAGGGTGACACTCTGGAGTCGAGTGTGTCCACTCTCCTGCCCCTTATGAAACTCACTGTAGTTGAGTTTCCGTATTGTGTAAAATACCCACGGGTGTATGTGTGCTTTGGGATTGTTGTTGTTTCTGTTGTGAAGTGGAGTGTTTGAGTACCCAGGTGTGAGTATGGTCTCCCTGGCTCGGGGGTGACCCACTTGCGGGTCTACGGAAGGGAGGAGAGCTAGATGCGTGGTGTTTTCTTCTTTGTTTGTCTTTGATACGCAGGTTTTCTCTTGGAGCTTCTGGTTGGATATTTACGAAGAAGCAGTTAATCTTCCTTGTCATGAGAATTAGGCCTGGTTCATTTCATAGAGTTGAAGAGAGAACACCTCTCTCATTATTGTTGTAATTTAATGTTATTCTGGGAGTGAAGAAAATCACCTCCCTGATCTTGTTATTATTGGACTTTTATTTGGTTGTCATAAGCTATCAGTAGTATGTTGTTTGGGAGAAGGAAATCTGGGAAGCTAGTTGTTGTATCCCTGGTTTAAATTCTGTAATATGATTGTGCTTAAATTTTCAAGTTGATTTTTGTAAACCTTGTTCAATAGCAATTTATTTGTGTTTCAAGTATTACTGAAAGGAAAAGTTCATTACTAAACTGAGTTGGTCTACGTTTGAAAGTTTGGAATTGCTTAACTAGTTGAAATGTTAGTTTTTATAGTTCAATGTTAAAATGGAAAAGACAGTTTTAAATGTTTGAGTTATTCTCCATATTTAGTGGATTCTGTTAATTTAGAAGGATTAGAGGAAATCTAGCATGTATATACATTCTGTTTGTAAATTTAAGAATTCTTAAATGTTTATGAAAATGGAAATATATACATATAATAAGTGGATAGATATTTACCATTTCTACCGAATAAGTGAAATTGGGATATATATATATACATATATATATACATATATATATATATACATATATATATATATATATATCTAATTGTTATGACATTATCATTATAAAAGGTTGATTTGGAGAAAATGAATAAAGTAGTGAATTTGAGAGAATTATGAATTAGATATATACATATAAGAATATATGTATATATATATATAAATATATATCTATATATTTATATATATATATATATATCAATATATATACATATATCAGTTTAATTAATTATCAGTACTGAATAAATTATGTTATTATGAGACTGAATTTTGTGTATATATATATATATGAATATATATATATATAATATATTATATATTAGCAACGAAAAAACACCATAAGAAATGACTGTCGAAGTGAAGCCGCGGATAACAAAAACACAGTCGCATTTTATAATGGGCGGGCGGTGGGGAGAAATCCCCACCGCAGGCCTTAGCATATAAATGGAGGTGTGGAGTGGGGCGGAGCCCCACCCACACCCCACATCGTGGGATGTGGGTGGGGCTCCGCCCCACTCCACATCCCCCCTTCCCCTTATGACTCCTGCGGCCTGCACAGGCCTTCCGCTCTGCGGCCACCGCCGACCCTGCCTTCCGCTCTGCGGCCACCGCCGACTCTGCCCCCTCTGTCGCTGCGGCCACCGCCGCCCATGGCCGCCGTCGGTTGTGGAAACTCAAACAAAAAAAAAAAAAAAAATATAAATGTTAGGGATTTGGCCTTAACGTATGATTGGATTATTTGAGAATGCATACATTTTTATTGCTTTATACATAAGCATATATATATACTATAGATGTCTATGTATATAGCAATATATAATAAAATAATTACTTTATATCTATATATATATATATATATAAATATATATATACATATAGATATATATATATATAATGTGAAACCAATTTCGTCCTATACATAGACATTAAAATATATATATATATATATTTATATATATATATATATATATACATAGGAGTAAATCGATGAACCATTTTAGTGGACCCTCATTTAAAATCGTAATAGAATATGTCTCATGGATATATAAAAATAAAATAACAAATTATATTTTCACAATTAGTTTTTTTTATTAAGTGTTGAACACAACAACCAAAGAAGTGATATTTCCAGGATCAGGGTTTTATAAAGTGGAGAGCCTCCTACATCTATTTACAACGTTATACGAGTCACAATCAGTGTATTAATAGTCATTAATAGTAATAGTAACAACAGTAATTATAAACAAGAGAAAATAAAATTATAATGTAAAAGAGAGTAAAGGAATATTCAGTGATACTCTGGAAAGAGTTTCTCGGAAGTTTCAACTATCAACGTAATATCAATCACCCAGAAAATGAAGAGGAAAATTACACATCACCTTGCTTAAAAGAACACTGGAAATAAACTTAAGAAGCCACCACTGACAATCCATGTGGCCATTTTACTCTCAACCGTAGTAAACGACCTCATAAGTAAACCTGTAAGAGAGTCCGAAGAAGAAAAAACTAACATTGGAAAACATAGAGGAGAAAATGCGCGACATTTCTCACATGGGATAAGAGAACTAAGTTGACGGACCCTTCTGCCAAATCTGCTTAGGAACAAGTTGACTAAGTATATACGAAGAGGAGGAACCTAGATCGGGGAAGATTAGGAGACCGAGTCCAGCGAAATAGTAAACCAGCCTATGTGACCTAGATCATCCTGAAGTTAGGTTTAATATCAACAATAGCTGCAGTGATAACCCTGATTGACGTAAATCATGAAGAAAGGACAGGATGCACATAAAGAAAGCATAGAAAATGAAAGAGAGAGAGAGACCGAAATATAAACACACTAAATGAACAGAGAAATAGTTAAGGTAAGGGCGATAAAAATACAATCAAAAGTTAAGAAACCGTGAAAAGGGAAGAGAGAGCAATCAAACTGCCTTGTTGAAAATGCTAAGTCATAGGAGGAGTATGTTTCAGGAAACAAGAGAGGAGACAGACAACCGTGCCTGGCTGAAAAATGACTAAATAGGGAGATCACTAGCCGGTTTAGTCGGAACAAGGCGTCGTGGGAAGTTGTTAATCTATCAGCGAACCACGTGCGTAAATGAGTGCAGCGTAATTCCCACTAACGCCGTAAGGCATTATGCTACCGAAAAGTGCCGAGGTTTAGATTTAGGAACTTTGGTAATCTCACTCTTGCAATGACGTTAGCGGCGTCGTACAGATCCTCTTGTTGATCTGTATGCGTCTGGTTGCACGCAATTGTACTTATATCCCGCTGAAAATTGTAGTGATTCACCATGAGAGAACACCGTTGAGCCTGCGTACGCATGCGAAGGGGGTTTTTAGGACAGTGTGAGAAAAGTTTTTCATATCTCGTGTCATAACCACATGACAGATGTGGCTATGACACGTGCGATGTGTGTTGTGACCACATGGAAAATGTGGGCATGACAGATCCTTCGAGATGTCCATTTCCACCAAGATCTTGGCATAAGTTGTATGTAAAAAATTTCTAGAGTTTTCATCTAAATACACAAATTTGCCCAGAGAGTTCTCGATTACAGCAAAACATGATTTGAACCAGTAGTGAAGGGGTAGGTTTGGGAGATGAACCCAAATCGGCACAGTTGTAAATGACTCCTTAGATGGATCAAACTCATGGTGCCAATCTTTTACATGTAGTAGATTTTCATCCCACTACTAAACATAATTCAGAATGGTGTTTTTATCTTTCTTCACATCGAAAAACCACAATGAAAAAACCCTTCGTGCTAGGGTAAATCTCTAATCCTCCATACATAAGGGGAAGCCAAGATTTTGTCATCCATTCATGAAGATCTAGGAGGCTGGGCCAAAAGTGGTTGAATCTTCTGATTAAACCATTCTCATAAAAGAAGGAAACATTATCTTGCATCTCCTTTAACAGTGTATCATTGAAGTCAAGTGTTAAGGGGTTCGCAAGGCACTCAATGATTCTTCTGTTGGGTAATTATTTTTTTAAGGATTGGGGTGAACTTGGAGATGCTTGTGAACCTAACTTCACCACCTCCACACCTGTTGAGACTTTTGCTATTGTCCCCTACCCTGAAGGCAAGATCTTGTGAGCCCTATTGAGCTCTGACTAACCATCAACTTGGGCAACAAGTGGCATGGTCAAAGAGGAGGCCAGTCTCGATGAGGTCTATGTAGCCATTTGATCCTCATGCAAAGCTTTAACTAATCCCAAACCTCTATCTAGTTTTGCATCCCTAGCTAACCTAGAATCTGAATGTACTTTCAGAATATTAGGCAGAGCCATCGCAGAGTGAGACGAGCCCTTCCCATCACCCAGATCACGTGCCATCAATGCATGCTGAGGAGTCTGAATTGAAACCCTAACTGGAGCTTCAAAACGTAAATCAGAGTCCTTGGGGGAGGCCAAAACCCTAGGCGCTTCCCCTAATTTGTCCTACGGATCCAAACAATCCGGTAAACCCAGACCCTCAACAAACAATGAAGAGCCATCTGCACCCACAACGGCCATCGGGGAGCCGTCGCCAGTCCTCACAACAATCTTTGTGAAAGCCCCAGAGCGGTAGTCCTTCAACAAATTCAAAATTTTCAGTATCTCCGGCAGAGCAATCTTAAGGTGAAGGGATTTTGCACACTAAATAGTCTCATATTTTCTAAGTTGTTTTCTTTATAGTAAATTCTCAAAATCCCTTTTTCTTCGTACCTTTAGGTCCTATAATTAGGATGTCATCTATATATATTAAGTTTATATACTCTTAGATTTCTTCTATTTTATAATTTTTTTATGTTGTTCTTAATCGTATACAACTGTCTACTTAATTAGTATCATACAACTAGAATAACCCTAACCTCTTAAAGTTACATATGAAGGAACAACTTCACCTATATGATGAATTCTAGCCCTATAATAAGGAGCAACATATGGAAAATGTATTCCTTGCAATCCTCACAAATTTTTTAAAACAAATATATGGGAAAGGGGCCAGTTGTTGCCCATGCCCCAATAACCGCTATGTTATTGCACGATTGAACCCCCAATTAAAACTTTAAAAAGAACCAATACAAGTAAAATACCAACCTAATAAATAATTGCAAATGCACCAATACATGTTCACAACTCCATGTGTAGTTTACAATACAAAATGGACAACACACATGTCCTTCCATTTACATTTACAAGACAAGTTGATGCAAATTGGAGGGGTTCCAAATAAATATACACTTTATTGATTTCATTACAAAATTAATGTTTATAATAACCAACCATTTAGACATGGCTCAAAAGTCAAATTGGTCACATTTACATAACTTGGTGCATGCTTATTCATACCTAAGCTACCACAAAGACAAAAAACTCCAATCCCAATTGGCTATCAATCACACATTCTCTCATACTTGCTATCACATCCACTTGCACCAACTCCATTTACAATAAGTACCTGTACAAACAGAAAATGGTGTAAGGCTCCCCAACCAGACATAAAATAAAATAAAAAACAAAATTAAATCATTTTTATTATAGAATCATTAGGAAATTCGTCAGTTATCAAAATCATATCATCAAATATAATAGCTTTTACACATTCAATTAAATTCAAACTCAACAACCAAATTCAATTATCAATATCATATCATCAAATACAATAGCTTCTATGCATTTATTCAAATTATAACTCAACATCCAAATTCAATGCATTCCTTTTTCAAATTTGAATCGATTATAAGAGGAACATTATGCAACGTAGACAATGTTAACATCAATTTCCTGAAGGAGCATTACAAACAGTGTTTGGAAGAAGAAGAATTTGCAGGCCACATTCCAGACTTAGGTTCAGGTTGGTACATCACATTCCTATATTCCTTTGTCTTTTCCTACAAATGCTATGCATAAATCACATTCCTATATTTTTTTGTCTTTTCCTACAAATGCTATGCATAACATTCTATTCATGTTATATGCCATTTCCTACAAATGCTACACATAACATTTTGTTCACGTTATATGCCACATATATATTAATGTTAAATCCGTTCATGTTATATGCCATATATAGATTAATGTTACTTTTTATATGTCATATATATTTAATGTTACAAACATTAATATTAATATATTTATGTATGGGGTTAAATATATACCAAGGGTTTGAAGATATATATATATATATATATATATATATACATACATACATACATATATATACTTACTGCACTATACACACACATATATATAAATATATATATATATATAAATATATATATATATATATATATATATATATATATATATATATATATATATATATATATATATATATATATATATATATGAACCTTGAATATATACTTACTACACTATACACATCTATGGTAAAATTAAACCTATATATTCTAATTTTCACCATATTAATGAAGAGTAATATTAATATATGGTTTATATTTCTCTATGGGTTTAAATATATATTAAGGGTTTGAGTGTGTATATATATATATACATATATATATGTATATATGTATGTATGTATATATATGTATATGTATGTATATGTATATATATATGTATATATATATGTATATACATATACATATATATATATATATATATATATATATATACATATATATACATATACATACATACATACATATATACATATACATATACATATACATATACATATACATATATATACATATATATATACATACATATACATATACATATACATATACACATACACATACACATACACATACACATACACATACACATACACATACACATACACATACACATACACATACACATACACATACACATACACACACACACACACACACACACATATATATATATATATATATATATATATATATATATATATATATATATATATATATATATATATATATATATATATATATATTAGTTAGCTATGAGAATGAGTTTGCTTTCTTCAATGAGGATAGAGAGAACAATGAAGGTGTGCAGATGTACATTGGCCCTAGGTGGATAGAGAGTTTTTGTATGTTGAAATTTTTTGTCTTAGTTATTGTGACTGAAAGCCTTATGTCTCTACAAATAGTAGTTGTGCCCAAATTGCAATTTTCCATTATGTTTGTAACAATAGCAGTTGTGCCCAAATTGCAATTTTGTATTATGTCTCTAATAATAGCAGTCTTGAAAACTAATAATGGTTTAATTTTAGTGTATTATATATAGGTTTAATAATGGTTTGTATTATGTATATAGGTAGTGCATTATATATAGGTTTAACTTTTAGTCTATATATATATATATATATATAATGAAAGTTCCTTTAAAACAATGGATTGGATTTGACTGTTGATTGTACTAAGATTCTCTAAGAAGAGTTGTCCAAGATAAAGATTTGATTTTCAGAATATATATTCTCACACCCTCCAAAATATGGACTTGACATTTGATTGTCTTAAGATTCTCTGATATTAGTTGTCCAAGGCAGGTATTTTATAAGATTTTATATTATATATACATATGGGAGTCAAGATTGGAAAGGATTCTTGAAAAATGAAGGTCCATCTTTACTCAGTCTGGTTAGATTAGATAGGACCAATCCCTAGATTTTTCAGAGATTCTAACTATAGAAAATCGTCCTATAAACATTGTCTTCAAATATTTTCTGATAATCTTATGCCAAATGGATTGGAGCCCGTGAAGAAACTACCTATCCCACCTATAAAATGCCTTGTAGCAGCTGCACTTTCCATACACATAAAGCAATGGAGGTGGATGACAGATGTGGATGCCTACAAGAAGATGCCGAGACCCAAACCAAGAGGTTGTTCAATGCAGGTTCAAACCAAATGGTGACTGCAATCCAACAAGTTGTAGGAATGCAACATTTCTAGGGAGGCCACATCTGTGACTATGTCATCTATCAAGAATTCTTCTCCAAGGCTATTCAAATCCTAGGCAACAAAAGTTATGGAAATAAGCTAGCCAACAAGTTCGTCAAGAAGGATCTGAAAGACACTATGAGCAGGGCGATCTTTGTTTTTGATGAGTAACTAGATGAAGGTTTGATTGGAGGTGTATTTGAAGTTGAGGCTGTCAAACAAAATAATGTGACAATAGAAGCTCTGAAACTATTCAAGGAAGGAATCCTCATAAATAATTTGGAGACGTTTAATTTTTATCTGATGCATTATGTTGACTTGCTCTCTCCTGCACACATTGAGATTGCAAGTGAAGTGGCTCAAGGACTTTGGGTATTGATTCATTAGAAGAAATAGTCAAAGTCTGTCATGGTCGATCTTCAACCATGTATTTTTCTATAATTTGACTAGTAGTGCTCTAATATGCTATAAAAACTCATATATAAAGGGTTTAATTTTATGCATATGTTGCTACATACAAACATATATACAATATGTATCTCCTACATTAAGGGTTTGATTTTCAAATTTTGTATTGGGTTGTAGACATCATTTCTCCCTTGATTTGAGTATTGGTTTCATTCAAATATTTTTCAATCCTACAACATTGTGTCTACAATCATTTTACAGTCGGATTATTGCCTCTTTTATCTGAGACAACCCTTGAGCTGGGATTATTTCGTTGTACACATGAATATACTATTTTATAATGAGGGTTTCATTTTCTATATATAAATGGGTTCATATTTTTTTATGCATTTATTGAGGATTTCATTTTATATAAACAAATGGGTTCCTTTTTTGCTGCAACGACCACTAGTAGCAACTTATATATATACATATGTATATATATGGATATGGATATGTATGTGTATATCTATATACATACACACACACACATATATATAGATATATATATATGTACATATACATATACATATACATAGACACATATACACATACAAATACAAATACACATACACATACACATACACATACATAATCAGTGTTTCCTTTTCTATATATAAATGAGTTTGTATTTGTTTTATGCAAATATATTGAGGGTTTCATTTTCTATAAACAAATGAGTTCCTTTTTTGCTGCAACACCCACTCGTAGCACCTTATATATATATACATATGTATATATATGGATATGTTTATGTATATTTGTATACATACATACATATATACATACATACATACATACATACATACATACACACATACATATAGATATCATTTTATAGTTGGATTGTTGCATGCTTTGTCCGAGACACTCATTCTCTAACAATGATGCAAGTAACAAATAAATCACTTACCCTTTTGATTTTAGTAATGGTTTCATTTGAGTCTTTTCATTCCTACAACATTGTCTCCGCAATCATTTTACAGTGGGATTCTTGCCTGTTTTGTCTAGGACAATCATTTCAGGTTGGTACTTAACATTTCAACATTTAACAATTGCATACATCTTTTTGAGTTGTTTTCTTAATGGGCAGCTTCATTCAATTAATTAAATCATGTCTGTATATATATATATATATATATATATATATATATATATATATATATATATATATATATGTATGTATGTATGTATGTATGTATGTATGTATGTATGTATGTATGTATGTATATATATGTATGTATGTATATATATATATATATATATGTATGTATGTATGTATGTATGTATTTTAAATGTGTATCTACATACATATATATGTATATAAAATATACATGTATATATTTTATACATATGTATATATAAGTATATACATATGTATATCTATATACATATATAGATATATCTATGTACAATATGTGTGTGTGTGTGTGTGTGTGTGTGTGTGTGTGTGTGTGTGTGTGTGTGTGTGTGTGTGTGTGTGTGTGTGTGTGTGTGTGTGAATCTGATTTAAGGAAGATGTATAAATGGTCTATTTTTTTTAGGGTCTAAGATAAACCATATCACAAAATGATGCAACCCTCAAACGTTGATAATGCACAGTCCAAAATGGAACAATAAATTGGAACATTATAAATTGGAACATGTTATGTTTGTCGTCTGTGCCACTGCATTCACCTTTTTGTGCCAATATAAAATATAGATACCTCAATTTGTTTTAAGTCATTGCACATTGGATGTCATCATTTCTACAAATCACTTTTGTCATTGATTATTTTTGCATTTCTTGCAGGTATATAGAAAGTTATGGCTAGAGGTAAGAAGGGGAGGAGAACATGTGGAAGGAGGATAGTTAGAGTAACTTGGGGGGCCAAGTTCCCCATTATGTAATCTAGAGACGAAGATACACATACCATAGAACCAGAAGAGGTTGTTGTGGAATGTATATTTCCCTCTGAACATACGAAGCATATGGAAAAAAATACAGATTATGCTCAAACAACTACTATGCAAACTGATTCTTTAAGGCTCAACAAAAGTATTCAGACAAACAATGACATCCAAAGTGCTATGGTAGATGTGGAGGATAGGTATATGTCCATCAAAGCTACTAGAAAGAAGTAGGGAATACTTGCTAGCCGTTTGAGGGCATGGTTGCTAGGCATTACCACCACAAAACAGAGGGGGCCACAAACCATCCTAACTAATGAGGAGGTAGAAAGTGTTCAGTGGTGAAAGGACATGGCTAACATAGGCCATGGACTTGAAATTGCACAACTAAAATCTACTATGGCACAAGTCACTTAATCTAGGCCAAACCCTTTCACAGATGGGAAACCAAGGAGGTCATGGTGGGAAGGATTTAGGAGAAGACATCTAGATCTAACAATTCAAACTGTAAAGGGGGTGGACACTGATAGAGTGATTATGCTAAGGCCAAGTATAGTGGTTTCCTTCTATGATAACCTATAGAATATTTACAACAAGCATGAGTATGGGTCCAACAGAATTTGGAACTATGACGAAGCTAGAGTACAGGCTAGCAGGAACTGTAGAATGTAGGTAATTGCAAAATTGGGATCCCAATGTGTGCCCCACCTCATCTCAAAAAGCAGGGAGTGGGTAACTGTTTTGGCATGTGTAAGTGCATCAGGTTGCAACATCCTTGGTTTTTATCTTTTTAAATAAAAAAGGCATATAAAAAACTACATTACAAACTATGAGCCAAGTGCATGCATGGTAGCTCAAGAGCATGCCTAGATGACAAAAGAATTGTTTCTCAATTGGCTGCAACATTTTTTTGCATCTATCCCCAGAGGGGTTTCACCAAACAATAGAGCACTTCTAATTTTTGATGGTCATGGTAGTCATGTTGCATTCAAGACCATTGAGGAAGCAAGGCATTAGGTATCGACCTGGTCACCCTCCTAGCTCATACAAGCCACAAGTTGCAGCCACTAGATGTGAGTGTTTTTTCACTATTCAAAACTTATTTCAAGAAACAAATGTCTGCACGGATGGTAACCCACCCCCAAATTGAAATTGGAAGAGAAGAGATGGCCACTCTTGCTAGCAAGGTATTCAAGCAAGCCATGACCCCATGCAATATTAGTAGTGTCTTCCAAAGGACAGGCATTTGGCCATTGAATTAGTTTTTGCTTGAAAAATACATGAGGCTAAGTAAGGGCTTCCAAGTATCATAAGAGGGAGAATTTGTTACAGTAGGTAGTTAGGAACATGTGGTCACTACACCAGAGAGTCAAGCCTTCATAGCGGAAGAGGATCCCGAGATAATTGCACTTGAAACCTTCTTGCAATTGGCTAGATATTTAAAAGAACACGCTATAGAATTCCTCTACACATACAATAGAATTGGAAGTGCACATAATCCAACTAAGGTAGAAGAAGAATGCACTAAAATGCTTGCTTCTCAAACACTTTGTAATGCATCTTTAGAGAAACAACTAGTTCATAGTGCTATTGAAATAGTTTGTAATGTTGCTGAAATAGTTTGTAATGCAATCGAAGATAGCCAACTAGTTCCTAACACTACTGAAACAGTCTGTAATGTTGCTGAAATAGTTTGTAATATAGCTAAAGATAGACAACCAATTTCTAATACTGTTGAAATAGTTTCTAATGGTGCTAAAATAATGTCTAATGCAGCTTTACATGGTCTTAGTTTGCCCACGGAAACTACCCAACCAGACTGGTTGGTTGAAGCTGCTAGAAACTTAGGGATGGAAACAAATTTGAGTTAGGTGGATGTTAGCCTTTCAATGCCTTCAACACCAAAACATGATCTAGTTGAGATTGTACACTACTTCACCAGTGCATCAAATTGGGATCTACTTAATGAGGACCATACAGAAGAAGAAGAATGTACAGGTGAGGTGGAAGTTGATTATGTGCCATGCACCTAGGACACTCAGTTGTAGTTACTGACATCAAACAATTGATTTCTGAAGCTCCCAGTTTGAAGGGTGTAGGCAAGGGGAGGTAAGAATAGGACTGGGGTATTACATTTAAGTAGGCAGTCTCAAATCCTAACATCTGATGTGTAGATGTATATGCTAAAAGAATAAGAGAGAGAAAGTAAAGATAGAACCGTTGCAAGTGAGGAAAAGGGAGTAGATGAATGAGAGGAAAGTTGAAAGAGAATCCATGCAGCAAGAAAAGAAGATAATCAGATTTGAAATAAAGTTAAGAAAAATAGAAAATGGCAGAGGAAAAGTCAAGGCTACAATAGGAGAAGGAAATTCAGCATGAGCAGACAAGGATTGCTTGGTAGTTGAAGACAACTCAAAGGCATGTGGACCAATCAATAAATGAGAGATGTTTGAGTACCCCACAATCTCATCTACCACTATAAAATCCCATTCTAATGGATATGTTCAACATCTTGAGACCAACCTTTGCATCTCTAAGCAATCTGCAGGCAAGGTCTAGCCCTGGAAGCTCTAATGAGTTGGATGTAAATGTAGAATCAAATCAAGCTTTGCTTGCCCAGATTGCTGCATCACTATAGAATATAACTGAACCACTCGGTTTAACTTAGACTGGAAATGAATGCATTGCTATAGAAGAGGAACAACATATTCCTTTTCCTGGTTTTATGAAGAATTGAAGAAGATGTGCATCAATATGGTTTTATTGTGAATGGAGATAATTGATATTTCTAAAATATCTATGTGTAGATCTCATTTTGTCAAAATATTTTGTAATTAAAATTTTGAAGTGCAAGAAATTACCAAAACATAAATTTATACATAAGATATTTTAATGTTATAATGGTTCCTTTGTTATATGTATATGTTTTTGTTTCTGTTAATCCATATATGTGTAGACTAGTTTACTATACAATGGAACATCCTATGTTTGTATGAGTGTAAATATAATGGATCATCAAGTAAATAATCATATTATCTAGTTTGGAAAAAAAGACTTACTATAATAGTTAAAACATCATGGTACTACAAGTTCTCTACATAATTACTTGTATTAGCTTGTTGATTTAACCAATGTTAATGTTGTTTGTTTCAAGCAATAAGGAATTAAAGAAACAAGTAATTATAGCTTCATTCAATTGATTCAAGCATGCATGTTACCATAGTTTGATTCAAGCAACAAGGAAAAAAAAGATAAAGCATAGTGGATCATTGCCAAAGTAAAATCTTATAAGACTTGTATACACCTAAAAATGACACGACTCTAACTAAATAAATATTTTAAATATTTATTTCATTTTAAGTTCCTCTATCAATAAATAAATAAATCAATTTATTTATTTGATTCATATTTCTCTAAAAAATTAAATAAAATCATTTATTTAATTAAATCATCCAAATTCTTCTAAAATCATTCTAAATTAAATAATACCAAATTATTTAATTAATTCTTCTAAATTCCAAAGTCTTCAAATCCATAAGTATCATATCATTCCCTATATTTAAATAAATCCAACTATTTATTTAAATTATCTATTTCCTCCAAAATTGAATTAATACCAAAAATAATTCAATTAATCCATGTGCACATGCAATCAAATATTTTAATATTTAATTAGCTAATATCCCCTCACCCACATGTCCTATTTATCCTCTAGTCAAATTAGTTAACTCTTCAATCAATTCACTTAATTGATTAGTCTATTCTGTTAACTGGTTAGTCATCTCAGTTAACTCCTCAATCTATTATGTTAACTCCCATATCTCAAAATAGAGTAGGACACTTGTTCTCTCCCTATTCGCACACATCCTCTCAAATTTCCTCAACCATTGATCTTCTTATTCATTATACACTATTGATCTTCTTTCTCACAAATCTATAAATACAACCCCTATTCCTCCATTTGAAGGATCCAAGCTTTTTATAAACTTACTCTGCAGGAATCACAGCGCACCTTTGGTACAAATCACTCCATAGCTTGAGATCAATTATCACACCATTATCACCATTATCATTGCATTGTGAAGATCCTCTTCATTGCAAAACCTATCAACAGCCATTCTCCATTGTCATCTTGGAAAAAAGGAAGGAAGTGTACCTTCTGAGAACTCTATTCATACATGAGATCAATTTGAGATAGGCGACCAATAGAAGTCACAGAATAGAAAGGTTTGCAAGGTATTGT
Source organism: Cunninghamia lanceolata (assembly GCA_027924645.1). Taxonomy (NCBI): domain Eukaryota; kingdom Viridiplantae; phylum Streptophyta; class Pinopsida; order Cupressales; family Cupressaceae; genus Cunninghamia; species Cunninghamia lanceolata. The sequence goes on along the minus strand of BSBN01000916.1, from coordinate 13,143,035 downwards.
GCTCTTTGTGTTTGATCTTATTTGTTTTGATTTCATTGGGTTATTGGATAATTAGTTGTTTATGCTATTGTTCCCATTTTTCTGATAACATTTCTGGTGCCCACCATGGGGCCCTTTGGTGCAGGAGCACCTACCTGACAGCTGGCCTTCATGAGGCAGTTGGTAGTTTTAGGTCTTGTTTGTGTTTTCAAGAAGGTCTGATAGACCAAATGCATGTAATAAGGTCATGCTGATCATGATAAGATCATGCTGACCAGGCTTTTACTATTTTTAGTTAAGTTTGTTAGAACAGCTGTCATGCGGTAGGGTCCGGTTGGATCTCCCAGCCGCCTAGAGAGTTCCCAGCCGCTTGGAGTCGGGTCAGTAGTACTCGTAGGATAATCTATTTAAGCATGAGATCGGTTGATATTGCATAGACAGAGAGATATCATCGATTGATAGTACAGTATTGTATTGCGCAAAGGAGCTTGAGTGTGCTGTGTGAGGAACATCATATTGTATTGCATCTTTGAAATCAATAAAGATCCTGTTTTCGGTTTCTTGTTTGATCCCCTTTGTGTAATCGATTTGCTGGTTTGGGTGGCTTCATGGATTTACTGATCCATTCCACCGGTTGATCCGTCTGATCGGTGGAATGGCGATGTACAGTAGGTTAGGTTGTAGTTTGTTTTCTGTTCGCATGCAGGTGTGCAGGATCGCCGTCGAGAGATGTTGAAGACCCTAGCATGGGTATGTGCTAGGTCGAGCTGATAAGATAGAGTGTGGAAGATCACCCTGAGAGTGGATCGGGTCATCCCTGGAGGATCGGCGAAGTGAAATTTCGCTAAGTGAAGAAGTTCGTTAAAACGGCATCATCAGGATATTTCTGCAAATATCCTGCAGTCAGTTCGAATATCGTCATCCGGATAAGTGGAGGAGATCGGCATGATGCAGTCGAGTGCATGAAGTAAAGGAGCGTCGGGGTGATCATCATCTGGAGGAGCCGAGGAGGAGTGCATCGGCATCAGGTAGAAGATCGGGTCATGAAACTGTTGAAGTTTGCATGTTGCAAGTACATCAGGATGTTTTAAGTTGGAGATATACTCAGCGTACATATCGCCGTCAGGATCACCTCTCGGGAGTGCCCATCATCCGCGTATCGTTAGCAGATGCGGGAGTGAAAGTTTGTTTTTTTTGACTAAGTGTTGAAGAGGTCATCAGGATATTGGGTGACATCATCGTCATCAGGATATGACGTCATCGTCATCAGGATATTGAGATATCCCCCTACGTTATTTTATCCTGCTGTCGTTAAGTGCTTGGGTATCGGCGGAAGTCCGCGGCAGAAAGTTGTATTAACATCATCAGGAGGTTTCGAGAGAACCGGATTCATCATATCATGATGCTGTTGCTTGTGTCGTCGGCTATCGGAGCATCGAAGGGAAGGCGCTGAAGGTGGTCGTCATCAGGATATTTGGAGCAACCGGATATTTGATATCCTGCTGACGAAGGTGGTGTCGCATATCATGATGATGCCGCTAGTGTTTGGCGCCCGATGAACAGTGCAACAGGAGGATGTTTGCGCCCATTGAGTATCATGATGATGATAGGCGACAGGCGGAGGAGGTGAACAGTAGTCGGCAGGAGGATAATTCTGCTTATCCGAAATATGATGATGCTGTTGGTGTTTTTAGGAAACATGATGATGATGCTGACAGAGTAAAGCGAAATATGGTGATGATGATGATGATGATGATGGGCTGCAGACATCCATGCTGTATGCGAAGGTTATAGTGTGGATGCCTCTGCATCATAGTGGTATCAGAGCTCAGCAAAAGGTCTGGGCTGTTGTGTGTTGATTCTGTCACCGAAAGGGCAGAGGTAGAGTTGAATTGTGTGTTGTGTGTTGATTAAGAGGTTGACAAAATGCCTCCGAAAGGTAGTGGTACTGCAAGGGAATTGCAGGAAATGAAGGAGAAACATGCTAGAGAGATGAGGAAGATGAAGGAGCTTGCTGAAGCACTTCAAGCCAGGCTTACAGCCCTGGAAAAGAACAAAAAGAGGGAAGTGGAAGACAGTGAGTCTGAAGAAGATGAAGATACTGTTGAAGAGTATGAAGAGGTAGCTGAAGATCTGGATGCTGAAGACCAGAGATTGGCAAAACTGTTAAAGGCAGTGCAGAATGATAAACCTAAGGTAAAGGTTGATGTTTCCAAATATACTGGAAGTTTGAATGAAGATGAGTTGCTGGATTGGATTGCTGCACTGGATAATCACTTTGAATGTGAAGATGTTGCTGAGGATCAGAAGGTAAAGATTGCAAAGACCAAGTTAGGAGGTCATGCTTTGGTATGGTGGGATTATGTACAATCTGAGAGAAGGAAACAAGGGAAGTCAAAGATCACTTCATGGGATAAGATGGTAGCAAGGATAAAAGGTAAATTCTTGCCAAGGGATTATGAAATCCAGATGTTTAAGAAGCTGCAATTTTTAAAGCAGAAAGAAAGGGATGTGAAGACATATATAGAGGAGTTTTATAAGTTGAGTATGAGATCTGGTCATCATGAGAATGAGGTCGAAAAGGTGGCTAGGTACTTGGCTGGTTTGAGGTTTAACATACAGGATGAGTTAGTTTTAGCTAACCCTAAGAATGTGGAGGATTGTTATCAAATTGCAATCAGGATTGAAGAAAAGATGAATAGAGGACATGATAAGTCCATGAGAGGAAGAGGAAACCATAGGGGAAGAGGAGCAGCCCCTACACAAAAGCAAACCAATGAGGGTCAAGAAGACACTGGTAAAGGATAGGGACAGTCTGATTTCAGGGGTGGATGGAAAGGTAATAGAGGAAGATTTGGAGGTGGTAGAGGTTCTACTACATTTTTAGGAAAGTGTTACACCTGTGGTGAGTTTGGTCATCCATCTTTCAAATGTCCAGAAAACAAAGGTTCATCATCCAGAAATGATAGAACTAGTGACAAGAGAGTACAACTTGTGCAAGAAGAGAAAGTAGAAGAAAGTGCGCAGAGTTCAAACAGAGAGCCTGATAATTATGGATATCCAGAGAGTGGAGAATCATTGATGCTAAGGAGAATTAGTTTGCAGGCATCAAAGGATCTGATGCAAAGAAGAGCTCTTTTCAAGGCCACATGCAAGAGCAAAGGTAAAGTATGCAAGGTTGTCATTGATACTGGTTCAACAGACAACATGGTATCTCAGGAGATGGTGGATAAACTGCATTTGGAAAGGATTCCACATCCACACCCTTACAAGGCATCTTGGGTGAGTGATAGTCAATCACTTTGGGTATATGAACAGGCATATGTGGATTTTCAGATTGGAGCATATCATGATAGAATTTTGTGTGATATTTTGCCTATGGAATGTTGTCACCTGCTGTTGGGTAGACCATGGCAATTTGACAGAAGGGTACTGTATGATGGGTATGCTAATACCTACACCATCAAGAAAGATGGGAAGATTATTAAGTTGATGCCATTGTAGGCAAAAGCTGCAGTACAGAAGGCAGCCCAAATCATTTTAATGGGAAAGAAGGAGTATGTGCAGATGCCTAGAGGAGTAGGCATAAAGGCAGTTAAGGACACTGCAGGGAAAGGAGTTGTTACAGACAACAAGCTGAAGAAAGTTTCAGTTGTGACTGACAGAGGTCAGCAGCAGGTTCAGAAACAGGGGTGCAAACAGCAACCAGTTGAGAAGAATGACAGGGATGTTGTCATAGTTGGGACTATTGTTTGTCCTATAAGAGTTGCAAGAAAGACAGGCTTGAACATTTCAGAAGTTCAAGAGGCAGTTCAGCCAGAGGTTCTGGTCAGACAACCTGACAAACACAGGGTATGTGAGAGAAAGGCCTACATCAACAAGCATGAGGATTTACTTGCCAGAAAGCAAGTTACAGTTCAGAAGTCTTGGAGCAGCCAAGAGCCAGCAGAGGACAAAGCTGGAGCAGATCAGCATATTGCAAAGGCAAAGTGTAAAGGTGGAGGACTTCCACATACTAAACTCATGGGACATGAGTTCTTTTCTGTTGGGGAGTATGGTGCAGGAGCACCTACCTGACAGCTGGCCTTCATGAGGCAGTTGGTAGTTTTAGGTCTTGTTTGTGTTTTCAAGAAGGTCTGATAGACCAAATGCATGTAATAAGGTCATGCTGATCATGATAAGATCATGCTGACCAGGCTTTTACTATTTTTAGTTAAGTTTGTTAGAACAGCTGTCATGCGGTAGGGTCCGGTTGGATCTCCCAGCCGCCTGGAGAGTTCCCAGCTGCTTGGAGTCGGGTCAGTAGTACTCGTAGGATAATCTATTTAAGCATGAGATCGGTTGATATTGCATAGACAGAGAGATATCATCGATTGATAGTACAGTATTGTATTGCGCAGAGGAGCTTGAGTGTGCTGTGTGAGGAACATCATATTGTATTGCATCTTTGAAATCAATAAAGATCCTGTTTTCGGTTTCCTGTTTGATCCCCTTTGTGTAATCGATTTGCTGGTTTGGGTGGCTTCATGGATTTACTGATCCATTCCACCGGTTGATCCGTCTGATCGGTGGAATGGCGATGTACAGTAGGTTAGGTTGTAGTTTGTTTTCTGTTCGCATGCAGGTGTGCAGGATCACCGTCGAGAGATGTTGAAGACCCTAGCATGGGTATGTGCTAGGTCGAGTTGATAAGATAGAGTGTGGAAGATCACCCTGAGAGTGGATCGGGTCATCCCTGGAGGATCGGCGAAGTGAAATTTTGCTAAGTGAAGAAGTTCGTTAAAATGGCATCATCAGGATATTTCTGCAAATATCCTGCAGTCAGTTCAGATATCGTCATCCGGATAAGTGGAGGAGATCGACATGATGCAGTCGAGTGCATGAAGTAAAGGAGCGTCAGGGTGATCATCATCTGGAGGAGCCGAGGAGGAGTGCATCGGCATCAGGTAGAAGATCGGGTCATGAAACTGTTGAAGTTTGCATGTTGCAAGTACATCAGGATGTTTTAAGTTGGAGATATACTCAGCGTACATATCGCCGTCAGGATCACCTCTCGGGAGTGCCCATCATCCGCGTATCGTTAGCAGATGCGGGAGTGAAAGTTTGTTTTTTTTGACTAAGTGTTGAAGAGGTCATCAGGATATTGGGTGACATCATCGTCATCAGGATATGACGTCATCGTCATCAGGATATTGAGATATCCCCCTATGTTAGTTTATCCTGCTGTCGTTAAGTGCTTGGGTATCGGCGGAAGTCCGCGGCAGAAAGTTGTATTAACATCATCAGGAGGTTTCGAGAGAACCGGATTCATCATATCATGATGCTGTTGCTTGTGTCGTCGGCTATCGGAGCATCGAAGGGAAGGCGCTGAAGGTGGTCGTCATCAGGATATTTGGAGCAACCGGATATTTGATATCCTGCTGACGAAGGTGGTGTCACATATCATGATGATGCCGCTAGTGTTTGGCGCCCGATGAACAGTGCAACAAGAGGATGTTTGCGCCCGTTGAGTATCATGATGATGATAGGCGACAGACAGAGGAGGTGAACAGTAGTCGGCAGGAGGATAATTCTGCTCATCCGAAATATGATGATGTTGTTGGTGTTTTTAGGAAACATGATGATGATGCTGACAGAGTAAAGCGAAATATGGTGATGATGATGATGATGATGATGGGCTGCAGACATCCATGCTGTATGCGAAGGTTATAGTGTGGATGCCTCTGCATCACCCTTGTCCCAATTTAACTTCAAAATTGAGTTTTTGTGTGTTAGAATCTGTACACAAGACGTTTATGTGCACCCGTCACATTCTGCTGCACATCTACTCACTGATACTATGCATCTGTCAAATTTGCACATCCACTCACTGTTACGGTGCATACATTCTCTATTACTGCGCATATGTTTCTACACATTTATTCTTCTAGGGTTTTTGAGCTATTTCTCAGGAAATTTCTAGCACTAACATCATTTGCAGGAATATTCTCAGATCCACCTTGTAGGTTAAGAGCTGGTCAGACATACAGTTGCATGGTTAACTCTCATCTAGATCTAAATAACAAAAGAAGTAATTGAGCTTGTTCATGCAAATTTCACTTAGATCTAAATAGGAGGGAAGTAATTTGTACTTGTTACATCACAACTTGAACAAAGTCCCAACTACGAGGATTAAAATTTAACAATTACTTTCAAAAACTTTTTCAAAGTTAACAAATCTTGTGTGCCTGATAGAGTAACTCATTTAGTTTTTCTCTTTTTAACTAGGAGGAAAGAACCAGTGTTTTCCGTGATTTTGGAATGATAATAGGCCTATGCTCTCCTCTTCTTGAGTGACCAGAATGCCAAACCTATCATTTTGCATGTTTAACCTTTAGAGAGGCATGCCCTTGGAGTTCCTTCCTTCTGAGTGGGATGACCTTAAGTGATAATAGACTAAAGCCAAGCCTCTTTCGAGTCACTATAAATAAATTATGCTTGTGATGAAAGTTGCAAGCAATGGGTGTTGTTGTATTACACCGACCAATGTTTCCCCCAAAACCCTGTGGAGAGTAACCTCTATAGGCTGGGAAGCCTCCTTATTGGAGTGAACGGCCGCACATGTAATTACCTGAAAAGATGCCCTTGATTAAAATCCTTTTGTTGTAGAAGGCCAAAATCTCCTATTCGGTGACATAGGAGGAGGAACCTCTAGAGCCGTCCAACGTCATACACTCATTTAGTGTAGAGACAAAAAAGTTTAACTCTTTGGAGGAACTATAACTTGGTATGCATGAGAAGTGAGTGCTGTGGAGGGGAGATGGTGCTACCAAGTTATTAGCTATCCACCTTTATGCAAGTGGCTGGTGTAAAAACCAAGTTGCAACTCATCAAATACTATCCTTGCCAACCTTAGGATTGTACTAGCATTGTAGTCAAAAAAATCAAACAATCACAAAAATATTCTTTGTGTGTGATGTGTCTTTCTTGCCATAATTGAAGAAACAAATCAAAAAGAGCAACATTCAAACAAAGAACCCAAAAACATTGAAAAAATGTGCCTTTACCATGTCAAAATCAGTTAAAATCAAACAAAACAACACAAATCTGTGCATCTCTGTTGCGCATTTGCTTCACCCAGTTGCGCATCTATTTTTTGCTACGCTTTCACATTTCTACTGCACATCTAATTTTTCACCATACCTGTGCATACACTTCCTGAAGCCGCGCATTTATACTCTATTCTGGCGCATCCACTTTTCCACCAGATCTACGCTTTTGTTTCTTATTGCTATGTATATACTCTCTATTCATGTGCATTTGTCACAGTGAGTACTTCCGTACAGTTTGTTAGAAAAACATCTACCCTTTTGAGCACCCATTTTAGTCTTGTATCAGTTTTTGAGGTCAAGTTAACCATATAGTCAATTCTCCTATTCATTTCTATAGCATACCCTCTTTTCCATCATTCACCTTGTCAAAATTTCACAAAACTTCCCAAGAACAAATCAAACTATCAAAACTAGGTTACTACAAGGCAATTTCTGGATCATATTGGATTCAAGCATCACTAGTAAGTCTCCACTAACAAGATCTATCATCCTTCTTTCTCAGAACTTCACTAGTTTGTTTTGGTGCAAAACTAGTCTCTACCAAATAATTAGATTTCAACCATCCTTATTTTTGGCTACCGTTTTGTATCGACCGACTTGTTTGAAACCATTGATCAAAGAAAACCCTTGTTCAAATCTTATCACCACTAGTATCCCCTTCACTACAACCTCCAAACACATCTTACCAAAGCATCCAATTTCACCCCACTCCATTCCAAATCACATTGCATGGTACTATCTAGATTAAAAAGCAAAAACAAATTGAAATGGATGAAACATCCGACAAAGTTGTCCCCTCCCCTCACGATAGTGACAAGGAGATATCTCACAAGGACTTACAAGAAGCTCTCCAAGACAAAAAATTTCAATGAATGATGGACAAAGTACTCCACCAAGACCCTAAAAAGTTCTTTCTCCACCTAGCAACCCAAGGAGTTAAGCTCCTTGCTGAATTTGATGTCACAGCGTTGAAAGAAACTGAAGAGGAAAGAATTCATGAAGACAACACACATGAGGAAAGAACCCTTGTCACAGACAAAGGTAAGAAAACCACAAACTCAACCACACCCTTAGACATGTTGACAAAACAAGTTCAAAATTGACAAGAACAATTAGTGGACCTCCAAATAGGGATGTCCACTAAATACTATTCGTTGGAGGATATCCCGCCGTATCCCTTTGATAAGATCTTGAACAGGATCCTCTTTCCCCTTAGATTTAAAATTTTGAAATTTGACAAGTATAGAGGAAAGGGTAACCCTAGAGACCATATCAGATAATTCAACGCCACATGTCTAGAGGTTGCTCACAATGAAACTTTTCTCATGAGACTCTTCCCTAGATCTCTAGGAGGGAAATCCATGGAGTGGTTCTCTTGACTCCCCCTAGGTATTCATACCTTTGATGAGTTAGTGAACAAATGTGTCATGCATTTTGCGTATAATATTGAACATGAGGTATCCATGCTTGACCTTTGCAACACAAAACAAAAGAGTGGCAAATACTTCACTGCTTTCTTACAAAGGTGGAGGCAACTTGCAAGAAAATGCTCATATCATGCCCCTGAGAAATAGATGACAGCAATGTTTTTCCATAATCTCAATCCCAATCTAAGCTATCAAACTCAAATGCAATGCCCTACCTCATTCACAAAAGTCATTGAGATAGGGTTATTCATCGAAAAAGCTATGATCACAAAAGGACAAATAAAATTATTCAAAGACACTCTTAATTCAAACTATACCATGGATAAGTCAAAATTCTAGACCAAAAACAAGAACATCGTCAATGATGGAGTGGTTGATGCTAAAGTAGCGGCTCCTAAGCAGCCAGTTTTAAATCTCAAAGGAGCATCAAATAATGCAACACTGAGCAAACCTTCGTCAAATGAATCAAGATAAACATACAACTTTCCTCCTAGATGAAAATTTACACCACTGGGGGAATCATATGAGTCCGCTTTAAGAAAGTTAGTGGAAAATAATGAGGATCACCCTTCCCACTGCAAGAGACTATGAACCTCAAGTCAAACCTTCTTGGTGGAAGGATATTGATTTCTGTGAGTACCATAGAGGTAAAGGCGATAAAACTGGTGATTGTATCCACTTGAAAAACATCATACAAGACTTACTAGATCAAAATCATGTGGGCACAAAAGATCATCCTTTTAATGAATCACATGTGGCATTCAAGGATCTGCTCCTTAACCATGACAGGAAGAACACTCATAACAACAACAATAACAACTGGCAAGAACAATGATGCTAATTACATGAATGTGTCGTTCGAGTACATCGTTAATTACATATCAGAGCATATCTTGCAAATTAATGTGCTCACATTTAACAAACAATTAGATTCCAACACCAAATCTGATTGCAATATCACCACCTGCAGTGGGAAAGTCACCTTGCACACACTCCATCCAAGGTCACCATCCTCACCATTTACCCACCACAAGTACAACATCATTGACCAACTACAAACGACTCCCTTCAATATATCCATATTAGAGTTGTTGCATCTATCGCCATCCCACAAAGAGATTCTTGATAAAGCCCTAGTGGAAACCATTGTGCCCACCAACTTGGCCCAAGAGAAATTTCAAGCCATGGTAGGTCATCTTACCTCACTTAATATCCTATCATTCACTAAAAAGGATGATCTATTGACCAACTACAAACGACTCCCTTCAATATATCCATATTAGAGTTGTTGCATCTATCGCCATCCCACAAAGAGATTCTTGATAAAGCCCTAGTGGAAACCATTGTGCCCACCAACTTGGACCAAGAGAAATTTCAAGCCATGGTAGGTCATCTTACCTCACTTAATATCCTATCATTCACTAAAAAGGATGATCTATTGGTATCTCAACCCCATAACACATCATTACATATTGAGGCCTTCATTAATAAACATCGCATCAAAAGGGTTCTCATTGATGGAGGAATAGGTTTGAACATTTGCATACTAAAATTAATCCTTACATTGGGGTTATCAAAAACTACAGTAGATCCAAGAAAGAAGATAACAATAAAATCCTATGATGAAGACGAACAGACAACCAAAGGAACTATGGTGTTATCATTAAGAATTGGACTAGTAGAGAAAGAAGTTGTTTGCCAAGTCCTTGATAGGGAGTTCATATATAACATTCTCCTAGGTAGACCTTGGATACATGCCATGAAAGCTGTGCCTTCCACATATCATCAATGTATCAAGTTCTCTCACAATGGCTAAGAGATCACCATCCAAGGTGACCTTGATCCTTTTCAACACTGTAACACTATCCAATCAAAGCTAGATTTCATCATCCTTAGTAATAGAGCTTCCATATCTTCCACCTTCTAGCATGATCCTGGCTCCCAAGCTTCCACATCAAAGGCCAAAGAGTAGAAGGTCAAGATTAAAGAAATAGGGGTAGGAGAGTATGTTGATAACTGAGAGGGGGGGGGGTGAATCAGTTATCCTAATTATTTCTCTTTCTGAGCTTTCTTATTAATTAATGCAGCATTGAATCAAACACAAAAACATTACCATGAAATAAAACACATGACACAGTATTTTTGACGTGGAAACCCTGTTGAGGGAGAAAACCACGGGGTGATTAACCCAAAAATTATTCTCTGTTAGAAGAATAGGAAATTACAAAATGGCACTTGCCAATTAGGGCTCACTGCCCGAGCACACTGCTCACAAGAGGCCCACTGCCTACAAGAAGACACACTGTCTACAGAGTGATAAGAATCACAGTCTTGAACTGATTGGAAGCATCTGCATATGCTGGAGTTCAGTTCCGGTTAGGCTCAGTACACTGATCTGCTGCACTTCATCTTTCCTCTGTTCTTTATTCTGCTATCCTTTCACATACCGGATCTTTCTTGCTACTTCTACTCTGTTCTGGACTTATTCGCATATATATTCATTCATTCACACACTTCACAACTAAATCCATCCTCTATATATATCCGCACAAGTAATTTCATCACCTTTCTAGTCGGCATCCGGAACAGTCTAGTTTCTTACAAACTTTGTTCTGTCGGCTGAATCCTTGCTCACCAAGCAATGCGGATCAAGCATATACTTGTAGATATCATTAATCATGTCAGCCAAACATGATTCATGCCTTCACCACCTTTATCATCAACAGTAACACATCCGGAAAGTAGTCTGATACTCTGTCAGTCAGTTCTTCCTCTGTTTTCACTGTCTCTCAGGAATCCAGTATTCAACTATTCATATCTTTTTCCTTGTCCATCACCGGAGGCTAAATCCTTGGAATATACCACTCAAGGTAGTCCTCTTGACTTCCCCAAATCCGCACTACACCAAGACACTTCCTCTGAGAGATCCGGATCAATTTGTCAGACCTTGCCACATGCTCTGTTCTTGTTCACCGGACCACAACAATCTTTATTCTGACTTCCGGTAGAGACACATCATGACTTGCGGATATGTGGGATGACCTTTGTTGCCATCAATGACAACAACCATGAATCCATATAGTGTCTCTTGCCAACAATCTCCCCCTTTGGCATTGATGGCAACACTTAGTGAAAAATGACTAAGTGTTTACACTATGCTCCCCCTTTGCTGATGCTCTGTCTTTATATACAATTTCCAGAACTCCCCCTTAATTGGATTCCTCATTTTTCACTGCTCCTCACTCCCCCTTTGACATCAATGGCAAAGGGTAGGGTCCGCACACCAAAATTTTCAAAAATTTTCTATACATAGCCGCATATTTACATACTCACATATACTGAAGAATGTCTGCAAAGGATGTCTACAATTGGATCATTTCTGTAGCCCAACTTTGCTTCATTCTATCCAAAATTGAAATGTGACCACTCAACAAAAATGCAAAAGCTTCTGCCCGCTTGAGATCTGTCGGATCATTTGTTTGGGCGGTGGTCTGAGCATCACTGATGGCCTCAGGCATAGTTTCCAACTTAGGGATTATAATCCTTCTAAGTTCTCCCATCCGGTTAGTGATATTCTTCCTTTCCTTCTCAAGATTCTTTATTTCATTCAAGACTGCAATAGTCTGACATTCTTGATTTATTATGGAGGAAGAGAGAGGATCAAAACTTTGAGATAAACTTTGTAGCTTGTCCTGTTCCTCTTTTATTTTCTTATCAATCGCTGCTGTTGCCTTTGACCAGGATATACAAAATTTGTAAATGTCACCGCCATCCTTAAGAGCATTCTCTAAGCTCTTTATTCCAATACTCACAATCTTCCTATCTTTAGAGATTAATTCTAATACTTCTGAAAATCTTTAATCTAAAAATTCCTTCCGGACCTTTTCTTCAGCAGATTTTTCTAGAGATTCAAAATGTGTACTAACACTGCTGACTAAGGTTTTGAGATTACCGGAAGAGGAGGCTGTGGGATCCTTTTGAAAGGATGGCATGATCTTTTCTAGCACTCCAGATGCTACCTCCATAAGCTCACAGTCTTCCATGTGAGATTTGAGCAGCTTCTCTTTGACTTTCTCATTTGCAAATGAGGCTATTTTCATTGTTTGCACCGGTGACAAAGAGTCAAAATCTAATGATCCTTTTAGTAGGTCCGGTTCATCAATTTCTATAGTGGCTTTGCTCAAAAATTGTTGAACAGTTTGTGCAGTGTCTCTTGCCGGAGACAGATGTTTCTTTTCTTCTGCAGTCTTGGAACTGTCAACCTCTTTATCTTTCACCCCTGCTTCCTTCTCCTGTAATTTCTCTTCTTCTTTGGATCCGGAGACTGTAGGGGAAACCGGAGGAGAGATGTTTGTCTGTTCAGGGCCCACTTCTTCCGGAACAGATGATTCCAAATCTGCAGCTGTTTCTGCACCTAAGTCTTCTACAACAGGAAGATTGAACCTTTTGAAGGCCTTCCGGAGGATCTCTTCTGTCTCTTGGGCCACTTTATCAGTCTCACCAAGCATGAGTTGATTCATCTTGGCTTTACTTCTGAACTCATCTTTGCAGTCTTTGAAGATAATGTTCATTGTCTTGGGATCAATTTGAGGATATAGCTGAATAGCTATCTGCTCCCGGATCTCAAGATCTTTTGCATGAGCATTATTCTTTCTTATTTCTAACTCCTTTTCTAGGCTTTTAGGAATAAGAGATATGATCTCAATGAAAGCCTTATTGTATATGTTCAGATATTTGACTGTGGCTTCCTGCAGAATCTTTTGGTCAGCCTCATTGTAGTCATCATAAAATTCAGTCATTGGTTGAAGGTTTCCATCTACCGTAACTGACTTGATTACACTCTCCAGAGACAGAGTGGGCTTTTCAACAGATACCTCTGCCATTTCATCCTTGTCTTGGCCTGTGGAGGGTTTACCGGATCCTTTCTTCTTCTGCTTCTTTATTTCTTTTACTCCCTCATCTGACTCTGTTTCCTCTTCATCCTTTTGGCTTTCATAAGCCCTTGTGGCTTTTGTCTTGGATCTTTTACCGGATGCCTGGACTTCCAGTTTTGAACTTTTGGTTGTGGGAGGTGCAGATCTTTTTGATGATCTGGTCCGGGTGGGAGTTTCAACCGGAACACTTTCTTTACTTTTCTCTTCTTCCTCAGCCTTCCTCCTCTTTTCCCGGCTGGCATCAAGTGCCTCTTTTGAGATGCCTAGGCCTTGAGCAATATGCTCAACTTCTTTTCTTACCTTCCTTTTTATCTCCGGTTCCTTGAGTTCTACATGTATCTTTACACTCAGTTCCTCAAAGGTTCCAAACCTTTCTGCCTTAGGATCTTTGGGCTGGCTTAGCATGTGTTGAACATGCAGCTCTACTATCTGTTCATCCACTTCATACCCCATGGGCATGATCCAGACAGTCCTTGGCTCCACTGCCTCCATCAGACACTGATCTGTTTCTACCATGAAGCATACTGTGTCTTTGTACTTTTCAACAAGGGATTGGGGTATTCTTTCTCTTGCATGCATCATGCTTTGGAAGTTCTTGAAGTATCCCCATAGAGCTGTATTTCTTGCTTTTGCATCCCCAAGTCCATGCAAATAGTCTCTGATTTGGATGGCAACCGGTCTGTCATTCTGCCATATCCATCCACTGGATCCGGGAAGCTCATTCATGTAGTAAAAGAATAGACAAAGGATTAGATTGCCATACTTGAAGGAGTTTTTCTTGTCCTTCTTGATCTTTTGCAGATTTTCAAAGAGTTGGTTCACAAGAAGCTCACACAAGTCATAGTCTGCATTCTCCTTTAACATTTGATAAGCTGTGTAGATTGCAGTTCCCGGTACTGAATTTTCCCTACTGGAGTGATAGATTTTGTAACCAATTATCATAGCTGCAAATTTGACATCCGGTTCAGTTATGTCATCAACTGTCATAGCTCTCTTGTCAAACTTGGATCCGGTTGCATCACTGACTGTCTGATTTTTGACATATTTGAGAACAGGTAATCCACCGGATGAGTGCAGACCGGTTACAGCCCTAATTGCATCTTTGGTGATCTTGAAGGTCTGGTTCAACCATAGGAAGTTGTCATGTACTCTACTTAGTACATACCGGACCCATTCATCTTCAAAACAGGGGAAATGAATGCACTGTGCAAAGTGTTTGTCCCAGATGGCTTTGTACTGAGGTTTGATCTCAAAGGAGTCATCTATCAATTGTTTGTGATAGATATCCATCAGTTTTGATTCTCCAAAGTCTTCAAGATTCGCATGGATGTAAACCCTAATATCTTCCGTATGCAATACACCATGAGGAACACTAGAGAAGGCTCCTAGTGGATCTACCTCCAATGATTTGTAAGGATGTTTCTTGAATGTGGGGCGAGGTCTATCAGAGATCTTAACTATATTTGGAGTAGCCATTCTTCAAAGATTTGCAGTGAGATAATGAAAAACAGAGAATACCTTATGCGCCTTCGGTTTGCACGGAGTGGTTGGATTGATTTCTTTATGCAATGACTTCGGTAGGAGATCCTTGGTGTGCTTGATGAATCTTGTTGCAGAGCTCCACTTTTCGCTTCTTCTTGAGTACAGAATGAGCAAATGACTTTTGAGAAATCCCT
The DNA here is from genome assembly GCA_027924645.1 of Cunninghamia lanceolata. Taxonomy (NCBI): domain Eukaryota; kingdom Viridiplantae; phylum Streptophyta; class Pinopsida; order Cupressales; family Cupressaceae; genus Cunninghamia; species Cunninghamia lanceolata. Next base: position 13,127,928 of record BSBN01000916.1, on the reverse strand, counting down.
TATATTGCTCCGCAAACCCTAATATCTGTCTGCAATAAATGCTTCACCTATATTATTCCGGTTTGCCTTGTCCGGATAGCCTGGAGTATCCCGGATCAGTCCTGATCTATGAACATCATGCGGATCTTTCAATCATGAATAAATCAAGATGACACATAACAAGAACATCCCAAGCACTCTGTCCAATCCGCAGAATAAGATAGTGCAATTCTGGATCTCTCCGGACCTTTTAGTAATCCTCTGTCATACTGGAGCATCTCCCAGAACAGGTCTTACTTGATCGATCACAGCTTCTTCATAACTCCATGCGGACCTCTGAAATCTTATCTGGATCATCTCAAGACTTATATATTTAAACCCTTTACTCCGCATCTTGTGCCACATCCGGCACCACTTGATTGGCTGGGGGAACAGGATTTTCTTTGAGTCTCCCCCTGAGCCAGAGCTCACTTTTTAATTTCCGGAAGAAATATCAGCACCAAAGTCTGGTGCGGATCCAACCTCTACATTCTCTGAACTTTTCTTCACCCAAATCTTGCTCATCTGATTCCTAACTTCATCCGCATTCATCTTTTGTTTACCCTTGTCTTGATTCTGATTATACACCGGACCTCTTTTGTCCTGATTCTTGCTTCTGCAGACTTTAGCATTATGACCGGACCTATTGCAGATTTGGCAAATAACATTTCTTTGCATATTTGACTGATATCCTCTTGATCTGCATTGATTAGCCATATGTCCTACTCTATTGCATGTAAAGCATCTACCTTTGAATGATTTGTTTACTTGCATATTTCTGCATTCATGGGATTTGTGTCCATACCTTTTGCAGTTGAAGCACTGTCCGGAGAAGGATGAATTAATCTGATTCATTCTCTTTCTGCACTGATTAGCTTTGTGACCAAAGTGGTTGCAGCTGTGGCAGTATCCATTGAAAGATGGATATCTTTGAGCATTTGGCTGTCTTACCGGAGGTCTTCTAGGCCTGCTCCTTGGATTTTCTGATCCAAGATTCTTTTGACCGGATCCGGAGCTTTCTCCTTTCTCATATCCCAAACCATACTTGTCATCTGTCCTCTTTTGACTTCCAAGAAGAACTTCAAGTTGAGCAGAACTTATCTTGAATTTCTCTTTATATTCATTTGTTGTTTGAAGGTCTCTTTTGAGAGAGGCAATTTGATCCTCAAGTTTTTCTTCATTATCTTTGGCATCTTCAAGATCAGATTCAAGATGTCTGATAATCCTGTCCATCTAGTGGCATTCTTCTAATTTTTCTTTAAGAGATTGTCTTAGATTGTCTTCAGCCTTTCTTTTTTCTTCAATCTCTTGAGTAAACTTTATAGTTCCTGATTCCATTTCATGTCTTAACATAATGACTTCTTTTGATAACTTTTCACATAACTTGGTTTGCTCAGTCAATTCTTCATTTGTATTACTTTCTTCACTTTGTCTTGCCAACTGTTGGAGCAGCTCCTTTCTCTTTTTCATAGAGAGACTTAATTTGTCTTTTAATTCTCTCATGAATTCATCAGCCTGTTTGAGTCTTTCTTTTAATTCATTGACTTCAGAATTTGACTGTTCAAGATCCTCAAGGGCAGTCTTGAGTTGCTCCCTTAAACCATATGCATCCATTTGAACTCCCAGATCTTCCTCAAGCTGTTAGGCTCTATTAGGAGGAACTTAGCTCTGATACCAATTGTTGATAACTGAGAGGGGGGGTGAATCAGTTATCCTAATTATTTCTTTTTCTGAGCTTTCTTATTAATTAATGCAGCATTGAATCAAACACAAAAACATTACCATGAAATAAAACACATGACACAGTATTTTTGACATGGAAACCCTGTTGAGGGAGAAAACCACGGGGTGATTAACCCAAAAATTATTCTCTGTTAGAAGAATAGGAAATTACAAAATGGCACTTGCCAATTAGGGCTCACTGCCCGAGCACACTGCTCACAAGAGGCCCACTGCCTACAAGAAGACACACTGTCTACAGAGTGATAAGAATCACAGTCTTGAACTGATTGGAAGCATCTGCATATGCTGGAGTTCAGTTCCGGTTAGGCTCAGTACACTGATCTGCTGCACTTCATCTTTCCTCTGTTCTTTATTCTGCTATCCTTTCACATACCGGATCTTTCTTGCTACTTCTGCTCTGTTCTGGACTTATTCACATATATATTCATTCATTCACACACTTCACAACTAAATCCATCCTCTATATATATCCGCACAAGTAATTTCATCACCTTTCTAGTCGGCATCCGGAACAGTCTAGTTTCTTACAAACTTTGTTCTGTCGGCTGAATCCTTGCTCACCAAGCAATGCGGATCAAGCATATACTTGTAGATATCATTAATCATGTCGGCCAAACATGATTCATGCCTTCACAACCTTTATCATCAACAGTAACACATCCGGAAAGTAGTCTGATACTCTGTCAGTCAGTTCTTCCTCTGTTTTCACTGTCTCTCAGGAATCCGGTATTCAACTATTCATATCTTTTTCCTTGTCCATCACCGGAGGCTAAATCCTTGGAATATACCACTCAAGGTAGTCCTCTTGACTTCCCCAAATCCGCACTGCACCAAGACACTTCCTCTGAGAGATCCGGATCAATCTGTCGGACCTTGCCACATGCTCTATTCTTGTTCACCGGACCACAACAATCTTTATTCTGACTTCCGGTAGAGACACATCATGACTTGAGGATATGTGGGATGACCTTTGTTGCCATCAATGACAACAACCATGAATCCATATAGTGTCTCTTGCCAACAGAGTATTCCATCGAGCATACCTTTTGTTTAGCCAAAATGCCTTTATCTCTGAAGACCTTTGGGCGACCTACACCCTCCCTAAAACTCTCTGCTCCTGCTAAAACTTTCAAAGCTCCCTTTGTCAAATGGGACACCCTATCAGATGATAGCAAGGAAAGAGACGTTTTGCAATGGCTCTACATAAATGAAGATGACACACTGCGAGACAAATAACCAAATCTCCCAACAAAAATCTATGGGCGTGGTCAATTTATCTTACACATAATGGGCTATGAAGGATAGGATCACATCGGCCTGAGAAAAGAAGGAATAACTGAACCCATTCAATCCTCTTCATCCTCATCGACCCAAGACACAAGAGGGATAGGATACAAAGACAATGACAAAGGCAAAGCTAAGGCTACTACTTGTTTTGTGGAACAGATCCATAACCTCCAAGAGGATAGTGATACAGATTCTAATGAGTATGAATCTGATGACCTTTCAGAACCTTCCTATTAGGACAAAGGAATTGATACCATCGTACCTATAGCCCTTACCGTGAGGGACAAACTCTGAGGCCTAGACCAGTAGAGTGTGATTCGCCCATTCCAGAGAGAACAACTTACGAGGAAGGTCAGAGTTCTCATGAGACAAATAATCTTGAAGAAAGTATCATCACAGATCTTGTTCCTATCACTCCCAATCTTGATCATATATCCATCCTTACCAACACATCCACAGAATTAGATCAACCTATCGATCCCCTGCCCCTAGTACATCCTAAGCTTATCGATTGGGATCTACAAGGAACCCCCAACTAAACATGTTCCAGAGTGACGATGCCTACATTGATTACATGAAACTAAAAGACCACCTACCTGTGGGAGATCATAAAGCTAGCTTCACCATAGAACTCAATATCGTAGATTTTTTTGGATAGGGTGCCAAGCCTTCCAGTAAAACAATATAAAAATCAAACACAGATTTGATGGTGAAAATCACTCTATGGCAGTGTCAGATCCCAAAAAAGTAAAAATAAATAACGCATCTGATGGTGAAAACCTCTCTGAGGTGCCAGACAATGGAAGTCTTGACACTCTCCCCAACATGTATAAGGAGAAGTCACAAATTGTGGTAGAACCTACAGAACCTATTGACATTGGCACATAAGGTAACCCAAAGATCATACACTTTTCCAAGTCTCTATCTCTAGCGGAAAAGATGAAATTTGTACCCTTCTTCAAAAAGAAACAAGTCAACTTTGCTTGGTCCTATGCAGATATGCTCGGGTTAGATCCAAACTTGATCTTGCATCATCTACCACTAGATCCTGGAGTGAAACCTGTTAAACAAAAACTTAGGAAAATACATCCACATATCACATTGCTAGTCAAAGAGGAACTAAAGAAGCTACTAGATTTAGGGTTCATCAAAGCAATCAATTATCTGGAGTGGGTATCAAACATTGTACCAGTATCAAAACCTGATGGAAGAGTCAAATTGTGTAATGACTTCAGAGATCTCAACAAGGCCTATTGCAAAGATGATTTCCCATTGCCCAACACTGACATCATTATAGACTTGACAGTTGGACACACTATGTTCTCTCTTATGGATGGTATCTTCAGGTACGACCAACTTGGAATAGTGCTAGAGGATGAGCATAAGATGACATTTACATGTCCATGGGGTACCTTCTGCTGGAACGTCATGCCATTTGGGTTGAAGAACGCAGGAGAAACATACCAACGGACAATGACTACTATCTTCCACGACATGATGCACGTCACCATGGAAGACTATGTGGACGACATCTTTTCCAAGTCACTTACAAGGGAATATCACTTAGATGTCCTAGAGAAAATATTTCAACTACTAGAACACTTTAAGGTCTGATTGAATCTGAAAAAGGGTGTGTTTAGAGTCACCTCCGACAAAATCTTGGGTTTCATAGTATTAGCCCATGGGATTGAGGTAGATCCTGCAAAGGTAAAAGATATCATGGAGATGCCACCACCAAGAAACATCACCCAACTGTAGTCTTTACAAGGAAAATTATAGGAAATTCGTTAGTTTATCTCACAACTGGCAGACAAATGTCAACCTTTCACTCATCTCTTGCATAAGAACATCCCATTTAGATGGGATGAGAAGTGTGAAGATGGATTTTGCAAATTGAAGGAGTATCTCATGAATCCACCTATCTTGATGCCACCTATCCAAGGCAAGCCACTATATCTTTACATATCTGCTACACCAACACCTATTAGAGCCCTTTTAGCACAACAAGACTATGAAGGCAAGGAATGGGCAATCTACTACATCAATTGCACATTGGTGGGGTATGAATTTCAATATTCTCAAATCAAAAGATCTTGTCTTTCTATGGTTTTTGCTTCCCAAAACTTACGCCATTACATGCTTGCACATTCCATCAAGCTAATTGCAAAGATCGATCCATTAAAATACTTGTTAAGCAAAGCAACTCTAATAGGCCGCCTAGCTAAATGGGTAATGCTACTAAGTGAGTATGACATAGAATATGTGGAAAGGAAAGCTATCAAGGGTCAGATCATTGCAAATTAGTTGGCGGAGGCACCATTGTAAGATACTACTCCAATGACATTCAAGTTTCCCGATGAATCAATTTTTAGTATCACAACACATTCATGGAAGCTCTACTTTGATGGGTCTCATACAAACCATGGATTAGGGGCAGGAATCTTATTAGTCACTCCTCAAGGTGACACAATACCTAAGTCCTATCATTTACTTTTTCCTTGCACAAACAACATAACAGAGTATGAGGCCTTAGTCATTGGTCTTAAGATGGCGGCAGAGTGGAAAGTGAAAGAGCTACATGTCTATGGAGATTCGTAACTCGTCATTAATCAAGTAAATGATGACTATCAAACAAAAGATGACAAGTTAATACCATACAAGCGTATGGTAGATGACTTTAAAGGATACTTTGTGATAATCTCCTTTGACCAGATTCCTTGTATAGAGAACAAAGTAGCAGATGCCATGGCAACCATCACCTCGCTTCTCGATATACCAGAGAATGAGTCATGTTTTGAGTTCTTGGTGGAGTCACTCATGCAACCAGCTTATGATATCCTTGAAACATAATCCATTTGCCTCCTAGTAGGATCTGATTCACCTTTGTATGGTAAAATTTACACTTACCTCAAGGATAACACCTTACCAACTGACTTATCCAACAACCAACACCAAACCTTTATCTGCCAAACATCCTATTATACCATTATCCCTGACACCCTCTACCATCGAGGTTTGGATGGTACTCTACTCAGATGTCTTGAATGTGACAAATGTCAAACCACCTTATGAGAAGTACATGAAGGAATTTGTGAAACACACTTTAGTGGTCCTACCTTAGCTAAGAAACTCATGCATTTGGGATACTATTGGCTGAACATGGAGACAGACTCATATCATTTTGTCAAGAAATTCAAGCAGTGTCAAATTCATGGTAACTTCATCCATGCACCAGCTCAAGAACTGTGGCCTTTAACAATACCTTGGTCCTTTTATTAGTGGGGACTCGACCTTGTGGGAAAAATCTAGCCTCCATCATCTAATAGCCACAAGTTCATTATCACCACCATTGAGTATTTTACCAAGTGGATTGAAGCCATCCCACTAACCAATGTCACAGGCAAACAAATTCCCTCCTTCATCCTTAATTACCTCATTTGTCGATACAGAATTCCCTCATCCATAGTCACAGATAATGGAAGACCCTTAAAAAACTAGGATATCCAAGAGGTCTGTGACAAATTCCAAATCCAACACCGCTTCTCCATCCCATACTACCCACAAGGCAACAGTTAGGCAGAGGCATCCAACAAAACCATCTTGAAAATCCTCAAGAAAACTGTCAACGACGCTAGCCGTGATTGGCACATGCAACTAAATCCCACTCTATGGGCCTATTGAACCAACATACACACTCCCATAGTTGTCACACCATATGCCCTTGTCTATAGTTCTGAAGCCATTTTTCCCATTGAGGTCGAGTTGCCATCTTTGAGGGTGTCATTAAAAGGTCTTATAACTAATGAGGACTACATAGTTTTTAGACTGCAAGAGTTAGAACTGTTGGAGGAGAAATGACATAATGCTTTCAACCATCTCAAAGCCTACCAACAAAGAATGGCAAGAAGTTATAATCACAAAGTCCATCCAAGGGTCTTTAATGTTGGTGATCTCGTGCTCAAAGAAAATCCCCACAATCAGTAGGATTGGGAGAAGGAAAGTTTGAACCCAACTAGCTTGGTCCTTATGTAATCATTCTTGTGTATGGATCAGGAGTGTACCAACTAGCTAATCAAAAGGTGAGCTATTCAATGACCCAATCAATAGTATGCATCTTCGTCAGTTCTATACCTAGAGAACCCCAATGTAAGGGGGGTAAAAAAAAGAAAAAATTGAGAAAAGACATAAACATTGCAATAAAAGCAAAGTACTGAAAACCTAGCAAACAGGTGCTCGTTGCGATGCAAACCACTTCCTCCATTTGTGGGAAACCATCACCTTGTGTCTATTCTTCCTACCATCATCCATCATCCAATCGTATCCATTTTGCAAAACCACCTAACGATAACCTATCATGGCTTGATACTCTATCACCATTGTCGCCTTACTACCTAAGGTTTATCCACTACCCTATCCATAGTGTCAGCCTGTCATAGGGTCCATCATCAGTATCTTATCATCTTGAACTACATTGCCTCTATGTCATCACGTAGGCAAGGCCATCATTGATGGACCCTTAAGGCTACCCATCCATTCCATACCTTATCACCCATCCTCTGGTCTATCTGCATCTGCACCATTTCCCATCACCTAGGTTCTAGGTCCACAAGAGTCCACACCCTGAACTACAATGTCTCTGCACCATCACGTAGGCAAGACCATCATCGATGAGCCCCCGCGACACTCAATCAGTCCCTTAGGGGCCATTTCTTCACGTCTATTGTCCATTTTTTCATAATAAATCAATCCTTTACTTGACTGTGGGCAAGTCCTCAACCTGGTTACAGAGTTGGATTCTGCAATGCCACATGTTCTAAGAGGGCACCATTGTGATACCTTTCACTAGACACACATGTGCAACAAAGCCCGCTTCCAAATAGAAATTTTGACACAAGACATCAACCTATCCAAAGAAAAACAAACAAGGGCCTAAACACTCCAAATGATTTTATCTAAATTATGGCAAGAAGACACATCTAATGAAAGAAAGTTTTTTTTGATTGGTTGTGCCTTAAATTTTAACTTTTGTTATCATGTTTCCTACACAACTCAAGGATGCCTAAAAACTAGAGATGCTATGATGGGGGCATGATTATTTTATTTGTTTGATGCTTTTGGGTTTATCTTTAGTAATGTGAAGTCTTGTCTAAATACATGATCAACATAATAATCATTGAGGACATCAGAGGTTTAAACATGAAACAGGTGTAATCCTTGTCTGTTGATATGCAAGAAATACTCAGGTCATCTTGGTTCAATTATACTTAGATGCTTGTATTAAATTGCTAAATCAAAATCCATGTAAGCAATACTTAGGTCATCTTGGTTTAATTATACCTAGATGCTTGTATTTTCGTATAGCATGTTAAAAGCACAAAAATAACAAAAAAAATTGCCCAATGATGAATCAGGCACTTTAAAATACTTGCAATATCAAGGTGACAAATATCTGCATCCATACACATCCAAATACATTTCATATACCATCCATAAAATAATGATTTTGTTCAAAGTGCCAATGTTTGCAAATAAAAGCTTGTCATTCCTTCATTCACGTTTCTTCTATCAATCAAATTTCTATCAATCATTGTATCTGTCATCAAATCTCTTCTACATTGATTGCGTACACTTGGACATAACAAAAACATGTCATCATTTTGCATTTCATATTAGGTGAGATAGTCATTAAATTGATTAAATCATTCAAATACTATAGGTGCATTCAATCATCCATATACATTTATATCAACATAACATAGCATACATAATGTCTCATCAGAAAACCATCAAAAACATAGCTATCAATAATCATCTCATACCATTTTATTTGCCTAACAAGTGTTGCATATTAGATATCATAAACATTTGCATAGCATACAAACATCAAAAATAGAGTGCATCCATGATCATCACAGAAAAAATGCATGTAGGCCATCATAACTACATCATCATACACAATCATAAAACATAAAAGTGTCCAAGGTGTACAAAATCGGTCCATCATCCATGAGTCGAATCACAAAAGATGTATTCACATCAACATAATAATGATACATGTCTCAGTAGTTGTACAAAATAAGAGTGATATGTACATAATCTGGCTATCCATGAGCCATCAAAAAATGCATGTACAAAGAAAAAATCTATGCAAAATCACAGCTAACCCTGCTGCCATGGGATGCTCCTCTCAGCATTATCCTCTCCCCCTCCTCCACCTCAACCTATCCCAGACTGCTATGGGCCCATGCCTGAGGCCGTCAACCATGAACCACCTACCCTTTGCGAGGACACTGCCGCTGACTAGTTCCTATAGCTCGATGCCCTCTGATCCGCTGGCACCGTCCCGCGATATAGCCCTCTATAATATACTGTGTCTATGCTCGAGTTGTAGCCAACTCTCCTAGCATCTATGTAACCTGGGCATGGGCCTGTGACAACTATGTAACAAGTACTATAGCCGTGTCAGTGCCTAGGGCGGCTATGGCTGCATCCCTCTCCCTTGTTAAGGCTCGTACCCTAGCTAGTGCAGCATCCCACTCTATAGTGATGTTGGAAATAATCCACACATCTCCCTCTATCTGAGCCTTGGCAGCTCTTAGTTGTGCTCTCAATTGTCTCAGTTGTCCTCGTAATAGGGCTGCTGCATCCCCCTGCACTTGCTACTATGGGTTAGGCTAATCAGGTGCATGCGGTACCTGTAGAACAACTACTGGTACTGCCTGTTGTGCCATTTTCTGCGGTGGGGCTTGCCCCACTCTCTGCTGTTGTCTCAACCAACCATCACCTCCACCATCTCCTCCTCCTCCATCTCCTCCTACATCATCTCCTCCTCTCCTCCTTCACCTCCTCCGTCTACCTCCATCATCCTCCTCCTCTGACTCCACCTCCTCTAGACGAGGAGCTAACTCTCTCGGATCTAAGTACCTAGGGAATGGGTGCACGGTAAACCAATCCTCAAAATCTTGCATCATCCCTGCATCAACCACACCCCACCTCATCGATCGTGCCTAATAAGAAATCTGCAGGAATTTTTCCCAGGCCTCCTCGTAGGAAGCCACATGACCCCACCGCCACCGCTTTGCCCATGTCCTCATGAATAGTGCCTACCCCTGTGGCATACCCTATATCTGCCCAAACTACTAGAAGACACAGCTAACTATTTGCCTTTTTAGAATATGATGGCTCCAGCTAATCAGCCACTACATCTAAAACACATATAGTAGCTCATCATCCTCATTATCCCATACCTCGCAGTCTAGGTATGGTCACCACACAACTATATCCACATTATCCAACTAATGGCGCCAGTACTCCAACTTACCTAGCCTGTGCTGAGTAAGACACTGGGGTATCCATAGGAGTATGGCTCATCCCTCTGCCGGTGAAATGTGACAATCGGCCATGTCACTGGAATGTACTCCCAGGCCTAGAACTGTAACAAAGAAACACCTGTAGAAAAACTTGACGCTCAATGGTACACAACCTGATGCATATAATGGTAGAGGTGGGCCAATACATAGACACACTAAGCAAAACAAGTGCCCTCAGTAAACATCATGTCTAGGGTCTGACCCTAGCCAACTGCAAATCCATGTGATCTCCAATCGGGGCATACAACACCTTTGACCAAGCCAGCTACAATCCCAAGGAAGTAATCTTAGTCATCATACATATCCTGCCAGCTAATCACAGATCCCTCTATGTTAGGATCATCAAATATCCTCCTACACTCAGCTAGCCCGACGTCATGCTGGGAGTCATACTCTACCAACTCCCCTACTATCAGAAGTCTCAGGATCCTGTAAACATCCTCTAGGGTCACGGTGATCTCACAGGTAGGGAGGTGGAATGTCCCATGCTCATTATAAAAGTGCTCTACCAGAGCAGTTAGTAGACCAAGGTTCGTACGAACCTCAGGCATGAAACAAATATAGTACAAACCAATTGCTCCAAGCACTAGATGATCCACCTCTGTGAGCACGTGTCATTGCTGCATAGTAACCGAGAACTACTCTTGGGACATGATCCAATTGGAAATATCCTCTTGCCATCAACAAAGCAAGGTGTCAACCATAACTGTATCAATGTCAAATTGCTCAACTATCAAACCTATCATAATCACTTAATTAACATATCAAATTGATCAAACCAAGGATATTGTTTCTTGTCTAGATTCTATCAATCTCAGAGATCACTTATCAATTGTCACATCAATCAGGAGGCTAATTGACTCAATTTCTCTAAGTAACTGAGTATCCTAAGGAAATGTATCATTCCAGGTAGCATTTGCATAGTATCAGAGCAAAAAAATAGCTTCATAATGTATGCGCCACACAAAGGCGTAGATGTGTAGTTCTATAAATGCACTGAACCTAAACATATGTGCCACCACATGGCACATATGTGCATCTTGTTAGATTTAGGGCACACAACTGAGAGGGGGGTGAATCAGTTGTGCAAAACTTTCTTCCACTTGAACACTTAACTTTACTTTGCAATTTAGTAGCATAATAATAAATCAATCATGAAGGCATAATGCAACAAATCAAGAGTAGAAACATATCAACACATGAGACACCAAGATTTTGACGTGGAAAACCCGGTTAAGGGAAAAACCACGGGGTGATTAACCCAAGATGTATTCTCTGTTAGAAGAATATAAAGAACAAATGGCACATGCCAATTAGGGCTCACTGCCCGAGCACACTACTCACAAGAGGCTCACTGCCTACAAGAGACACACTGTCTACAAAGGAATAAGTATCACATACTTGAACTGGTAAATAGCATCTTCACCATGCTTGAGTCAGTTCCATTTAAGCCCAATACTTCTTCTCTACCTTTCGCTCTTCTCCTCGCTACCACACACTCATCTCCATAAGAACAACTTTGAAATGACTTTGAAATCCCTTCTTTATACAAGACATCAACTTAGGAATGATCATCTAAGTCGGCAAACATCAATAAGAACATCCATAGGATGTGTAACTCATCCGGTCGGCCAGTCTCAAGAAGAACACCATCATCCAGAAGTTATTCTTCAATTGTGAGATCCAACTTCAATGCAAACCATCAACATGAACTGGACATGATCCAAAGGCCTCCACAAGCTTGCATGAATCACCACGAACATCCGTACTTCATCTGCTTACTAAAATCTATCTCTCCTTCATCCAGAACCTCAAGAACACAGCCTGTCATTACTATCACAAAGTAATAGATACTTGCGAAACTTCAAATCACAAACCAATCCAGTTGAGACACCACAAGGACTTCTCCAACACTTCCTTAAATCTACAGAACATGACAATTCATTTCCGGATCTCACTGGACCTTTCTGTAACACTTTGTCACCTCTGAACACCTACCGAAACCGGTTTTACTTGAGCAGCCACAACTTCTTCAAATCTTCATACAGACCTCTAAAATCTCTACTAGACCACCTTAAGACATGTATCTACAAAACCTTTAATCCGCATCCTCTGATCCTCTTCCCATCTTGGACTATTGCCTTACTATCATCATTATTCTTCACTATTCCTGATTGAGACTAATTTTCTTAATATCCTTAGCACACAACTCATCCAATTCTTATCATTAATGAAACAAGAGTGTGTTGACATCAATGACAACACCAGTTAGGCCCATACTTGCAACAATCTCCCCCTTTGTCATTGATGGCAACATATGATGTGAAAAACTGTTTTAACCATCAAGACAAGAACTTCTCCTTACTGTCTCAACTCCCCCTATCAGCAACAACCATTCACATGTCTTCTCTCCCTTTACTGCTCCCCCTTTGATCAGAAACCACTTGTTTTTCACATGTTTTCTCTCCCCGTTTGACATCAATGGCAAAGGGCACATACTTGCAGTTCCACCACTTCAGAATTATATCTACTGCTCCCCTTGAGTAGCAGCTCCCCATCATCAATCTGGACCACAATATGTGACTGTGATATCCACCAGACTGATGCACATCAGTGCACCTTAGTTCATCAGCAGAGGGGGAATAACCCCTATCTTCTCCCTGAGATACTCAAAAGAGTCCTTAGGTAGAGGTTTAGTAAAGATGTCTGCAATTTAATCCTTAGAAGGTACAAACTCCAATTTGACTTCATTCTTGTTCACTTGTTCTCTCAAAAAGTGAAACTTGATGGATATATGTTTAGTCTTTGAATGCAACACCAGATTCTTAGATACGTTTATTGCACTTGAATTATCATAGAAAATTGTTATAGGCTCCTCATACTCCACTCTGATGTCTCTTAACATTTGTTTCATCCACAAAACTTGAGTGCAACTACCTGTTGCTACAATATATTCTACTTCTACAGTGGACAGAGATATTACCTCTTGTTTCTTGCTTAGCCAAGAAACTAGTCTCTTCCCCAAAAAGAATGCTCCACCACTGGTACTCTTTCGGTCATCCACATCTCCTGCCCAATCAACATCTGTGTAAGAATGAAGAGAGAAATCATGATCTCTAGGATACCACAGACCATACTTAACTGTCCCTTTTAGATATCTAAAAATCCTCTTGATTGCCATGACATGAGATTCTCTAGGATCAGCTTGAAATCTAGCAACAAGACCAACAGCCTGCATAATGTCTAGTCTAGTTTGAGTGAGATACAACAATCCTCCAATCATTGACATCTACTTTTTCTGATCAGCCTTGGGAGAGTCATCATCTTTGCTCAACTTACATCTGGTTGCCATGGGAGTGTTCATTGGCTTTGAGTCTTCCATTCCAAATTTCTTCAACAATTCTTTCACATATTTTGACTAAGAGATGAAGATTCCTTTCTTTGTTTGAGTGATTTGTAGACCCAAAAAGAAATTCATTTCTCCAAGCATGGACATCTCAAATTCACTTTTTATTTTAATTGCAAAGGTTTTGCACATACTATATCTTCCTCCAAAAATGATATCATCAACAAACACTTCAACAATCAAGATGTTTTCATGATCTATTTTGAAATACAAATTACTGTCAGCAGTACCTTTGTTGAAACCAATCTTCAAAAGATGCTTGTCCAATCTTTCATACCAGGCTCTTGGGGCTTGCTTCAATCCATACAGTGCCTTCTTCAACTTGCAAACCATATCACCATGATTAGACAATTGGAATCCATCTGGTTGCTCAATGTACACTTCTTCCAAGTCACCATTTAGGAAGGTAGATTTGACATCCATCTGATACACCTTGAAATCCTTGAAAGCAGCAAATGCAAGAAATAATCTAACTACTTCAATTATTGCCATCAGAGCAAAAGTTTATTCAAAGTCAACTCCTATTTGAGAATAGCCTTTGCAGACCAATCTGGCTTTATTTCTGATTACTTTGCCAACTTCATTCAGTTTGTTCTGGAAGACCCATTTGGTTCCAATCACATTCTTATTTCTAGGTCTGGGAACAAGATCCCAAGTGTGATTTTTCTCAATTTGCATTAGTTCTTCCTCCATAGCTTTAGACCAATTTTCATCATTGCAAGCTTCATTCACTGTTTTAGGTTCAATCTTTGAAATCAAACAATACTTATCTAAATTTTGAGCAATTCTCCTTTTTGTTTGTATACCTTTGCTTTTGTCTCCTATGATCTGATCTTCAGAGTGGTTCAGTCTTACATACCTTGGAACTTTTGGAGTTTCTTGCACTTCTAACTCTTGATTAGGCTCATTGAAACTTATCTCTTCTTCCTGACTTACCGGATCAACTTGACTCTATTTTTCAGAAGAGGCTTGGGTACCTTGAATCAGAGCACCATTCTGATCATCTTCATCATACTCATAAAACCTTGAGGGTTTTTCAATTCCTTCATCAACCTTCACATTTGTACTTTCTATAATCTTTCTCAATCTCTTGTTATAACAATGGTATGCTTTGCTTTGAGTAGAGTAACCCAAGAATATTCCTTCATCACTTCTAGCATCAAACTTTCCTAGATCTTCATCCCTTTTAATGTAACATTTGCTACCAAAAACTCTAAAATACCTCACAGAGGGAGTGATGCCAAACCAAAGTTCATAAGGAGTCTTACTGGTATTGCTTCTAATTTGAACTCGATTGAGAGTGTAGAATGCAGTGCTGACAACTTCTCTCCAATAGATCTGAGGAACATTAGCTTCCATCATCATAGTCCTGGATGCTTCCTAGATGGTCCAGTTCTTTCTCTCAACTACTCCATTCTGTTGTGGAGTCCTAGGAGCAGACAACTGTCTTTTTATTCCATGTTTCTTACAGAAGTCTATGAACTCACTGGATGTGAATTCTCCACCTCTATCAGACCTCAGACATTTCAATTTTAATCTGGTTTCATTCTCTACCATAGCCTTGAATATTTTGAATTTCTCAAGTGCTTATGATATCTCCTTTAGAAAGGTTACCCACATCATCCAGGAATAGTCATCAATTACCAACATGAAATATCTATCACCTTGCACACTCTTGATTCTTGCCGGACCACAAAGATTAGTATGAGCTAAGTCCAATAATCTGGTAGAAGACAGTTCCTTACTTTTGAATGAGACTCTACTTATCTTACCCAATTGACATTCTTTGCACAAGATATTAGTAGGTTTCACCAATTTAGGAAGATCTCTTATAGCCTGAGTATTGCTTATCTTGATGATATTATCAAAATTCACATGACACATTCTCCTATGCCATAACCAACTCTAATCAACTTGAGCAAATAAACAACTTTTACCAGTACCAACCAAGTGGAAGATATTACCTTTAGTTTGAGTACTGGATGCAATCTCTATTCTGGAGATTTCAAAGATCTTGCATTTTCCATTCCTGAATCTGAGATCATAGCCTTTGTCCACCAACTATCCAACATTGAGAAGATTGTGCTTTAATCCTTCAACATATAGTACATTACCAGTTTTGTTCTTTCCATCAAAAGAAATAGTTCCTCTAGCTCTAATTCTACCGGCAAAATTATCACCAAACTTTACTACTCCTCCTTCATACCTTTCCAATTCTATGAACTTATTTTTGTCACCTATCATATGGTGAGAGCATCCATTGTCAATGACCCAATCATCCTTTTCTTCAACTTGGGCAGCCAGGGCTCTTTCTACAACTTTATGATTGATAGATTCAGAGGGCATAGGATCTTCTTCCTTGATGGAAATGAACACCCAGTCACGTTCAAATTTGTCTCCTGTTTCTGATTCATCATCTGTTACTCCTTCATCATCTCCTTCATTAGCATAGTAACAATTCTTTTGGAATCTTGATATGTTAGATTTTGGCCTTGAAAACCTTTTCGGACACCTTGAGGCAAAATGACCAATCTTATTGTAGTTAAAACACTTAAAAGGCAATTTCCCTTCATACTTACTAGATCCTTTTGGCAATCTTTTTGCAATAAGAGCTTCAAGGTGAGTAGCTTCAGCTTCTTCTTCTTCTAGGTCTTTTCTTTCTTTTTCATACCATGATAGTTTTCTTGAAGAGTTCTCTCCCGGATCAAACCTTTGTTTACCTTTTACAGAGGCACTGGCTTTGAATGTAGATTTAGTCTTTGGGGGATCATCTCCAAACTCGGCCATTTCAAATGTAGCCAATTTACCAACCAATTGATCTCTTGTAACTGTTGTGTGAGCTCTAAATTCTTCAATTGTAGTAGCCTTGATTTTATAAGAAGCAGGAAGGGATCTGAGAACTTTGCCAACAATCTCATCTTCATTTAGGACTCCACCAGCATTTCTAATTCCACAAACAACCTCATTTACCCTTGGCATGAAGGTGGTAATGTTTTCATCATCTCTCATTTTCAGACTTTCAAATTTCCCTTTCAGACTTTGTAACCTTGCACTTTTAACATACTTGTCTCCTTCATGCAACAGCTCCAGTTTTTGCCAAATTTCATAAGCAGTTGGTAGGTCAATAACATTTGAGAGCTTTGTATCTGATAATGTGCTTAGAAGAGCCTCAATGGTCCACAAATTATTTTTAGCATTAGTGATTTCATTCAGGGTTTTCAGACCACCCTGAGGAGGTGCATACTGTGTTGTAACCATGGTTTAGTATGCCATTCCCATACATTACAAGTGACATTTCATGCAACCTTTCCAAAGATTAAAATTAGTTCCATCAAATTTCAAGCGGTTAAGTTGCTTTTAGAGGAACTTGGATCTAATACCAATTGTTAGATTTAGGGCACACAATTGAGAGGGGGGGGTGAATCAGTTGTGCAAAACTTTCTTCCACTTAAACACTTAACTTTACTTTGCAATTCAGCAACATAATAATAAATCAATCATGAAGGCATAATGCAAGAAATCAAGAGCAGAAACATATCAACACATGAGACACCAAGATTTTGACGTGGAAAACCTGGTTTAGGAAAAAACCATGGGGTGATTAATCCAAGATGTATTCTCTGTTAGAAGAATAGAAAGAACAAATGGCACATGCCAATTAGGGCTCACTACCTAAGCACACTACTCACAAGAGGCTCACTACCTACAAGAGACACACTGTCTACAAAGGAATAAGTATCACATACTTGAACTGGTAAATAGCATCTTCACCATGCTTGAGTCAGTTCCATTTAAGCCCAATACTTATGCTCTGCCTTTCGCTCTTCTCCTCGCTACCACACACTCATCTCCACAAGAACAACTTTGAAATGACTTTGAAATCCCTTCTTTATACAAGACATCAACTTAGGAATGATCATCTAAGTCAGCAAACATCAACAAGAACATCCGCAGGATGTGTAACTCATCTGGTCGGCCAATCTCAAGAAGAACACCATCATTCGGAAGTTATTCTTCAATTGTGAGCTCCAAATTCAATGCAGACCATCAACATGAACTTGACACAATCCAAAGGCCTCCACAAGCTTGTATGAATCACCACGAACATCCGCAATTCATCTGGTTACTGAAATCTATCACTACATCTGAAACCTCAAGAACACAGCCTATCATTACTGTCACAAAGGAATAGATACTTGCAGAACTTCAAATCACAAACCAATTGAGTTGACACACCACAAGGACTTCTCCAACACTTCCTTAAATCCATAGAACATGTCAATTCATTTATGGATCTCACTGGACCTTTCTGTAACACTTTGTCACCTCTGAACACCTACCAGAACCAATTTTACTTGAGTGGCCAGAACTTCTTCAGATCTTCATGTGGACCTCTAAAATCTCTACTGGACCACCTTAAGACACGTATCTACAAACCCTTTAATCCGTATCCTCTGATCCTCTTCCCATCTTGGACTATTACCTTACTGTCATCACTATTCATCACTGTTCCTGATTGAGACTAATTTTCTCAATATCCTCAGCACACAGCTCATCCAATTCTTATCATTAATGCAACAGGAGTATGTTGACATCAATGACAACACTGGTTAGGCCCATACTTGCAACACATCTTCCCAGTAGATGTGCAGTATCGCAACACATGCGCAAAAATCTATGGTAAATGCACAGTAAAAAGACCTAAATGCGCCAAAACACTACAACTGTGCAGTTTTGGGGCACATATGCATTAGAACCCAAAGCTGTGCATATGCTTTAGTATTTGACATGCATTTATTGCACTAATAAACATACCTAGCGTAAATTTTTTGACATATGTACCAGGGGTCCTGCATCTGCTGCCCCTTGAATCGTCCAACCCACTCGAAATGATGCTCCTCAATTGGAATATCCATCTCTCCATTGACTGCTCTAGTTCCTACACTCTACAAAGCTTCTAATAGCTCTCACAAAGAGACAAGTGTGCAAATGAATAGGATTGTGGACCCAACTTCTATATATAGACATGCTACCCTAACTAGCTGTGTGGTGACCTTGCTTGCTCTCCATGCCCTTTCTCCTCCGTTTTTCAAGCCATAACCTATTTTCTCTAGCATTTCGTGCATTCTTTCACCTTCTTCATCATGAGATTGTTTGTCTCATGCCCTCAAAATTTTCTTGCCATCCAATCTCCCAAGGGAGCATCCTACCATCATTAAACCTGTACCTGGGACAAACTGGGGCATGTATCATTATCAGAATTTTTTTATTCTTTGAAACAACATGATGAAACACAATGCATCAAAGAAGGGAAAAATGTATACACCTAAAACTGACATGACTCTAACTAAATAAATATTTTAAATATTTATTTCATTTTAAGTTCCTATATCAATAAATAAATAAATCAATTTATTTATTTGATTCATATTTCTCCAAAAAATTAAATAAAATTATTTATTTAATTAAATCATCCAAATTCTTCTAAAATCATTCTAAATTAAATAATACCAAATTATTTAATTAATTCTTCTAAATTCCAAAGTCTTCAAATCCATAAGTATCAAATCATTCCCTATATTTAAATAAATCCAAATATTTATTTAAATTATCTATTTCCTCCAAAATTGAATTAATACCAAAAATAATTCAATTAATCCATGTGCACATTTAATTAAATATTTTAATATTTAATTAGCTAATATCCCCTCACCCACATGTCCTATTTATCCTCCAATCAAATCAGTTAACTCTTCAATCAATTCATTTAACTGATTAGTCTATTCTGTTAACTGGTCAGTCATCTCAGTTAACTCCTCAATCTATTCTGCTAACTCCCATATCTCAAAATAGAGCAAGACACTTGTCCTCTCCCTATTCGTACACATCCTCTCAAATTTCCTCAACTGTTGATCTTCTTTCTCACAAATCTATAAATACAATCCCTATTCTTCCATTTGAAGGATCCAAGCTTTTTATAAACTTACTTTGCAAGAATCACAGCATGCCTTTGGCACAAATCACTCCATAGCTTGAGATCAATTGTCACACCATTATCACCATTATCATTGCATTGTGAAGATCCTCTTAATTGCAAAACCTATCAACAACTATTCTCCATTGTCATCTTCGATAAAAGCAAGGAAGTGCACCTTTTGAGGGCTCTATTCATACACAAGATCAATTTGAGATATGTGACCAATGGAAGTCACATAATAGAAAGGTTTGCAAAGTATTGTGTTCTTTGTGTTTGATTTTATTTGTTTCAATTTCATTGGGTTATTGGATAATTAGTTGTTTATGCTATTGTTCCCATTTTTCTGATAACAAGACTTTACCTAAATTGAGTTCTTGCAATGCAAGGTGCTCTACAAACCATTGACCATGCCATATGCCTGCAAACATAGAAATGATAATCCAGGAAGTAACGAACATACACCAATTTATCCCAATAAATTTAAGCACTGCATGTACATCTATGTAAAGACATTTACATAACTGAATAAATTAAATAGAACTGCAAGTACATCTATCTAAAAAAATTTAGTAACAATGTAAATAACTCAAGTTATGGCTATCAGAGCAAAATATCCCAATAGTGGTGGTGTGTTAACAAACACAATTTCATAGTACAATTCCACAATGAGTGGTATAAGTATTATGCAATTGTGTTGAGAAACACAACAAAAATAAGAATATGTAAACTGCCATGTTTATTGTAAATATAATCTACATTGTAAATATAAATCAAATTGAGGCATTTAAATTTGATACTAACACAAAAAGGTAAATGCATTGTTCCATTTATATTATATATCACATGTACATGTGTGTGTGTGTGTGTGTGTGTGTGTGTGTGTGTGTGTGTGTGTGTGTGTGTGTGCGTATAATTGTATGTACATAATCTGCATTGTAAATATAAATCAGATCGAGACATTACTGTAACCTCACACCAAAAGGTAAATGCATTGTAAGTCATATTGTGATTACATATGGGTAAGTGCAAAAAGATGGGGGGCCAAAAAGTGGCCAAATGGTTTTAAAAAAATAATAATGCATAAAGCGTTATAACGCGCTCGCATTATGGTTTGGTAATGACGAGCCTAAGGCTCGTCAAAACTCGCGTTATAACACAAGCGTGTTATGAACTACTATAAATAAATAAAAAAGCTTGTCATCTCATTTTATTTCTATTTTTCTCCTCTATCCCCGTAGCTTGCAAACCCTAGGAAGCGCACTCAAGTTTTAGAAAAGACAATTCAACACCAAAATCTTGCTGATTCATCGCCAAAATGCCACCATGACATCGAGCACACCAAAGGAGTGAGTTTTTTTTATTTTTTATTTGAATTTGTTTCTAAATAGGTAGGTTTGAGTTGATTTTTGATGTATATTTCATTAATTGTCAGGAAATGTTAATGCACCTCCTCCTCCTCCTCAAAATCCACAAAATCTGGAGGAGGAAATACCTATGGAACAACAACCTCCTCCATCCATTCCTCGACATGCCCCTGGAACACAAGAAAATATAATGGGGCAAATTAAAAACAACAAAAAAGAAATTGAAGATATAATTGTAAGGTTGAAAGATCCTTCCACTTCAACCTTGCATAGGTCCATGCTTGCTGAAACTCTTGAATCTATGTTATCAAATATAGATTTAATTAGCAAGAAAATATCTAGTTGGACGGATAAAAGGAGAGAGTTTAGAAACTATTATGCAGACAAGTTGTCATACCAAGATGTGAAAAAAATACAAATTACAAAATTAGACTTGTGTTCGATTTTTGCAAACCCACAAACAAATCAACATCCACCCATTACATGCAAGAGGTTCCCTATCCATTGGTACAACAACCAAGCGATAAGGGACAATTTTGGGCAGAGGTGGTGGATGGTTTTTGACCATCCTCCATGTAATAATAATGAGGTCCCACAATACTTTTTGAGGAAACTCTATTGGGAGTTTGTCCTCAATAAAGTGCCAAACTATTTTGATATGTGAGACTTCCAGGGTAGAGGTGGGGGGTTAGCACAAGATAGACCAAGGGCACGTGTTGACCCACAACGGGCAGTGAGATGAGTAATTAGTAGACTAGCCCATGAGCATGTTTCTATCCCTTCCATTGTGAAGGAGAGTGTTGAGGTCGATACACTTCAGTCCATTAGTGCCTTGACCCAGAGCATCATAGACCATGCCAGTCCTACAACATAGAGTGGGTTGGGAGATAGTACGAGGAATAAGGTCCCACCCCATGGATAGTCAAGACGTAGGTGCACAAGCTACATCTACAACTGAGCAGATGGTGATGACATATACCCTCCTGAGTGAGACTTTCAGCCTTGATACTCAGGTAAATATTAGCAAGTTTATTGAATTTAATTTATTAAATTTCATTTTTGAAATGTAAGATTAACTAATTCAGTTTGATGATTTTAATGAAATTTTAGGGTTATAGCATTAATACAATTTTCAGTGGTTCTCCACCTGCATATTACACTATATCATCCACTGTCAGGGTATGTAACTAGTAAACAATTATAAATATTACATGTGAATAGCATCATTATATGAATGGTATTCTACTATCTAATTTTGGATGTTGAATAGGTTAATATTGGAGATTTCACGGCAACACCTGCTGGTGGTGGTGGACTTCAAAGCTTCACAGAGGTAATAAAATAAATAGTTTAATGAATGAATTGTACTTACTAGATTTTTGTATGTGACTTGTGTGCTTTATTGTGTGTACTTCCATGTTTAGATGAACGTGTGTGTATGTTAGGAGCCATGATTTGCATCACCATTATAGTTTTCATAATTGAATAATGTTATTTTATTTCCAGATGATGCAGGCTGAGGAGACACCTACAGATGTTCATAGGGCAATGGAGCATGGTGTGACCTCTACAATTCATAGCTCCATGGCATTGACAGGGGTATGAGGCAGATTAGTAAATTTCAATTTATATTCATTGTTATAGTTGTTTATTTTTGAAAAATCAAAATATTATTGATTTGAAGTTTAATTTCTATTTGGATGGTTTCTATAGGACATGACATCACCACGGCCTATTCCTACTATTGAGGCAAGTGAGGAGACAGATTATATGGTAGCGATAAGTGATTATTTTGTTAAATGTTTCATTTTTTATAACATGTAATTTCTATATATTAATGTCTATACTTTTAATTGTAACAACTAAAGATGTAGGAAGAACTAAATAGGAGGAGCAGCCCTTGGGTTTGTAGTAGACCACCCACATGCGCATCTCCATCCCCTAGAAGATCAAAGGCTGCCCATGATCTATTCTCTTCACCAGCCAGAGGGGAATGACTTTTTATTGTGTTCCTTTGTTGTATGCCTATATGGCATTTGTGGACATATATTTTGTTTTGTATATAGTTGACATTGTATGCCTATATGGCATTCTTGTAAGCCTATATGGCTATTTTGTATATATGTTATACTTATATCGACAAATATTGATATATGCCTATATGGATATTTGGTTAATACAAATCTTTTTTATTGATGGCATCTATACTTGCATTATAAATCCATGTTTGAATGGATATTTGTAGATGGCTACTTCAAATATTTAAAGTCCAATTGTATTACATAGGATGTTTATTGATCCAATAAGCTAGCTATTGTTATTCAAGTATCACCTAAACCTCATTTTGGAACTAAAAGATAAAAGTTGTATTTAAAAAAAAAATGAATCATCATGTTGAACAGAAAATATTAATATTCTTTATGAGTTGCTCAATTGAAAATATTCAAATGAGTATGCTGATCCATATTCTTTATGAGTTGGCAAATTGAAAATATTTCTTAATTTCTTATTATTATACCATATTGGGATGCAAAGAGTATGTTTGTTGTTTTGAATAAGATAGTCAAAATCATATGCTTATGAGCACCTGATGACCATTGTGGTTATTAAACGTAATTCCTCTTGCATATAAGGCGAGGTTATGAGATTACATTGAGTCTTACCTAATTTTAGTATGCAACATAACATTGGGGCTATAGGCTTCCATAAGTCATATATTTGTGACCAAATCACACATCACCCCATTGCGAATGGGGACCCCCTTTTTTTGAGCTCTAATGCTTTGCATGAAGTTTGTTGTCTTTAGTTTATTGCATGATGAAGTCAGTGGTGTTTGAGTCCTATAGTTCTCTGATGACCTGATCTTGATGTTTGAGATCTTAAAAATGACTAAGTCTGGTAGCCTGATATCCTGAAACACTAAAAATTGACTAAGTCTGAAATCTGGTGGATCCTCCAAATTCTATAATCTACATGTTAAATCTGGTGGATTCGAGACCTATCTCAAACATCCTAAAAGGTATATTGAAAAATATTTAAAGTATATTTAATATACCTTATCCTCTAGGACTTACACTTCTAGGTGCAAAATTGCTCTAGGGAGTTAGGTGCGCTTTCCCACCTCTGTAGACTCAAATCAGCGCCTAAGATTGAGACCTCAAAGTGCACCTAGAGAAGAAAACAAACCTTTGATCATCCCAAGTTATGGCGCCTTAAATGGAATTGATACAAATGACCTTAAGCATTGAAAATTTGACAAGGAAAACACATTATGAGTTTAGGCACCCTTCATGCTTCATATCACCAATTTTGGCACCTTGGCAACATAGTAGATGAATAACACCTCAAAATGAGTGCCTAAGGGTGATGTAGTCATACAAGGGTGTAAACAAGTGTTAAAAGCCTTAAAATATCAAGGAATAATCCAAATTCAAGTAAGGCACATTTTCACACCTTGATCATCATCTAAGGTTCCTTGCAAAGGAGGTCTTGAGCAACATAAACCTTAGGCACAATTTCTTGCTTCTACAATCAAATTTGAGTACTTAAGGAGTGGATTGGTGATGGACATCACTTTGAGCACCTTAAAAGTGTTTGAAGGTTTGAATTGGTGAATGATAGTGCCTAAAGGTCTTAGAACCAACTAGAATAAGGAATTGAAGAATGAGTTAACCACTTTGAGCAACTTGAAGGAGAGAAGTATGTATATGAAGATTGATTGAATGTTTGGAGTTTAGGCACACTTTCCTTGTCATCTAATCACACATTGGCACCTAGGAAGAGTTGACATGAAACAATCCTTTGAGTGGACTCCTTGATGAGATCTCTCCCATTGCTTAAACTTGTTGATATGTTAAAAGCTAAGTCAAATGGATTCTAGGCACTCTTTGCCTTCAGAATGACCTTGAATTGGCTCCTAAGTATAACAAGAGAGTTTAAATCCATTCAATATGGCACCTTGTAAGAGGAGAGCTTAAGAGCATGAGACTAGATGGCATTTAAGAGTCAAGATCATCAAAATCCAAAGAAATGGGCTAAGTAAGCTAAGGTGCCTTTGCTTGTCATTCAATACCTCCATGAGTGCCTAGATTGAAATTGCATCCAAGGACATCTAAGAGTAGGCACCTAGAGGGGAAAAGTCATCCTAAGACCTTCATAATTATTTACACCATAAAAAATGCCAAGTATAAAGCTTCATGATGTTGGGCTCTCTTTCACCTCCATATAGATCTAGATTGGCACCTTAGATAAAGTATCACAAATCTATATCATTGAGGAAGTTCCAAGAGAGAAAGGCTTACTTCAAGCATGTTTAATCATTCAAGGTCTTACAAATAACGAATAGAGCCTAAATTGATGCTAGGTGTCTCCTCTTGTCTCTACTATCTAGTTTTGGCACCTAAGGAGAAATTGCATCTAGTGAACTCATTAATTGGCGCCTAGGAGGAAAAGACCTTGAACTTACATTATTGAGTTAGCACTTTAGAAATTGAGCCATTCCTAGTCAATTGGAGTCATAAAATATCAAATACAAAGTCAAATTGGACTTAGGTACCCCTTCATGTAATTTCCCACCATCATGAGTGCCTAGATCTAGGAAGATCATCCAATTGCACCTAGGAATAAGATACAAGTCCAAGACCTCAAATTTGAGTGCCTAGAAGTGTGATGGATTGAAGAAGCTACATTGGTGCCTATGGGTAAGTTGTATCTAATGACATCACCTAATTGAACGCCTAGGAGGTATAAAGCTTAACATTGACATGAGGACAAGTGCTTAGTAAAGGAGAGTTTCTCAAACATTTAAACATGTGAATAAAGTCATAGAAATGCACTAAGTCATCTAGGTGCCATTTTCCCCTTGTGTACCCTTACATTTGTGCCTAAGAAGAAGTTGCTTCAGTTCATTGGAGTGTTTGAGTATTGAGGATTTTTTAGCAATGCTTTGAACCCCTTTGAAGTTGAACAAGGTATTTACCTGAGTTAAGGCACAAATTTACACCCCAATCATCATCAAAATGCACCTTAGGAGAGATCAGCATTATTAAAGAAGTCTAGGCAAGTTCTTCAACTTGTATAATCTCCAAGTGCACCTGGTAAGCAAGAATTATTATAAGTCATCCTCAAATGTTTGAAATAGCAATACAAAGTCAAATTGGACTTAGGTGCCTTTTGCTCCTCTTTTCACCTATATATGCACCTAGATTTGAAATAAGATTATTGCATGTTCCTTTGTGCTATAAAGTGTTTATCATAAGGATTGATGTGTTTATTGGTTTGTATTACAGGAAGATTGAAGGAAAAGAAGTATCACAGAGGTAGGAGCAAGAGCTTGGAGTCACTTTCAAGGAGGAGTCATCATGTAGCTATTTCAAAGGAGTCATTCACATTCATTCATGCCAGAGAGTTAAGATGGGAAGTAATCACTACCAAAGAGACACCACTTCAAGAGGTAGCTGCTCCAAGAAGTCACAACAAGATACATCTTAGGTCTTCTTCATCAATGACATCATGTTAGATCACATCAAGTTTGGCATACTTTATCAAGTTGCATCATGTCTGGAGATCTTCAATTACTTCAAGTTCGATGCATCTTCAAGTATCAATTAGCTTCTTCATCAATCATTGCTTCAAGGTCAACATGCCAAGTGCACTACTTCATCTTCATCATATCATCAAGCAAGGCACTTCATCCATCATACTTCAAGTTCTCCCAATCTTCAAGTCTTTGAGAAGAGTCTTCTACTCCATGTCATCAATGAAGTTTCATCATCTACTCTGAGTCATGAAGGATCATCATTATCATCATCTACTCTACATGAAAGAGCATCAAGGAAGGTCATCAACCTACCTACAAGAAGAAGAAATATCATAGAGTTAGTCTAATGAAGCTACAAGCATCATACATATCCTACTTACAATGAACAAGGAAAGATCAACAAGATACATCTCAAGTGTTCATTATCAAAGTAATCATATTGAAGATATCATACAAAAATCAGTTTGGCCACATGAGGAGAAGGATGAAAGTTACACCCCTTTGCAACTTTACACTACCTCCTTCTGACAATTTTTGGGGTAGCAGAAAACCTTTCACCACAGGAAAATGCCTCAGAGATATAAAAAACTGAGAGAGGTTATTGTAGAGGCATTCTACATGATCGCATTGCCTTAGATGAAATGTTTCTAAGTGACATAGTTTTTGAGTAACATCTCATCAAAGATTGCTGTCTTTTTGCACTTTGGACTCTTTAGGGATATCGTTGATACAATGTAGCTCAAACTGTTTCGATATGTTTGGGTGAAAAATAGGACCATGCCTAGTATAAATGTACTAAATGCGTTAGAACAGTCAATTTGGTTACATTAGGAGCAGGACGAAAGTTACATCCCTTTGTAACTTTACACTGCCTCCTTCTGACAATTTTTGGGGCAGCAAAAAACCTTTCACCATGGGCAAATTCCTTAGAGATATAAAAAATTGAGAGAGGTTATTATAGAGGCACTCTACTTGATCGTGTTTCCTTAGATGGAATGTTTCTAAGTGACACAGTTTTTGAGTAACATCTCATCAAAGATAGCTGCCTTTTTGCACTTTGGACTCTTCAGGGATATCATTGGTACAATGTAGCTTAGACTGTTTCGACATGTTTGGGAGAAAAATAGGACCATTCCTAGAGTAAATATACCCATCTGGATGTGTTGGAATAGTCAGTTTGGTCACATCAGGAGTAGGACGAAAGTTACACCCCTGTGCAACTTTACACTGTCTCCTGACGATTTTTGGGACAGCAGAAAACCTTTCACCACGGGTAAATGCCTCAGAGATATAAAAACCTAATAGAGGTTATTGTAGAGGCATTCTACATGATCACGTTTCCTCAGACAGAATGTTTCTAAGTGACACAATTTTTGAGTAACATCTCGTCAAAGATTGCTGCCTTTTTGCACTTTGGACTCTTCAGGGATATCGTCGGTACAATGTAGCTCAGACTGTTTTGACATGTTTAGGTGAAAAACAAAACCATGGCTAGCATAAATGTACCCATCTAGAAGCATTGGAACAATCAATTTAGTCGCATCAGGAGGAGGACGAAAGTTACACCCCTTTGCAACTTTACACTGCCTCCTTCTGATATTTTTTGGGGCAGCAGAAAACCTTTCACCAAGGGTAAATGCCTCAGAGATATAAAAAACTGAGAGAGGTTATTGTAGAGGAACTATATGTGATCACTTTACCTCAGATAGAATATTTCTAAGTGACACAATTTTTGAGTAACATCTCATCAAATATTTCTACCTTTTTGCACTTTAGACTCTTCAGGGATATCGTTGGTGCAATGTAGCTCAGACTGTTTCGACATGTTTGGGTGAAAAATAGGACCATGCCTAGTGTAAATATACCCATCTAGACGCGTTGGAATAGTCAGTTTGGTCACATCAGGAGCAGGATGAAAGCTACACCCCTTTGTAACTTTACACTGCCTCCTTCTGACGATTTTTGGGGCAGTAGAAAACCTTTCACCACAGGCAAATGCCTTAGAGATATAAAAACTAAGAGAGGTTATTGTAGAGGCACTCTACGTGATCGTGTTGCCTAAGATAGAATGTTTCTAAGTGACATAGTTTTTGAGTAACATCTCGTCAAAGATTGCTGCCTTTTTACACTTTGGACTCTTCAGGGATATCATCGGTACAATGTAGCTCAGACTGTTTTGACATGTTTGTGTGAAAAATAGAACAATTCCTAGCCTAAATGTACCCATCCAGATGCGTTGGAACTATCAATTTGGTTGCATCAGGAGCATGACACCAAAAATGCATAATATGATGATGTAAAAATGTGTATATGTGTAAAAATGCAGTAGGAAATAAAAAAAGACAAACCTTACAAATTAATGTAACATGACTTTAAAAAATCAATGTGAATACTTACAAATTAATCCAATGAACCATCCGGGTCTACTCTACTCTTTATTGTGTCAAGTATTGCTTCATGGTCAGACTCGCGCACCTTCCACAAGATTTTGTTCAAAGGTCTAATCCATTACATTATCAAATGAACATTGGATGCCATGACAAGGTTCAAGTAATGAAGAATCTTCTAATGCGTGTCAAAGTCCTGAAACAGCTAAACATTAACACTCTTATGT
Source organism: Cunninghamia lanceolata (assembly GCA_027924645.1). NCBI lineage: Eukaryota > Viridiplantae > Streptophyta > Pinopsida > Cupressales > Cupressaceae > Cunninghamia > Cunninghamia lanceolata. The sequence goes on along the minus strand of BSBN01000916.1, from coordinate 13,098,610 downwards.
GTGTACCTTCTAAGCCATGTTTCAGTAATAACCACTGAGCCTGTAGGGTATCCGATGTTTTCTCCATCTGTAACAGGGGCCTCCAATTTCTTTTTGGCCTCAACACAATGACATAAGTAATAATCTATTACCTCTTCATTATCTTCATCTACAATAACTACATATACATGCCCTACATTGATATGTGTAGCAAATTACATGAAATTAGTCAACATTAGAAAAACACTACAAAGTAAGATGACATTACCTAGTTGAACTAGATGAAATTAGATGCATATACGTGCCTATATTACTTGGTTGAACTAAATTTGATATGTGGTCAAAGTCAACTGATGATTCCATCTATGTTAGTTCCAATGCCGTCGGGGGTCGATAGTGTCAAGTGGGCTAAGATAACTGCCATTCGTCAACCCACTCCTTTGACTCGCACTCATCCCAGACTTGAATTGTACAGGAAGAACAAAAGCATGACATCTTTCAAGTATGGATACTCCGTGAACCTGCAATTGAGCTTCTAAAAGAGTGCATCTCATTTGATCCTATCAGTGTACAACAGTCCTCATATGGTGCAATGTTATTATCATCTATCAACCAAAAAAATCTATGAATTGAAGACTTACCTTCATTACCTGGACCCATGGAAGCATTACACCACTCGACAATCGATTTTGCATCTATCAACTTTGCATTATCTTTATACTTTAACTCTTCTTGTGCTATGGCTCTTTTGATACATGCTCCTGCACCATCATGCTCCCCCTTTCCATGCCCAGCCTCACAAAAGTTCCACATATGTTGAATACCTGTACAATTATGCCTCCTACTTAGCCAATAGAAATTCTGTGAGTTCTTGAATTGTGATGCATAGTTATTCGACCATATGATATGCTAACTGAACGATATGCCCCTTCTAGCCAAATCATTGTAGAACATCTGAAAGCAACCTTGCACGAACTCTATATAATGCATGCGATCATCACTAATATAGAAATTATACTCCCTTATGATCTTTCTATCATCCTCTGTACTATCATTTGCATGAATGAATGTGATATGCACAAATATAGACACATATGTGGAGTTGTAATATTGTGATTGCACCTCACGTTGTGGCTATAGACTATAGTTCTCTGCAAAGTCAATGACTGAAACAATACTACCAACTGAAAATGTGTCTTTGCATAACTTGAATTGCAAGTCCAACCATCGAGCTCTATGGGCATGTCTTGCATACTCATACACCATGCTGTCATGAAATATAAGCATAAACTGATACACTGGAATCTTTTTAATAACCAATTCACACCTCTTTGCTTCTTTATCATCTTTTGTATTGTATGCCACTATTTTATACTTGCCAAACTCTACTAGTTCATTTCCAACTGCATGTGTTCTTTCCATATGTTCACATATTGGCAAATGTTGCAAGCCACCGCAACAATGACCTGTGCCATCCAAGAATAATTTCTTGTAGAATATTTGACCTTCCTCTCTTTCACATAAAATTCTTGATATGAAGTCTCTTGAAGATGTTGGTGGGGCACATATGGCACAACCCTGCAAAACATTGTGAGTATGCATATCTAAACATATAGACCTATAAACATCAAAATGGTTAGAAAATTCAATATGTAATCTACAACAAGTAGTGCATGTGTGATTTATCTTGACATAGAAAGGTTTTAGCATTTCAAAATATCTTTGACAAATTTTAATTTGAGGATACTTCTCTAGAAATTTACCATAAAATTGTGTTTGAGTCTCATCCAAAAAATGCTTTGGATGTGGCTCACGGTTCTGACTACTGATTCTCCTTCTTACCACATCCCTTTGATTCAGAGATACCCTTGTGTAATTCTTCCAAAAGTCTTCAATTAGTGATCTCAATGCTTCAACAATTGGTTTATCTTTTCATGGTAGTCTCCCCGAGAACGCCCATAATTCATTGGCATTAGTGTCCTTAATTCTTTGGTGTCTTCCAATGGCTCTTGATAAAGTTTTCCTATTAATTCTCAATTCTTGACTCGTCTTTCTAATGAGACGAGCTTTCCTCATTTGACTACTTACTATAGTCGATGTAATCACACGCCGTGTTGCATTACTAACTTTTGTGCGTGAGGTGTTACCCACACTCTCATACACACTCATTAGATTCTTGACAATAGATTTTTCACTTGAAGCCTCTGATGTTCTCAACCCAAGAATCTTCATGATGGACCTATACTTTATACTTCGCATCATTTCAATGAATAATTGACATCTTGCAGTCTCATTTAACATTTCAAAGAACAATCTCCAAATCTTATGAGCATATCTTCTACAAGTGCATTTTGGAATATTACCTTCCATTAGTTGCAAAATATTCTAATCAATATCAATCAAATACTTTGGCTTTCCATGCAAAATTCTAGGTGGTGTTAAGTTAGGTAAATTCATCTCAACATTAGGAATTTCATCAATATTTAAATGAGATGGGCTAGATGGCATACCTTCGATCGAAGATGGAACAGATGACATACCTTGAGGTTGGGGTGGGAATGATGGCATACCTCCTTCATCACATGTGAGTGATGATGTACTCTCAACTTGAGATGTGGTAGATGGTGTCCCTACATGTTGACTTGTGGTAGAGGATGTGTCTCCAACTATGGTATTCAAATCTCTCGTAGCATGAAGTTTTTGCATTCGTTCTCTTTGTGCCACCAATACCATATCTCTTTGTGATGGTTGTGGTTCCTCTTCAATTGGAATGTCTTCATTTATCATGTCCAATTTCCTCTTCTCACGAAGTTCCCTCATAGCCACTACTTTCTTTGCATTCTTAGCTTCTATCTCTTCCTGTGTTGGTTTAATTCTTGATCATTTCCTTAGCATGATGGAGAATTTGTCTGTAGCATGATAAATAGACCAATATTAGTTCCTAAGAAATGAATACAAGATAATAGTGGGATTGTATTTTTATTATGTTGTAAGGATTTATTCTTGTATAGTTTGACATCATGGTATGTTAAGGTCTATTTATTACACATAATTATTAAAGAGCCCAAGTGTAGAAAATATACATGGCATCATGTGAGATTGTAGGCTACTTTCTTGATTGGGAATGTGTCTATTTTAAACATGTATGATAAAGCATGATAAAGTAATTCAAATAGAATTAAGGAAAATGTAAAGAACATGCATGTAAAGACTTGACATACCTAAAAAATGAAGATTTGAATGGAGAGAGTACCCAATTATGTAGTGTTTTTTTTCTTGCATCAAACTCCTCAACAATTTGAGTTTTTCACCACTTGCTTCCTTTTCAATGTTAAATTGAATAACACTCAAATATAATTACTAACAACAATACTATTAACAAATTTATAATGTTAAATTCCAAAAATTGAATCACAATTAACATTGCAACACTACAAAAATTGAAACTTGAATAGATATATATCAAACTTGGTGTGAAAACTATGTTATTTCCTCCTCAAGTTGGCAAAGCAGAAAAGGTGGTTAAAAGATCATGCAAATGTGGTAGAATGTGTAAAATGTGCATGTGAACTTCCCAACAGCATGAAAGCACTTCTTTTTTGTCAAAGCACACATAGAATCAGTATGAAAATAGAGCATGTGGGCCTGCATCACGGGGGTCAACACTTTTTTACTATTTCTATAGTAGAAAAAAATGTGAGCGCGTTATAACACGCTTATGTTTTGTCCTACTATAGATTGATCCATAAATATTTTGCCTATCTCACCTTCGATAGCACCTTTACAATATCTCACCTCTAGTTCCATTATCTCATGTTCTATATCTCACTTATCTCTCCCTCTCACCTCTCTACCTCTCCCCTCTCTATGTCTCTCAGTTGATCCTTGTATACCTTAACCCTAACCCCTCGACCCTCAACCCTATCCCTAAACCCTCGAACCTCAACCCTCAACATCAAAACCTAATCCCTCAATCCTTAACTCTAATCCCTCAACCCTCAACCCTATCCCTAAACCCTAAACCCTAAAGCCTCAACCCTCAACCCTTCACTCTAATCCCTCAACCCTAAACCCTATCCCTAAACCTTCAAGACTATACCTTAAATCCTAATCCCTCAACCCTCAACCCTAAACCTTATCCCTAAACCCTAATCCCTCAACCCTCAACCCTAATTTGTCATCCCTCAACTCTAATCCCTCATCCCTAAACCCTAAATGCTATCCCTATTCCTAGACCCTCAATGGGCTTGATACTATACTTTAAACCCTAATCCCTTATCCCTAAACTCTCCAACCCTATCCCTAATCCTTATACCCTCGACACTCTACTTTAACCCTAATCCCTCGACCCTCAACCCTATCCCAAAACCCTTAACCCTTGAACCTCAATGTACTCAACCCTCAACGTCAAACCCTAATCCCTCAACCCTTAACTCTGATCCCTTAACCCTCAACCCTATCCATTAACCCTAAACCCTAAAGCCTCAACCCTCAACCCTCAACCCTTAACGTCAAATCCTAATCCTAACATCAAATCCTAATCCCTCAACTTTTCACTCTAATCCCTCAACCCTAAACCCTATCCCTAAGCCCTCAACACTATACCTTAACCTAAACCCTAAACCTTATCCCTAAACCCTAATCCCTCAACCCTCAACCCTAATCCATCATTCCTCAACTCTAATCCCTCATCCCTAAACCCTAAACGCCATCCCTATTCCTAGACCCTCAACGGGCTTGATACTATACCTTAAACCCTAATCCCTTATCCCTAATCCTTGTACCCTCGACACTCTACTTTAACCCTAATCCCTCAACCCTCAACCCTATCCCTCAACCCTTAACCCTCAAACCTTAATGTACTCAACCCTAAACATCAAACACTAATCCCTCAACCTTTAACTCTTATCCCTTGACCCTGAACCCTATCCCTAAACCCTAAACCCTAAAGCCTCAACCCTCAACCCTTCACTCTAATCCCTCAACCCTCAACCCTATCCCTAAACCCTCAACACTATACCTTAAACCCTAATCCCTCAACCCTTAGCCCTAAACCTTATCCCTAAACCCTAATCCCTCAACCCTCAGCCCTAAACCTTATCCCTAAACCCTAATCCCTCAACCCTTAACCCTAATCCGTCATCCCTCAACTCTAATCCCTCATCCCTAAACCCTAAATGCTATCCCTATTCCTAGACCCTCAATGGGCTCGATACTATACCTTAAACCCTAATCCCTTATCCATAAACTCTCCAACCCTATCCCTAATCCTTATACCCTTGACCCTCAACCCTATCTCGAAACCCTTAACCCTCGGACCTCAATGTACTCAACCCTCAACGTCAAATCCTAATCCCTCAACTCTTAACTCTGATCCCTCGACCCTCAACCCTATCCCTCAACCCTTCACTCTAATCCCTCAACTGTAAAGCCTATCCCTAAACCCTCAACACTATACCTTAAACCCTAATCCCTTAACCCTCAACCCTAAACCTTATCCCTAAACCCTAATTACTCAACCCTCAACCCTAATCCGTGATCCCTCAACTCTAATCCCTCATCCCTAAACCCTAAATGTTATCCCTATTCCTAGACCCTCAATGGGCTCAATACTATACCTTAAACCTGAATCCCTTATCCCTAAACCCTCCAACCCTATCCCTAATCCTTATACCCTCGACACTCTACTTTAACCCTAATCCCTCGACCCTCAACCCTATCCCAAAACCCTTAACCCTTGAACCTCAATGTACTCAACCCTCAATGTCAAACCCTAATCCCTCAACCCTTAACTCTGATCCCTTGAACCTCAACCCTATCCCTAAACCCTAAACCCTAAAGCCTCAACCCTCAACCCTCAACCCACAACGTTAAATCCTAATCCCTCAACCCTTCACTCTAATCCCTCAACCCTAAACCCTATCCCTAAAACCTCAACACTATACCTTAAATCCTAATCCCTCAACCCTCAACCCTAAACCTTATCCCTAAACCCTAATCCCTCAACCCTCAACCCTAATCCGTCATCCCTCAACTCTAATCCCTCATCCCTAAACCCTAAATGCTATCCCTATTCCTAGACCCTCAACGGGATCGATATTCTACCTTAAACCCTAATCCCTTATCCCTAAACCCTCCAACCCTATCCTTAATCCCACAACCCTCAACCCTCAACCCTTCACTCTAATCCCTCAACCCTAAACCCTTTCCCTAAACCCTCAGCATTATACCTTAAACCCTAATCCCCTAACCCTCAACCCTAAACCCTAATCCCTCAACCCTCAACCCTAATCCATCATCCCTCAACTCTAATCCCTCATCCCTAAACTCTAAGTGTTATCCCTATTCCTAAACCTTCAACAGGCTCGATACTATACCTTAAACCCTAATCCCTTATCCCTAAACCCTCCAACCCTATCCCTAATCCTTATACCCTCAACACTCTACTTTAACCCTAATCCCTCAACCCTCAACCCTATCTTGAAACCCTTAACCCTCTAACCTCAATGTACTCAACCCTCAACGTCAAACCCTAATCCCTCAACCCTTAACTCTGATCCCTCAACCCTTAACCCTATCCCTAAACCCTAAACCCTAAAGCCTCAACCCTCAACCCTCAACATCAAATCCTAATCCTTCAACCCTTCACTCTAACCCCTCAACCCTAAACCCTATCCCTAAACCCTCAACACTATACCTTAAACCCTAATCCCTCAATCATCAACCCTAAACCCTAATCCCTCAACCCTCAACCCTAATCTATCATCCCTCAACTCTAATCCCTCATCCCTAAACCCTAAATGCTATCCCTATTCCTAGACCCTCAATGGGCTCGATACTATACCTTAAACCTTAATCCCTTATCCCTAAACCCTCCAACCCTATCCCTAATCCTTATAACCTCGACACTCTACTTTAACCCTAATCCCTCGACCCTCAACCCTATCTCGAAACCCTTAACCCTCGAACCTCAATGTACTCAACCCTCAACATCAAACCCTAATCCCTCAAACCTTAACTTTGATCCCTCGACCCTCAACCCTATCCCTAAACCCTAAATCCTAAACCCTAAAGCCTCAACCCTCAACCCTCAATGTCAAATCCTAATCCCTCAACCCTTCAGTCTAATCCCTCTGTAGACACCTAAAAATGTCTTCTACCATCTAACCGACTCCATACATCCCTAATCACACCAATTTCCCTTCTAACCAATTAATTAAATTTTTATTTAATTAATTACCCCTTTCATTTTCCAAATTCACACCATTTTATCTTCAAAATTGAATTAATTTTATTAATTCAATAGTCCAAACCTTAGCCAATTGATTTAATAAATATGCAATATTTATTAAATCAATTTCCCCTTTTTCACTAAATCTAATTAATTAGTTAAAACCATGTTAACTAATTAATTCAGCCTATTAATTGACCTATCCCTACCCTAGACAATTAAATAGCTATTATTTAATTGCCTACCCTAGCCTACCTCATCCTAGACCTAGGATTAATTAAATAAAACCTATGTTTAATTAATCCTAACCTCTCATTTGGGTGGTCAAACCTAGTTTAACACCCTTCGCCACATCCTCCAAATAAAAAATTAAAACAAATCACACATCACATTTACTTCTATTACAAACCCCTTACCTCACCCATCCTCATTCATTACCTCTTATCCTGAAATGAATTCTTAATTCATTTCCCATTCTTTCACACCCATACCTCATTAATCACCCCTTTCCCTAGAATGAATAAAAGATTTACTTTTATTCCTAGCCCTTGATCTCATCTTTTGATCCTCACCCTCCATCCTCATTTCCAAAACTCTCTAAATAAGACTCCTTTCTAAGCCATTAGGGAGACTTCTTCTTGCAACATCATAATGCGAAAATCTCTCCAAAATCTTCTTATCCCAGCATCATAATGCCCAAATCACTCTAGCCATTATCATCTCAATTCCATCAATCTATCAATCTATCATTAAATCCCCTCTCTACATTGTGTTGAAAGCATTGAGCAATCCACATTTCAGTCATCATGGGTAAAATCTCAGGAGCTATCAGGTGCAACTCCTTCCCTCTCTTTGATTTGTGAGTCAAAAGGAAGGTATAATCATTTGTATTTGCATTTGATTAGTATTTCATCTTCATTTTGTCCTCTTTGATCACACCCTCAACCCTAAACCCTATCCCTAAACCCTCAACACTATACCTTAAACCCTAATACCTCAACCCTCAACCCTAAACCTTATCCCTAAACCCTAATCCCTCAACCCTCAACCCTAATCCGTCATCCCTCAACTCTAATCCCTCATCCCTAAACCTTAAATGCTATCCCCATTCCTAAACCCTCAACGAGCTTGATACTATACCTTAAACCCTAATCCCTTATCCCTAAACCCTCCAACCCTATCCCTAATCCTTATACCCTCAACACTCTACTTTAACCCTAATCCCTCAACCCTCAACCCTATCCCAAAACCATTAACCCTCTTACCTCAATGTACTCAACCCTCAATGTCAAACCCTAATCCCTCAACCCTTAACTTTGATCCCTCGACCCTCAACCCTATCCCTAAACCGTACACCCTAAAGCCTCAACCCTCAACGTCAAATCCTAATCCCTCAACCCTTCACTCTAATCCCTCAACCCTAAATCCTATCCCTAAACCCTCAACACTATACCTTAAACCCTAATACCTCAACCCTAAACCCTAAACCTTATCCCTAAACCCTAATCCCTCAACCCTAATGCATCATCCCTCAAATCTAATCCCTCATCCCTAAACCCTAAATGCTATCCCTATTCCTAGACCCTCAATGGGCTCGATACTATACCTTAAACCCTAATCCCTTATCCCTAAACCCTCCAACCCTATCCCTAATCCTTATACCCTCGACACTCTACTTTAACCCTAATCCATCGACCCTCAACCCTATCCCAAAACCCTTAACCCTTGAACCTTAATGTACTCAACCCTCAACGTCAAACTCTAATCCCTCAACCCTTAACTCTGATCCCTCGACCCTTGACCCTTAAAAATTGAACCCTAAAACCTATCCCTACATGCTCAACACTTGACACTATATCTTAAACCCTAATCCCTTAACTCTCATCCCTAAAGCCTCAACCTTAAATCCTTAAACCTTCAACCCTAAACCCTATCCCTAATCCCTTGACTATTAACCCTATCCCTCAACCCTTAACCCTCAACCCTCTATTGGGGTTAGCTGGTAGAAGATATCAATTAAATGCAAATAAAGATTAAACAGAGGAATAGAAATACACAGAAATAATAATAGCAAGAGACAAATTTTAACGTGGTTCACCCAAACTTAGGCTACATCCACCAAACAAAGAGTCCAATATTATTATCCAGTAAATCAAACTGATTACAATCAGCAATCCCTGCGACTCAATACCGCTGTAAAATGTTACAATACAATATATCTCAAAGCCCTAACCCTTAGCCGCTTTTTACCCCGTCTTGGGGGTGCTGCCCCCAAACCCCCGCAAGGGGCGCTACCCCTTGACCCCGTAGGAATTTGGTGGGAAACCGCACCGATAAAAGTGGGGTAAATATAACCTCTGAGTCTGATTAGGCTCCATATAACAACAATCTCCCACTTGGAGATTGATCAGACTCCACACCATATCATCTCCCACTTGGAGACAAATCATAACACCACTGACCCTGTAGCTCCCACTGGAAATAAGCACCCTAGACTCTGCTATTCTATTTTTGTTATTTTTAGTCTAGAAGACCAACCGAAACTGTAGAGGAGCTCAACTTCTCCCTTGTTACTACCTTTGTAAACATATCTGCTGGATTGTCATCTGTATGTATCTTTGCCAGCTGTAACTGTCCATCATCCAACACTGACCAAATGAAGTGATACCTCAACTGTATGTGTTTGGTCTTTGAATGCAAGGCAAAATTCTTTGCAAGATGTATGGCACTCTGGCTATCCATAAACAAATAACTGTTAACCTATTGTGTGCCCAATTCTTTCATGAAAGATTGTAGCCATATCATCTCCTTGCTTGCCTCTATTGCAGCTACATATTCTGCCTCTGTGGTGGATAAAGCAACCACCTTTTGCAACCTGGAAATCCAACTCACTATTGTTCCACCTACAGTAAAGACATAACTTGTAGTACTCCGCCTGGTATCAATATCCGCTACCAAATCTGAGTCTACATAACCTGCTAAATTAGTATTAGAGCCCCCAAAACATAAGTGTTTATTAGATGTACCTCTCAAATATCTGAGAATCCATTTTACCGCATTCCAATGCTCTAATCCAGGATGACTCATATACCTGCTAATAACTCCTACAGCATGTGCAATATCTGGTCTGGTGCATACCATGGCATACATTAAACTTCCTATAGCTAAAGCATAGGGTACCTTGGACATTTTCTCTTCCTCCTCTTGTGTCTTAGGACACATCTCCTTGTTCAATTTCAAATGACTAGGCAAAGGTGTGATGACAGCTTTTGCATTCTCCATGTGGAATCTCTGCAACACCTTTTCAACATAAGTAGCCTGAGATAGAGTCAATTTTCTGTTCTTCCTATCTCTGCAAATTTTCATACCAAGGATTTGTTTTGCTGCCCCCAAATCCTTCATATCAAATGACTGTGCTAACTGCTATTTTAACTCTCTTATGTGATCCATGTTAGACCCAGCTACAAGCATGTCATCAACATATAAACATAAAATAATGTAGCTGTCATTATCCAACCTCTTAAAATAAACACAATGGTCAGAATTACACCTGCTGTAGCCTTGCTCAACCATAAAATTGTCAAATTTCAAATACCATTGCCGATGTTCTTGTTTCAGGCCATACAAACTCTTTTTCAATTTGCACACCTGTTTCTCCTTACCTTTGACCTCAAATCCTTGGGGCTGTTCCATATATATCTCCTCCTCCAAATCACCATGGAGAAATGCAGTTTTCACATCTCGCTGTTCCAAATGCAAATCTTCAGCAGCCACAATACTTAAAACAGTACGAATAGAAGTCATCTTGACAACCGGAGAAAATATCTCATCAAAATCAATGCCCTTTTTCTGTGCAAATCCTTTTACAACTAACCTGGCCTTAAATCTTTTCTTACCTCCATCTTCCTCTTTCAGCCTGTAAACCCATTTATTTGGTTACATAATTCCCAAGTCTGATTTTTCAGCAAGGAGTCCATTTCTTCTTTCATGGTAAGCTCCCACTGAACCTGTGTATCCACCTACATAGCTTCATCATACCCTTCTGGTTCACCAGCATCTATTAACAAAATAGAATACAAAGAGGGAGAAAACCTTTTAGGAGGTCTACTTATCCTTGTTGATCGTCTAACATTCACTGGAGTTTGTGGTATTTCTGGTTGCTGTTGCAGAGCATGAGGAACCACTGGAATGTCACTATTTGGAGTATCATCTAACACCACATAATCCTTTTCTTTATTCTCATGCTACTGCAACTGATCTTTGTACAACACCTTCTCATTAAATATAACATCCCTGCTTCTCACAATTTTTTGATTTTCAAAATTCTAAATCCTATAACCAAATTCATTAATGCCATATCCAACGAAGGTACACTTTTTTGATTTTGCATCCAGATTGGTTCTATTTTTAGAATCTATATGTGCAAATGCTTCATAGCTGAAGGTTTTTAGAAAAGAATAACTCACCTTCTTGTCTGTCCATGCTTCCTCTGGAATACCACAGTCCAAAGGAACTGAAGGACCTCTGTTAATTAAATATACAGCAGTGTTGACAGCCTCTGCCCACATGTTTAAAGGCATCCCAACATGCAATCTCATGGTCCTTGCACTCTCCATTATTGTCCTATTCATGCGTTCAGCCACTCCATTTTCCTGTGGAGTCCCTAGAATCATTTTTTGCCTACGAATTCCATTAAAGGAACAATAATCTTCAAATTCTTTGCTGCAATACTCACCGCCATTATCAAATCTGAGACATTTTAATTCCTTACCCATCTCATTCTTAAAAAAGCTTCTTCATTTTTTAAATGTTTCAAATACATCAGATTTCTGTCTAAGGAAATAAATCCAGACCTTCCTAGTTGCATCATCTATGAATGTAACATAATACCAAGAGCCACCAAGAGCCACTGAGAGAAGATACCTAAGCTGGTCCCCATACATCCATATGCACAAGCTCCAATTTTTTATTTTTCTTTTGCTTCCCATCCTTGAGAAAACTGACTCTCTTTTGTTTGCCATACACACAACTTTCATAGAAATCCATATTAATACATTTCAGACCTAGTAAAACTTTCTTAGAATGAAGTACCTTCATACCTTTTTCACTCATATGCCCAAGTCTGTTATGCCACAGTGTTGTCTCAGAACCTACAGCAACTTTTCCAGTCTCTTCCTGCAAACCTATAGCAACTCCTGAACCTGTTTGTTTTTTCTCTGTAACAGCTAAAGTAGAAGGAACAGTATGACTTGTACAAAGATATAAGGTGCCTACTTTCACACTTTTTGCTACTACTAAGGCACCTTTTGAAACCTTCCAATTTTTATCAGTAAATGTAACAGTGCAACCTTGTTCAGTTAGCTACCCTGCTGAAATTAAATTCCTATTGAGCCTTGGAACATGCCTTACCTCTTGTAGTAGCCAATGATTCCCATTCTGCAACTTAATCTTGATTCTTCCCTTTTCAACAATCTGACGGGGTTCGTTATCTCCCAAATAAACCAGCCCAAAATCCCCTTGGACATAATCAAGGGAATAACTTCTATGGGGCATAGCATGAAATGAGGCCCCTGAATCTAAAACCCATGAATCATCAACATTATCTAGGGAAAGAATCAAAGAATCATCTTCAGACTTATTGCTTACCACATTTGCTTCCTTATTGCCTTTTTGTTTGTCTCCTTCTTTGTTCTTCTGAGACCAACAATCTTTCTTCAGATGACCTAGTTTTCCATAGTACCAGCAATCCTTATATCCTCTAGTTTGGGATCTTTTGTCCTTTGATTTTCCTCGTGACTTCCCATGACCTCTAGAACCTTTTCCTCTCTCCTTTGATCTGCCCCTGCTTTTTGCATTCAAAACACTGCCTGATTTGGATCCACCTGAGCTTTTCCTACGAATTTCCTCACTCAGAATAACACCAACAACATCATCAAATTTCAGGGTATTTGAACCAGAAACAGAGTTACTAACCGCCATTACCAAACTATCCCAGCTTTCAGGCAATGAAAATAATATCAAGAGAGCTCTAACTTCTTCATCAAATTTTACATTTACAGAAGTCAATTGACTGACAATCATATTAAATTCATTTAAATGATCTGTCATAGATCCACCTTCAACCATTTTCAGATTAAACAAGTGCTTCATAAGAAATACCTTATTTGAGGCTAAGGGTTTTTCATACAATTTAGCCAAAGCTTTCATCAGACCACCTGTTGTCTTCGCTTCCGTTATATTGAATGCCACCGTTGGTGCCAGGCACAACCGAATGGTTCCCAGTGCCTTTCTGTCAAGAAGATTCTAATCCTCATCAGACATTGTTGCCAGTTTCTTGGATACTCCTTCCAACGGCATCCATAAATCCTTTTGATAAAGGTAATCCTCCATCTGCATCTTCCATAACTGATAGTTCTGCCCATTGAATTTATCGACCTTCAATTTACCCTCGTCCGCTATTGCTCCCACTCAACCGTGAGACTTTCCTACAGATGATAATCAAACACAACTTGGCTCTGATACCACTTGTTAGGGTTAGCCGGTAGAAGATATCAATTAAATGCAAATAAAGATTAAACAGAGGAATGGAAATACACAGAAATAATAATAGCGAGAGACAAGTTTTAACGTGGTTCACCCAAACTCGGGCTACATCCACCAAACAGAGAGTCCAATATTATTATCCAGTAAATCAAACTGATTACAATCAGCAATCCCTGCAACTCAATACCACTGCAAAATGCTACAATACAATATATCTCAAAACCCTAACACTTAGCCATTTTTTATCAAGCTTTTTGTCAGTTACAAAAATAGGGTTTTCTTATGTCGGTCAATGAAAAATGTGTTAATGAAACGCTGCCCCTTGACCCCGTAGGAATTTTGGGGGAAACCACGCCGATAAAAGTGGGGTAAATATAACCTCCGAGTCTGATTAGGCTCCATATAACAACACCCTCAACCCTCAACCCTCAAATCTCAATATTAAACCCTAAGTCATCAACCCTAAACCCTAATCCCTCAAACCTAAACGCTATCCCGAAACCATCAACCCTCAACACTATACCTTAAACCCTAATCCCTATCCATCAACCCTTAACCCTTAAAACTTAAACCCTATCCCTACACCCTCAACACTTGACACTATATCTTAAGCCTTAAACCCCATCCCTAAAGCCTCAACCCTCAATCCTTAAACCTTCAACCCTAAACCCTATCCCTAATCCCTCTACCCTCAACACTCTAACCCTAACCTTGACATTAAATGCTAATCTGTCAACCCTAAACCCTAATTTGTCAACCCTAAACCCTATCCCTAAACCCTTAACCCTCAACACTATACCTTAAACCCTAATCCATCAACCCTAAAACCTAATCCCTCAACCCTCAACCCTAAACACTATCAATAAACCCTCAACCCTCGACACTATACCTTAAACCCTAATCCCTCAACCCTCAACCCTAATCCCTCATCCCTAAACCCTAAACACTATCCCTATTCCTAAACCCTCAACCCTCGACACTATACCTTAAACCCTAATCCATTATCCCTAAACCCTCAGCTCTTAACCCTTAAAAATTAAACCCTAAAACCTATCCATAAACCCTTGACGCTCAACACTATATTTTAAAACCCAATCCCTTAACCCTCAGCCCTAAAGCCTCAACCCTCAATTGTTCAACCTTCAACCCTAAACCCTATCCCTAATCCCTCTATCCTCAACACTCTACTTTAACCCTAATCCCTTGACCATCAACCCTATCCCTAAACCCTCAACCCTCAACCCTCAACTCTCAACAGTAAACCCTAATTCATCAACCCTAAACCCTAATCCATCAACCCTAAACCCTAATTCTTCAACCCTAAACCCTAAACCCTCACCACTATACCTTAAACCCTAATCCCTCAACGCTAAACCCTATCCCTAAACCCAACAAAACTACTTTGCCTTATGTTAGGTTGTTAAACCCATCATTTTTGACACTCTTCTCTTAAAGATATTTGAGTTGCAAGAATATGTCAAAAAATGGCTATGAAGTTTTTTAATGTTAGTAATGTTATATGGCATGTTTTTCTGGCCCATTTGGGGTTCAATATGCCAATAATTGTACACACTATGAGAAAAGCTTTGCATATGGTACATCCACAGTGAGTAATTAACAGTTGAAATCAGAAGGATGATCATTATGAGAAAATCTTTGCATTGGGGTACATCTATGTTTCTTGCTGTCTAGCCCGCACTTAGGGGAGGTATATTGTTATGAAACAAGCAAATAATCTCCCATTGTTTACTGGCTCTATCCACAAGAACTACTAAACTATACCTTAAACCCTAATCCCTCAACCCTAAACTTTCAACCCTAAAACCTAATCCCTCAAGGTCCTAAACTCTAATCCCTTATCCCTAAACTCTAAATCCTATCCCTAAACTCTCAACCCTCAACCTTAAACCTTAATCACTCAATCCTTATCCACCCCTCTCCTCTCCTATCTGGCTCACTCCTATCTCTACCCTCCTCTACCCTCGACACTATACATACATACATATAGGCATACATACATACATACATACATACATACATAGATACATGATTAATAGCCTTAAACATAAAAAAATTTAAGGGGAACATAACGTGAGCGCATTATAACGTGCTTGTATTATTTCAAACATGACAAACAACACAAACTTTTGCGGAAAAGGAAAAATGCAAAGCAAAAACTAACGTGAGCGCGTTATAACACGCTTGCGTTATAACACGCTTGCGTTATAACACGCTTGTGTTATGTTTTGCTTTGGGAATCCCAAGCCTTGGGCTTGGGATTTTCTTTGGATTTCCAACCCAAAGGCTTAGAGTGCCTTTTCAACATCCATAGACGTGTTTTTCCATATTCTTCAAGATTTCACATAATTTCATTCGTGCTAACCCTCAGATTTACACGTGTTTCAAGGTCAAACAAATCAAACACTTGGGTAATGTTAGGCTTTCTCTTAGCTATTTGACGATGTGATTTTTTTCACATTTTAACAATGTTAAGCCTTTCATATTTAATTTATTTTGTTTGTATGTTCGTTTTTGGGCAAAAACCACTGTTTGGTCTTTTTTTCATTGTAAATTAACTATTCATTGAAATTTCAAA
This sequence comes from Cunninghamia lanceolata, assembly GCA_027924645.1. Taxonomy (NCBI): domain Eukaryota; kingdom Viridiplantae; phylum Streptophyta; class Pinopsida; order Cupressales; family Cupressaceae; genus Cunninghamia; species Cunninghamia lanceolata. The sequence continues at coordinate 13,082,261 of BSBN01000916.1, read as the reverse complement.
AAAATTACATATTTAGAAACTAGACTCCATTCTACAAATATTAAAAAAAGAAAAAAATGATTTTCAATTAGTTTTCAAAATTTATAGGGGTAGCACGGCCAAAATTCTATTTTTTAGGATGTGTCCACTTTGAAAATTAGTAAAAAATCAAATATTCATCAAAAAATTATCAGAAAAATCGGGCATAAACTACATGCTATTAGCTAATTTCTCACTAAAGCAATTTTAAAAATACCAAAAACAAGTTGACCTTTTGAGGGAGCCACAAAACATGCTATGTTATGTTTTTTTGACAGAAACAACACCAATTTCTGTGGCTCCCTCTTTTGAACCCCTTAATCTATTCCATTTTCAAAAAACAATAGTAGTTTAGAAAGTAGACTCGGAGCACTACGAACATTGTTTTGGTTGTATCTCCAATTTTTGAGTGTAACTATGCTCAATTTCTCATCCAAGGCCAACATTTCCTAATTTTAGAAAAAAAGTGGCCACTTAAGACCCCCTTTTGGCCCCCCATCTTCTTCCACTTACCCATATATAAGATTGTAAATATAAATCACATTGAGGCATTTAAATTTTAATCTCACACCAAAAGGAAAATGCACTGTTCCATTATGATTTCATTATCCTTTTGCATTTAAATCCATTCATAATATATGTTTATTAATCTAAACATCTATTCATTTGTCCATTCATACGTCCATTTAGTTCATTAAAAGTTGGTTCATTAATTCACACCATAAGTCCATCATATAATGTATATATATATATGTATATATATATATATATATATATGTATATATATATATATATATATATATGTATATATATATATATATATATATATATATATATATAGGTGTTAATGTATTATCCATATGTACAATGGTATATGTATACATGTATTATATATGTATACATACATACATACATACATACATATGTATGTATACATATATAATACATGTATACATATACCATTGTACATATGGATAATACATTAACACCCATAGTACAAATCATTACCACACCCAATTAAATCAGATTGATAAAAAATGCATTGTTTAATTTATATTATATATTGACATACATATACATATATTATATACATATATCATATGTATATATATACACACACATATAGATAAACATGTATATATCCATGTATACATATAGATAAATATATACATATACATAAATACATTAAATTAGATTGAGGCATTGAAACTTTATACTCACACCAAAAGGTAAATGCACTATTCAATTTATATTACCTATTCACATACATATACATTTACATTCACGTAATCGAAGAAATTAAATAGTCACATATGCAATTGTAAAATAAGACTATATATAATCCAAGTAGGGGCCATTAGAGCAAAATATCCCAATAGTGGTAGTGTGTTAACAAACACAAATGCATAGTAGAATTTGACAATCAGTGGTGTAAGTAAAGTCTTATAAGACTTTACCTTCATTGAGTGCTCACAATGCAAGGTGCTCTACAAACTGCTCACACGCCTGCAAACATAGAAATCATATGCCAGGTAGTAATGAACAAACATCAAATTATTTGAATAAATTTAAGCACTGCATGTACATCCATCTTAAGACATTCACATAATAGAAAAAAATGTAATACAATCTGATGTGCAATGATACAACTATATATTGGACACACATATAGTTATACATATACATATATGTATACATATATAATATATACATGTAAATATAATCTATAATATGTACAATGGGGACTTAAATCATATCCAATCCTCCACTAAATAAGTTATACAGATGGTCCTTATTGTACTTAGGGTCCCTCAAAACAAATTAATTAATACCCCACCTTAAATCAAGTTGGGGGGGCCTTCAATCATATCGACCCATTAATTTTTCATATTGACACCTTTTCATTTCGGAAGGACATCTAAAGGTGAATGCGGTGGCATGGACGACAAACATAACATGTTCCAATTTATATACATTATTGCACACATATATAGAAACACACACACACACACACACACACACACACACACACACACACACACACACACACATATCTATTTTCGATGATGCAATACCAACGTTTGAGGGTTTCATCATTTTATGGTCTGGTTTATGATAGACCCCAAAAAATATTGTATTTATGTATCTGCCTTAAATCTAATTGAGGCATATATATATATATATATATATATATATATATATATATATATATATATATATATATATATATATATATATATATATATATATATATATATATATATATATATTAATATATATTAATTACATTAACATACATGATTTAATCAATTGAATGAAGCTACCCATTAAGCAAACAACATGAAAAGATGTAGCAAAGTTCAACAAACAAATTGGACTAAAATTCCTTACAGACTTTGAATATATATGTATGTAATTGTAAAATGCTAAACTGTTAAGTACTAGCCTAAAATGTTAACATTGTCTATGCTGCATAATATCCCTCTTATAATTGATTCAAATTTGAAAAAGGAATGCATTGAATTTGGTTGTTGAGATCGAATTTGAATAAATGCGAAGAAGCTATTGCAGCAAAAAAAGGAACACATTTATATATAGAAAATGAAAACCTAATTATAAAATAGTATATTCATGTGTATAGTAAAAGAATCCCAATTGAAGGGTTGTCTCAAACAAATGAGGCAAGAATCCCACTGAAAAATTATTGCAGAGACAATGCCATAGGAATCAAAATATTCGAATGAACCCAGTACTCAAATCAATTGGAAAAATGATGTATTTGTTACCTGCATGGAGGATGGTGGCTGCCGATATGAAGCGGACCACAAACTTATGAAACCCTCAAACGTTGAGAATTCACCTTTGAAAATGAATTCAAAACCCTCAATATAGAAAATGAAAATGAAACCCTCAATATATGCATAAAACATAGGAAACCATTTGTAAATATTAAATCTAACCCTAATTAAAAAAATACTATATTCAAGTGTACAGAGAAAACCCCCAATTCACAGGTTGTCTCGATCAAAATAGGGAAGAATCTAACTGTAAAATGATTACAGAGACAATGCCGTAGGATTGAAAAGATTTGAATGAAACTAGTACTCAAATCAAGGGAGAAATAATGAAAGCATACCACTATATGATTAAACCCTTAACCATTGACAATGCACCCTCAAAAATATATATCCATAAAAATATACGAACCCATTTGTATGTAGAATATGAAACCCTCATTATAAAATAGTATATTCATGTGTACAATGAAATAATCCCAGCTCAAGGGCTGTCTCAGACAAAACAAGCAATAATCGGATTGTAAAATGATTGCGGAGACAATGCTGTAGGAATGAAAAGATTCGAATGAAACTAGTACTCAAATCATGGGTTGTATGAGACAAATAAGCGAGAAAATGACTATAGAATGATTGCGTAGACAATACAATATGAAACAAAAAGATTCAAATGAATTCAATACTAAAATCACAAGGAGAAATGATTTAGGTATTCATTACCTGCATGGAGAATGAGCGTGGAGGAGGGCGCCAACTGGAACACAAAATTGTTGAAACCCTCAAACGACCACCCATGCACCATGGAGACTACAAACAAAAATGATTAGGTTTTTGATGATGCGATGGTTATGTATTCGGACGTCAAACAATATAAAATGAAACACATTTTGTTTTCCATTTGTGCCACTGCATTCACCTTTCGATGTGCTTTTGAAATAAAAAGGTGTCAATATGAAATTAACGGGTGTAGATGTGTATAGGGCAATGGGTTGGTATGATTGAAGGCCCCGTCAACTTGATTTAAGGTGGGGTGTTAATAAAGTTTTTAAGGGACTCTAAGTACAATAAGGACCATGTGTATAACTTATTTAGTGGAGGAGTGGATTTTTTTGGGGGTGATAGTGAGCAGATGTTGGGACGTCCCTTGCGCATGTATGGGGTGACACGTTGAAATCACACATTTTGGACCCCTATGCACATAACATGTTGTGGAGTGATATATATAAGTACCCACAAGTTGAAAGAATAGCTTTAAGCTCTTAAGTCACATACAGGGAAACCTAAAAAAATCATCAAAATTTGATATATCTAGCTATGAGTTTGACGTGTGCAAAGTTAGGGTGGATGATTACTGGGCCCTTTCCCCTAATTCTTACCCAAATTTTCTATTTAAAAAAAGATTAGTACTTTAATAAAAGCTACCCCTCCATTTAAATTTTGATTGATTTTAGTTATAAAATACAAAAGTATAGTTTTTATCAATTTTGAGTGTGTTTGAGTCCTTCAGAAACCATATCAAAGATTCATGGTTAGATGATTTTTCTTACAGAATACAATTTTTCCTATTATACTAGAGAGATGTATTTAAAATCTCCAATCATTCTATCATAGAAAAATTCCAATCTTGAAGGAAACCATTTAGAAATGACTAATAATAAACTCTACATGAGTTAATTGAATAACTTTATAAGTAAGGATTACTTCCTTTTAAGTTCATATTTAAAATCAATAGAAATGGGTAATGAATAGATTTATGATTGTATCATATGACTTTATATGAGTTTATAGTGTAGTTTAATTATGAAGAAGATCAAAACAAATATTTTCTCACAAAATATTATTTTTCATATAGATATTTAATAAATACATACATTTATTTTCATCACTCTTAATCCAAAAGGTTTATATGTAAATTTTGTTATATTTTCATCAAGATGATGATAATGAGGATGAGGAAAGAAATTGATATTATAAAGCATTTTAACTATGAATTTAATGATTATTATTATTTTTTTTTGGTGGAGGAATTAAACACATGGCAAGACTTGTGATGTGAGGTCCTAACATGCACCACTATAATCTTCATCTACATGAGTTGCCCTCCACCCATGCGGTGGGTAAATATGAGGAAATCAAACATATGACCATCATCTGTATTGGTCTACCCTTGAGGACTATGAATTTAATGATTATTATTTATAGAATATTGATGTAATTATTGTAAAAGTATAAGAATACAAGGTTATCATGTCCAATTAATGTAAATATTAATTAAGTTGATATTAATGTCTCTTTTGATTATTTATGTAACTTATTAATTATTTAATATTTGAACTAAATTTTTGACATTAATGTAGTTATTATAAAAAATCTATTTTTATGCAAAATGCATCAAATCATATATATTAAGTACTATGATTTTTAATTATAATTAAATTATACATAATTTATTATATATGATTTATCACCCATTAAAATTTAAAATTTGATTGTCACCTGAAAATCTAATTTGATTGTCACCTGAAAATCCAATTTTCTAATTTCTAATCCAAAAAAAAAAAAATTCTCCCACAATATTTGATGTTCAAATTTCTCAGTGGCCAAAATAGCAATCTCAAATTTCCCACCTAAAATTTAAATTTCAAAATTCTCATTGATTTTGATGTAGAGGTAACACCATTTTTTATGCTAAAGTTATTACATGAATGGCATAATATCTAATGCAAAAATGATGTAAACAACGACACAAACTTGACATAAGATGTGATGTAGGGATGACATAAAATTTGACGTAACAATGACACAATACTCTGATGACTGATGTAGGGACAACACAAAATTTAAATTAGAGGGTTTGACATAACATTTGGAGGATACTCAAATCCCTAATGTAGCCAATCCTAACACATAAAAGACATAAAATTACATTAATCAAGTGATACAATTGAGTGAAGTTAGACAAATATAGTTTATTTTAAACTCAAATTTGATTCAAACCATGATGCTAAATGAGTGTTTTGGCATAGTGAGAGAACCACGACTTTAGAGATAGAAGAAAATAATGATGATGGAGATGATGACAATTATGATTGAAGGAAGAGGGGGTATAGATAATGGAGAAGACTATGAATAATTAATGGAGGCTAAGGGTTTAAGGAAGATAATAAAGCAAGAGGACAACAAATAAGAATATAAAGAATATGTGGAGGATAAGGGTTCAAGTGAAGATAAAAAATAAAAAATATATTGATGGTGATAAGTTGAATGATGAAAGCAAGCATGCTAGCTCTAAAGAAAAAATCTTCATTATAATGTTATCTTTGATTTTTACCACATAAATAAACTATTGTCGAAAGCCAATAAAATCAAATATTCATACAATATAATAATTTATTGTTTTAAAGTCAATAATTACTATACTTTTAAAATAAACTGAAATACTCAAGTATTTATTTATAAACTATTTAAAAATTTAATAAAAAAATCTACTATTTTCATTGAAATAGAAATTCTTTACTTTTCTTTAAAAAAAAAAAGATTTATTTTCAATCAATAAACATATACCTTAATTTTATAAATAAAATACTTTTAAAGGTCGCTATGCCCATTTCCAACCATCACATAAAACAAAATATATATTGGAGATTCCTTTATACATCTTATCATCAACAAAAATAAAATATCCTTCCAAAATAACCCACGAAAATTATAGGCTACTCTAAACGTTCCTTCTCTTAAACAACTTTTAGTTAGGAAGTTGCTTTAAAGCAATTAGTATTAACAACTTATGCTTACTTCCTTATAATTGCAAGATTTATTATTACTTAATAATCAACACTAACCCAAAAAAATGACGTCTAAGTTAAAAGCTATTGAAGGTGTCAACTTTAAAGTGGTTTGATTTGGCTTGCTTTTTAAGCCAATGATAGGTGCTCCACAACCAAATGTGATGTTATAGTTGATCCCACTTATGGGGAACTTTAATAGCACTAACTATATCATATATTGTTTTCGTTTTTTTTTTTTAATAAATAAGTGGCTTATATATTATTTGTATAAAAAATAATTTTATATTATATTTATTAAAAAATAAAATGACATATTTTTAAAAGTTTAGATAAATTAGATTTTTAAGTAAAAGTGTTAAAATAAGATTAATATAAACCATAGAAAGTATGGTCATTACATTTGCATCAATAATTGAGAAAGTCTTGATCATTAAGAATTGGCTCTTAACGGTTCCTTCATTATCCTACTCTTCATTTAATAACTAAATTTCACTCTCACTAGAAAATATAGCTCGGAGAGATGAGGACATGGGAGGGGGTAGGGTAGGTATGAACATCTAAAATAGGCAGGAATAAATTTTAATAATATTTATATTGGAAATAGTTAGGTTCATGAAGGGTATATAATTTATTTTCTTTTTAATCTTATAATTAAATTTATCTTTTTAGTTATTCAAAATTTTATAATTAAAAAATAAAATGATTAGCTTTCATTTTATAAAGAAATTTAATGTGCGTGATTTATTTTATTTTATTTTTACTTTTTTCAAAATATATTTAATGGTATATTTGAACTAAGGAAAAACACAAATATTACAATATTAATATCAATAATAAGGATGGCTCTTTTATATATGAAGAGTTTTTTTTTACATGGAGGCTTCGAATTATGAAATCAAAATACATGTTATTGTAAGAAAATAAAATACTTTTCTACATTATGATAATCTATGTTTAATGCTAGATAACAATAAATCAAATTAGACACAAAAAATTAGAACTGAGATTGAAAAGAAATGTTGAATGTCGAATATTGAATAACTAAGAACTAAGAAATATAAAAATGGAGAGAGAATACCATACTTATCTAGTTTTTGGCATGATGTTGTCTTTGACCTTGTTGATTGACTAGTCTAATGACAAAGGATTAAAAAATGAGGTTCATGAAGGGTATATAATTTATTTTCTTTTTAATCTTATAAATAAATTTATCTTTTTAGTTATTCAAAATTTTATAATTAAAAAATAAAATGATTCGCTTTCATTTTATAAAGAAATTTAATGTGTGTGATTAATTTTATTTTATTTTTACTTTTTCAAAATACATTTAATGGTATATTTGAACTAAGGAAAAACACAAATATTACAATATTAATATCAATAATAAGGATGGCTCTTTTATATATGAAGAGTTTTTTTTTTTTTACATGGAGGCTTAGAATTATGAAATCAAAATACATGTTATTGTAAGAAAATAAAATGCTTTTCTACATTATGATAATCTATGTTTAATGCTAGATAACAATAAATCAAATTAGACACAAAAAATTAGAACTGAGATTGAAAAGAAATGTTGAATGTCGAATATTGAATAACTAAGAAATATAAAAATGGAGAAAGAATACCATGTTTATCTAGTTTTTGGCATGATGTTGTCTTTGACCTTGTTGATTGACTAGTCTAATGACAAAGGATTAAAACATGAGATCAAGATTTGGAATTAAGATCAAAATAGTATAACTAAGGCTTTCACTAGTTCTTGTTGTCAAGGATAGGACCATGTTATATGGCTTGGTCCTAGAATAGGTAGTGCCACACAACCTAGTTTGATTAGTGAAACTTGATGTGTTTTCAATGTGACCTCGTGTGATGTGCTTGTATCTTATATATCTATGCTAAGAAAAGGGTGGCACTAAAAAGAATAGTAGGGCCTATTGTGGGATGGATAGACGATTGCCAACTTCCATGATAGTAATCAATCCAATTAGGAGTTGTATAAATATTGAAAAAACACATCAAACATAAATGTTGTTATGATGCAACTAAGACTAACTGCTCTTGCAATGAATTTTATATGTTAATGCCTTATGTGAAAAATTGATGATCATGATGACCTAGGAGATGTCCTTAAATAATGTTCCTTGATTCTTAGCTCAAGACTTTTAGCACACAAGACAATATGATAATGACTAAGTTCAAGAAAATTTGTCCCCAAGAGGATTTAAATTTGAAAGAGGTGGACTAGGTTATGCCATGTAGTCTAGTCCAAGGATTGGGTCATGTTGTGTGGCCCACTCCAAGGATTGGGTCATATCATGTAGTCCAATCTAGGGATTAGGTCATGCCACATGAAATAGTCACATGTGGGAAGATGTTGGGATTATTAAATGGTTTGTACCAAGGGGATATGGAATGGTACATAGCTAGTGGATTTAGGGGTAAGTGTTAGTTACTACATCGAATGGGTCAAATTGAGTGCAAATCCTATGTATTTATGACATCTATGTAAAGTCTATGTAATGCCCCCTCATTTTTGGCTTGTGATAGTGGCAGTTTTGCATTGCTCTTTGTCAGTTTGAGACAGTTGCTAGTCTTTCATTGCATTTATATAGTTCTGAGACTTTTAGATTAGTAGACTTATGGTTTATGTTTATTTTGATCTTGATGGACTATGTTTGATTGATATAGCTTAGACATGTGTTATGAGTTTATGATGACATCATTATCACTTCAGTTATGATGTGTTGGACATGATTAGTAATGGATTAATATTTGCATGTTTTATTAGATCCGTTGATACCTATTTTCAATTGCAGTGGATATAATCTTGTTCAAGAGCAGGGACGGTGTAGTATTACTCGCTTCGAGTACCCTACTACGCTGCGATTCTATGACTCTCTATGTGTAGACATAGATGTATTTGATCGTATACAACCAATTGTTTAGATGCAAGCTACAGGTACCGAGCCTCGACTCCACCTAATATAGCAGGTTTGAGTGGGCTCTTGCACCAATGGGTATCAGTGATGGGAGATAATCCAAGGTTTATTCCACTAGGTCGGTCCTTGTCTTCTGTTGTGGTCTCGAGTCATGTTGTGACACTTGATCCTTGCCTTTTATGTTTGGTAATCTTTTGTTGTAGAGTATCGTTGAGTTGTGTTTAATAATGCTTAATTATGCTCATGTGTAGTTGGATAATACTTTAATGATTTAGTATTAAAATAATAATGCTTCTATTATGTTTATTGGATAATAATTGGTTTAGCCTAAAACTTGGAATGACACCTTAGTTAAATTTTAAAATAGACTAGAATTAGTTATCTGTTATCCAAGAGTATTTAATGCCATGAGTTGTCAATTTTGAAATTGTAAGATTTGGGATCACTTTTTATAGCAAGATTTTTGATTTCTTGGAGGAGTGGGATGTTAGGTAATGGATGCATGTCTGCATTAATTTATGAGTTGAACCATTTTTATTTTGGGGGGATTTTGTTCTAAGAGGGGGTTGGTAAGAGAACTTAGATTGGGAGGAGAAGAACAAAGAATTTTGTTGCAGGAATTGGAGAAATTTTGAGTAGGGACTGAAATTTGGGTATGTGATTTGTCTCTCTCTATAAAAATTTTCAATTGTTGTAGCTTATAATTTAAAATTTATTGTAGCATGTTCTGTGTGTGAAACTTGCATGTCCTGTAACTTGGAATTTAAATATCTTTGTGTGCCCTGCGTGGTCAAATGTTGCTCCAACCTCTGTAGATTCCTTCAAGATGTATTCTTCTAGTCTAGCCTATGTCTTAATCCTTCTGAAATCATGTGCCCAATCATCTGTAACCCTGCAATTTGATCTCAATCCTAAGAAATAGATGACTCAATTTTAATCTTTTATCTATCTCTTGTCCCTATCGTTCTTGCTTATGTATCTCACATATTTATCTCACAGACATAAGTGAATTGCCCAGAAAGAAAGAGTATCCTATATGCACATCAATGTGCCTCTCTCTTCTAACAAATTGCTATTGCCCTTATTCAGTGGCATGTTGAATGAGTTGAATGCATCTTAGGCTATTTTAAATGCTCCACCATTCCTCAGAAGACCTTTGCATATATTTTCCTTGTCACCTTGCGTAGAATACAATACCTTGTAAAGAAGTTTGGTGTCCCTTGTAAATACCAATTTTGCATAGTACAATTGATTACTTTCGAGTAATTTGTATCAAAGCCCTTTTTGTTTGAACCTAAAATCGACTGCAACCTAAATGCAACATTATTGCAAATTTTTTTTACCTTAGTCAATCTAATGAAGGATGCCATATATTTCTTGCCTGTGAATGAAATTTAGGTCTACTTGTTTCATCGACATCTTTTGCTATTTGAGCATTTCCTTCATCATAAACCTTGTGTCTTCTTCTGCCAATTAATGGTGTTAGGATTTGCACATAATCTTTACAGATTTACTCTGTAGACAATTGATTCTTCCTAGTTATCCTTCTAAATCTGCCTTGGCCGAACCTCTGCTACATCTACCTTATTCTCATCATCATATAAAACATAATTTGAATACCCATGGTGGAATCTCCTTCTGTGCCCAAGCCCAAATGTTTTCCTACATGATTAGCTTGAGGGTGGAGTCATTTTTAATAGTTAATCCTTCTATTCTCAGAGTTTCTATTGTCTCTGTAGCTGGTTGATTGCACTTTCTGTATGGGGCATGGTCTTGTTTGGCAGTTTCCTTCTAAACACCGTAGATGCTTAGTAAAGCTTTCCCACGTTTTAAGCAGAATGGCCAGATAACCTTGTAGTGTTAGCGTGTTTTAGGGAAAGGTATGCGTGTTTAGTGTAGTCACTTAGATTGAACCATAGTAGTCAAAATTCAGTGTTGAGGAATTACTATTGTTTTTGGTCAATTAGAAGTTGTGGTCAAAGAAGGTTAGAAGGTTAGTCGCTTGTATTAAGTCATTGCAATCATAGTGGCGCAGTGTGTAGTCAATAGTAATAGTAATGTAAATTTATATCAAGTGGCTTTGTTTAGGTTTCATAGTTAGTAGGATCGATGGGGAAACTCATGCGATTAGAAAAAGAATTACATCTTATCTTTGATATGTTTACTAGAAATCTTAAGTGGTAGCACCATATATGGGAATCCCTGAATCTTAGGAGATACATTTGGTTTGATGTGAGATTTGAGAGTGGTAATATATTAGGAAATCATTTAGGTTTTAGAAGTTTGTTTGAAATTGTATATGTTTACTAGTGACTTTGCTTAAAGTTTGAATCATTGATGCTTATAGTTGTTTTGTTAGATATTTGAGGATGGTAGAATTAGAAGTATATGTTTATTAGGGATATTGGGATATAGTATAGTTGTTTTTTTTATTAAATTGGTTGTTTTAGAATATGATTAAATGTTCAGTGAGTACCTTCAAATTATGTGTTGAAGGGTATTTCTTTTACATGATTGTTTCATTCAATATATTGTACTAGATGGAAATCATTAAATCTAGATATAATTAATCTTTTTTATAGGATTAACCTTACTTTCTTTTGTTAGGCAATTTGTTTCATATAGCTAGAAAATATAATGATTATACTAAATTCACATGGTTATTAAATATTTGTTATATTCTTGCCTCCTTGTTAAATTTAAAATTGTTAGTTTATATTGGAATCTTCGTAGCACGTAAATGTTAGAAAATAAAATATTGGAGTTATTTGAATTATTTTAGTTTCATAGAGTAAAATTAGGGTGCAAGTCAATTAATGATTACCTTGCTATACATATATATAAATTCTAGAGTAGTTTGTGTTATTATTCTAATTTTCTTGAGGTAACAATATTGTGATAATCTAGTATCGTTTACCTTGTAAGTGAGAAAATTAAAACATATTATTTAGATACTTTTATTTTGGAAAACAAGGAAGTGTGTTAGAGGAATTAAAGTGTTTTAACTTGGGAATTGTTTAGTGAAGGACTTAATTTATAACTTTTCATTGTTTTGATTCAGTTAAGATATTCAGATTATGGTTCTCCATATTTTGTTTCATTAATTCCTTGAGATTTAAAGTTACAATTTTGGGATATCCATGTGTAAGTCGACATTTTGTCGTAATGAGATTTAGGCAAGTGGTCAAGTTGTATTTCCAAGGCCTAGGATGATTATGGTTTTAATTCAGTTAATGTCTTATATTATGTCTCTTGTTCATGTATGGGGGTCCTGGTAGCATATACATGGAAGAATGATGCAATTGGTCTATTACATTTCTTAGTTTTGAGTCACATGTTGCTAATCAAGTGTCAAGTTGTTAAACCTTTGTTTCCATTTTGGATGACGGACTTTTATGTGATATAGTGTCTATGTACCGACTCCAGAGGTTAGGTCTGCAATCTATTTTTGTTGTTTTCCAGATTCAAATGATGTTTTTGATTAAGTGGTTGTAGGGATAAGGAAAAAGTTTTATTACAAAAATGTGAATTGAAAGTGTTGAATTGTGAAAATCTGATGTTATCAGTTCCCTTGCTCTTGTATGTTGTTTTGGATACCGATTAGGGGTGCTAGTTGTATGAGGGGAAGTGGCTTCCATGGTGGGGCCGGTGCCCAAAGTAGCTGCCTAGAAAACCCCATGGAAGTGTTAAGCAAGTGATAATTAAATAATTGATTTAGGAGGGTTGGGTAGTAATCCATATAACAAGAAAAGTATGATGCCTCTCCCATGCCTTGAGTTCTTTCACAGGCTAAGGATGGGATGAGAAGGCCTGGTTGGCAAGGTCGACTTCCTTGTCTCTGTGAGAGGAAGTGTTGACTCCGCATGTATCACCCTATGGGGCCAGTGCCTCTAGTGAGGTCACCAGGAAAACCATAGATGGGGGTCAACTTCTAGTGAGAGATAGCCTGGAAAACTCATGATAGGACCATGCGATGACACTCTCCCTATTGTAGTGTAGTTACTTCCTGTTTGATCTTTTCTTGTTACCTCTAGAGTGCAGATTTGTATTAATGGATGATTCTATCTTATCTTAATGATTGGTCTTGTTTTGGTGAGTACTGTCCTGTCTGTGTAGCCTTGTTATCATGTGTGCCTGTTTGGAGTTGGTATCTTGTTGTTGTTTTCATTGTTGTAACTTTGACCTAGTGGAGTGTTGATGTTATCTTCTAGCTCGATGGGGTGTGTAGTGCCCCTCAACTTGTCGTATGTCAGACTGATGTTTGTTTAGTAGTATTAGACTTTATGACAATATCTTAGACCGTAGATGATGGATCTCTTGTTATTTTGCTAATTCATTAAGGACCTAATCAGTATAGTAACAATTGTTGATGTTGGATTCTATTATTTTATGCTTTAGAATTTGATAAATGAACTAGATGTTACAGATGTTTTGATGTTATTCACTATATGGGATTGTAAGAGGATTGAATGTTTTATGTTGTTGATTAATATCGGATACCTTGTTCAACATAGTTGATCATTTATTCATAAACGTGAATGGAACAGTGTTGTATTACTCGCTCTCGAGTACCCTACACCACTGCGATTTCCATTCACTATAGGACTGCATGTGGATATATATCTTGAATGTTTAACTGTGCGTTGTTGTAGGAATGCAGGTACTAGGCATCGACTCCACCTGATTACTAGGTCTGAGCGTGACTTCGCCAATGGATTAGTTGTTTGGAGTTGACGTGAGGTCCCATGTCAGTGTTGTCTGGTTGTCAGTTTATCCTTTTGGTTGTTGTCTGTCATTCGATCATGATTTGCGGACAAGTAATATTGCACCTTGGAGTCTAACTAGGTTAGAAAGTGTCTAAGTGTGTAAGGTATTGTTGTGCATTAAATAGAATCATATTACGGAAAGTATAATGTTGATAATTAAATATATTTATAAAAGATAATATTGAGTATTAGGTTGATAGTTGTTAATTATTGTTGTAAATAAATTATTATTTTATTAAAAGTATAGTTGTTAAATAAAGATTGTAAGAAATTTTGTATTATTTAATATAATATTATTTACAATAAATATTTAAATAAATAAAATAGTTGTAAGTTATGCTGTAATTAGTGATTTACAACTAAATTAATAAAATAAATTAATATATAGTTGCAATATTATAACTTTATTAATAACAATTTGGTTGGTCGGCTATAAAGAAATTAAATGTTGTCGGAATTGTGTGTTAATATTTTAAAAAAGTAACCTTTTTGGGATCATTAAATTAAATAAAAGTATATTTTTAGAAGGGAGATGCACGGGATCGCGTGCCGAGTTCCTTGGAAGAGGAAAGGGATTGTGTTATAAAAGAAAAGTTTGTAGAGGCAAGGAGCAGAGAATTTTGGCAGGAAGAAGAAGGATTGAGGAGGAGAAAATTATAGGTTTCAGGACAGAGAGGAGGTAGCTGATTGTAGTTGAGTAATTGCAATCTTTCATTGGCGAGCGTGGGAATCCAGGTTCCACAAATTATTTTAAATTCATTCTCTAATCCCTAAATCTGCTTGTGATGAAGTTGGATGATTTCTTCTTGTCAAAATTGAATGTTTTGTTGATTATTTAATGTAGGATTAAGTCCATTTTGTATTTGATCTATGAACATAATGTTCCTTCACTAATGCATAGTTCCTGTGTCCATTGATGCAAACTCGATTTCCATTAGCTGTGCAAAGAATCCCTTTTTGTTTTTGGGTACGTGCTGCCTCCTCTTTGTCTAGTGCATACAACCTTATGACCATTAAACTCTTCAAAAATTCAAATAAACAATAACTACTTATTTTTTTAAGCAGCCACATGAGCCCTTGCTCTAAGCAATCTATTCCTCTAAATAGACAAGCAAAGCTTTAGCGTGAGGTTTCAACAAGGGCTTAAGCTTTTTGAAAACCTGTAAGTGGCAGCAGCTCAATAAACAGCAATTTAAATTTAAGAGAACGAAGAAGAAACATAGACAGAAATGGTGTTAGTATTAATGTGTGGATAGCCATGCAGCGGCAAATCCATGGCTGCTCAATGTTTGAGCGGAGCACTTCAATCTCAATCATTCAATGTTCGTATCGTCAATGAGTCCTCACTGCATATTGACCGCAATCAAGGCTATGCTGATATGCCTTCTGAGAAGAACTTGCAGGGTGTATTGAGATCTGAGGTGGATAGATCTGTTTCAAAAGACAGCATAATTATTGTAGACTCATTAAACAACATTAAGGGATACAGATATGAACTATGGTGTCTGGCTAGAGCTACTGGGACAAGATATTGTGTGGTATGCAACATTTTAATTATTTTTGTGCTCCTATGACTAATGAGCAATTCTTAATTTCTTCAAACAATTCAAACGGAGAAATATGTTTGGGCATCCAAGTCAATTTCTCCAACGCCTGTGCAAAGTTCGCTCTTCCCTACAGGTGCGATCTGCCTCCTACGCATACCATTTTAGGGTTTCCGATCCAACTGCACCCTGGGATCTTTCTATTTACTCTAACATTCGGGTGTCTCTAGACCATATAACCTCACATCTTGGCCGTCGATGCAGGTATGTATGGGAAAGAAATTTAAGTTATATAAAAGGCATCAAGGTACGCATTTAGTCCATCACTGCAGATTTTAATGTGTATCTTAGTGATAACGTTTAGGGTATCCTCATCAGTGTCCAGCTCGGGCAAGAAAGTCGACCATGCACATATTAAAATCAACTGTAGGTGCACATCGGTGGATTGAAATTAGTTTTCCAGTCTCGAGTTTACCATCTACCTAATAAATCTATGCCGAAATCCATGCTGAAAGCCATGGTGGCAGGGACTGCGTGTGAGAGCAGAGAGAGAGCTACAAAGTGGTTTCTGTAGGTTGTGATGTGTACTCAATATACAAGTTTGCGACTCCATGGAAAATTCGTGGAGGGCTATTCCCCAGCTGCCTATCAATGTATCGATATCCAGGCATCATGGTATGGTACTGTGCAAAGATGTTCAAGTTTGTGCCGCAAGACTGCCCAGGGTATGTTTTATGGTCTATATTATACAAGAGGGTAAGTCAAGCATGAGTTTGGTACCATTACCTGGGGTGATAGGGAAATGTAAATGGCATTTGGTTGCATGTGGATCCTCAGTTGTAATAGAATAGGAGCAGTCTTTGAGTAGGGGACAAATCTAGCAGTAGAGGACAAATCTGTAGTTGTAGACGCAACCCTAGACAGCTCACAGACTCTGTGCAGAATCTAATGCACTTCACTGAGAAGAGGTCACATTTAGGAGGCAGAAACAGAGTTTTCTTATTTACTTTCCGTGCATTAAGGTTTATCATTTCAATTCTAGTCTGCAGAAACCCATCATTGTTAATCTAGGTTAGTTGTGCTTTCTTGTATGCATTTCATTTGATTGGCTTAGATTAACCCTAAGGAATGTTTATTTTCTTTGCAATGTGTTTGAATACATGTGTGTATTAATAGTAGTACTATTGATATCCATGTTATTATTAGTATCATTATTATAATTATTATTATTATTATTATCATTATTGTTATTATTACAATAATAATAATAATTATTATTTTTACTATTCTTATTATTAAGTCAAAATGGAAAGATGATGGCCAATTACCTCATTTTATAATAATGTTATTTGCAATTCCATTGTAGGAACGATTAGGTTTTATGGTAGGATAATTTGTTGTAATAAAACATTTTGTATTATTGCTTTCTAGAGCCAACTCAAAGAAAAGGGTATATTGAGGATTTAGTGAGCAACATGATTTGGGAGTTATGAATAATTAATTCATAATGTTCTTGATTAGTGCAATAATACTTTTAATGCTTCAGCCGTATAATTGATCCATAATCCTTTTAAGTCTAGCTATTAGTATAGCATTCACTTTAAGTTCAATTTCTTATAACCTTGAAACTTTAGAAATCGTTGGAGGATAAGATAACCGAGTGCATGAGTACTAGGGAACTATGGAGAAATGATAAAGGGTACTTCAATTATGTTTGTGTTTTGAGTTTTTATACTATAGAAGGATTTGTATAATCTAATGAGCTATTTTAATAGATGGATTTGTTTAATTTAAATATTTATTGGTGATGAATCAATTGATGAATGTTTTGAAGTTATTTTAAAGAATTGATTTGATCATTATTGTTTGGATTCTGGTTTAGGATCTTGATACAGAAGGAACTTACTATTGGTTGCGAAAAATAGTTATAAACTGGGATGGTAATTGTTCAGATCATTGATATATTTATATTTTGAAGAGGGATTGAATCAGATAATTAGTTGATATACTATTATTATTATTATCATTATTAATATTATTATTATTATTTCAAAAGTATAGTTGATTGTTTAAAAGCCAAATAAAATTGGGAATTCAGAATAATGTTGCCATTATTTATTTGATTAAAAGAAAATCGTTGTGATTATATATATTATGGTTAATGAAATTAAGAATTCTTGTTGTCGTAATATGATAAATTGCTAGTGGTCAAAATTCCAGAGGCATAGTATGTCGTGTCTGAGTACAACCAACATGTGGATAGGTGTTCTAGTGTTGTGTTGTCTTAAACATGTGATTCTAATTGAGTATGAAGTACAATCTATCACGAATGAAGGATTATCGAAAGTTGTTAATGTATTTTGTGGATATAATATTCCCCGGGTATGATATTTTATTTAGTTGTGACTGTCTTGTACCCGTTTTGTCATAATGGTCATATGGAGAGACCTGGAATCTGTAAAAGAGTAAAGTGTTGTAATGTGAAAGGAAATGGATTACAATTAGTGTTTGATTCTGTTTGTAATGCAAGAGGAATTATACCTTGCAGTGAATATGTATGAGTAATGTTATAATGCCTTGTATGGTGGTTAGGGTTTACTAGGTGTTAGGAAGGAGAGTGGCTTTCAACGTGGGGCCGGTGCCCAAAGTGGCAGTCAGGATAACCCGTTGAAAGTAGATTAATCAAGTGATAACCTAAAATGAACTAGGGGGTTAAGGGTAGTTTTCACATTAAACAAGATTAATGGATTCCTCTCCCATGGCCTGTAGTGCTTGTATCGACTAAGGATGGGTAGAGAAGGCTTGGTTGGCATGATTGACTTCCTTGTCCTCACGAAAGGAAGGTCGATTCCGCAACTTGGGTGTACTTTACATATGTGAGGAATTGGTGTGCACAGTAAAGTGTATGAATGATTCCCTTGTTGAGAACAAGTATGAGTGTGTAGGACCTACAAAAGAAATAGTACCTTTCCCCCAAGTGGTAAGATCAAGTGAAATAACTAAAAGAAAACATGAACATATCATAACTTATGAAAACACATAACTAAAGGTAAGTAATAGAAAAAGGGAAAGAGACTAACTAATGACGTGAGTGAACTCAAGTGGTAGTGGATCAACCTAAATAGGGACTAATGGTTTTTCATAGAGATTGTTTCCCCTCAAGAGTTTTCATATGGAACTATCCTCAAGATCTATGATGTTATGATGTATATGTTGTGATGTTGACAATGCATAATTATGAAGCTTATTTGGATGAACAAAAGTGTGATGCATAGTTTGAGATTTTGTTCCTATATTTAGAGAATCAAATCAAGATTTTTTTCCCTTTCATTACCCCTTTTGTTTCATGAACTTTCTTTTGATATTTTTTTATGATTATTTCTATGTTATAACTTTGAGCATTAAAATGAGAATGCATATCTAGTGATGTATCCTTTGCAATTTATAGCTCAAATTGATTCTCTTAGGACACCATTATTTTTATTGAATATTGACTAGAGTTAAAGGATGAATCATTATACCACCACATGTGTTCCATTTATGCTCACTTGTATAAACTAACATACCTATATTTGAAAAATATATCTAAAGTACGCCGACAGATATCCTTCTCAAGGTGCCTAATGTTAGGATTAGTGATTGAAAAATAGGCGCCTCAAGAAGGATATCTCTTGGCGTAATTTAGATATATTTTTTAAATATAGGTATGCTAGTCCATATTTCTCTCTTTTTATGTAGTTAAAGATAGGCAAAGTGAGAATGGAAAAAAATAACGAAAAGTATTTAGGAAGAGGAAATAATTCATTAAAATATAATATAATATTGTCAATGAAGATAATATAATATATATTATCAAAATTTTCAAATATTTTATGTTATATTATCAAATATTTGATATATTCTTAAATATATTATTATTTTTGAAAATATAATATATCATATTATAATATAATATAATATAATATTATAATATTATATTTACCAGTGCACTTTCACACAGTGCCAAAATAAACATCTAATTGCAATGGAATTTACTCATTAATATCAAATATTTGAAAGTTTTCTCATTCCTAATTAATACTAATCTAGTCTCACAAAAACATTAAATCAAATAATTATATTAGATTATTTGTAAATAATGGAAAGTTTTCTATTCCTAAATTATTAGGAATCTAATCTCACAAAAACATTAAAAAGAAGAATTTTTATTAGAATACTTTTTAAAAGAAAAGAAAACAGTTCTTTTAGGATTTAAGATAAGCTTTTTTCTTAAAAACAATTACTAACATTCTGTTTCACATAAATGGAGCAATTTCTCAGCATGTGCGGTCAACTTGCACAGGCATCTCTATGAAACAAATAATTTTGGAATTGTAGTTATGGACACATTCCATCCACAAAGTCTCCGACTGTCTGGGCAACAATGCTCAAGGTTATTTCTCTACAAAATTAAAACTACCATTCAATAGAAACCACATTTTATTTATAACCATTATTATTATTAATAGAGGTGTGATGCAAGTGTGGTATTCATTTATCAAGTGGAGGAACTCTATTGGAGAAGCAAGCATCATTTGATGCTTCATCCTTTGCATTGCTCTTAAATTTTTCCCCACCTGGTTTCAGACGAAGCCATTTGTTTACCACCATTTGGTGAAAAGAAGACAACACACCTCACAACTCACATGCAATGCATAAATGCAATTTTCAATTTTTCTTTTTATGACAACAAACAAAATTTAGATTTATTCAAATTTCAAAATTTACAACTCTCCATAGTCTTTCAATGGATTCATCTACACAATCAAAATCTGACATATACATTCACTCTATCGTCAGCCTAATAGGGCCTCCAAAATCCAACACTCATAGGCAATCTTCTTTGCCTCTATAAACACTCATCTTCTTTGGCCGAGCCCCTTCTCTTCTTTGGCATTCGACACCCACCGCCTTGTCATTCTTTGGTTTAAATAGAGAATCCAAATTTGCAACTATCTTTTCTAATTCCTTCTTACACCTCCTTGTGAGGCATCTCTCGTTGTTGAATATGGATCCCAAAGGTTATTTAAAAATCTGCATTTTATATGATATACACACCAGCAAATGGTCGCCTTACCTCACCTGTCTTCTCATTGAAAAGTTTCTTAACTTTAGTGCTTTGTGTTTGCTAATTTTAACATTTAGCAAATAGGAAAATTTGCATAAAAGAAGATTATAAAATCATAACTTTAAAAGGCATTTCATTTCTGCATATTCCTTGGCGTGGAGTCTTCCATTTTAAATTCCTTGCTATGTAGAATCTTTCTCAATCTTGGCGATTGGTCTTCATTGCTTTTGGGATGTTAAAACTTCAAACTTCTATGTCTTTCTATGCTAAAGTTTCTATTTACACTTACAGTAGATTTGGCCTCTAAATTAAGAGACACCTCTATATTTAATGTCCATGTAGGATTTTTATCCTTCAAACACTATAAAATCTGCATTCTATAGGTCACTAGAAATTATGTTTGCATTTGCAAATATGCCCTCATTTGGGCACTCTAATAATTTCTATTAAATGTTGTTTTAAATGTGCAAAAATATAACCTTAAGATGCGTCCTTTCCTTTCCACGTTGGGTGTAAGCTGATCTTTGAATGGTCTTTTAGATCTCCTTCCAATTTTGGCATAAATCTCTCTTTTAATTTTTGATTTGAAATAATAATAATTACACTTCAATAAAATGCCTTTCAACCCACATTTGAGTGCATCCTCATATGCCAAGTTGAGGTTCTTTTGATTGTTGTTTTATATCTAATTTAAGCACTCATCTTCAATATGAAGTCACTTAAATAATTAATGTATGCTACCTCAGGCACCTCCTTTCTTCAGAAAACTTCAACTATGCAACGGTGATGGGTGTCAAGGATAAAAATTGAAAATGCCATAACTTTTCACTAGAAACTTGAAACTTTGCCAAAACTTGCAGGTGTGTGCGGTGATGATCCTAAGGTCCCTGCCAAACCATTTGATCCTAAGTGCCACTGAACTCTAGATTTTAATTTTCTCATAAACTGCTAGCATAAGTTAGAAAACATTAAAATCTTGAAAACTAGAAGGAGTTGGCTCATGAAACCTTCATATATAATTCCAGGATGGAGTTATCCATCTTCCTAGCAGAGGATTTGTCCTGAAACTCTACCAATTTCCTGAAACAATTATTTTAGTGAAAATGCCTCATATGCACCAGAGCTCAAAATTGTACTTCTGTGGAACTGACTATGTAAAACCATCATGAACACCATTAGAAGCTCAAACAAATCAAAGGAAACTAAAATTGAACCTGAAATATTTTTGGTTGATGTGGATCGTTAATTCGCCTAGGAGGCTTCTACATCAAACACGCCAGGTAAAAAGTTTGTGAGCATAGCTCACAAATGTGGAGTTGAATGATAGAATCACTCTTTCAGTTTAGAGGTAACTCGCAGTGAACTCCTTCGCTGAATATGTGTAGAATGTCATTTCTTCTTCCGCTTTTTCTAGCACCTTGTTGGAACACTCATCACCTTCCTTTTGCAGCTCCACTCATCACCCTTCGCTCCTCTCATGGCTTTGAATCTACCATATGTCGTCCTCCTCTGCCAAATGCTCTCTACCTTCTTCTTCTTCCTCATGGGCTCAAACCCACCATGGTCTAACCTCCTCCACCAAAACATCCTAACAACATCTGCAACATACACATACCAATCTGCAACATCTAGTTGCAAATCTGCATATAACTCATTCCAATCTACAACATCTTCACCCAAATTTGCATACACCATTCCATATTCTTCTCCAAAACCAACATTCAACATATCCACTAAATGCATAACAATATTATCCTCAAAAGAAAACAAATTTTCCTTGTCTTCTTCTGTTGTAACAACTCCAACAACTACAACTTCATCCTTCGCTTCAACATCTCCCACACCATCAACTGCTGCAACATGTTTTTCCCCTTCCTTTGCTGAGATCTTCATCAACCATTCATCTTCTATTGTGAAAATTGTGCCCACAAATCATTTTTCCCATTCGCTGTAACCTCCTCGAGCTCTATCGATACAACCACATCCTCATTTTGTTCTTCTTCACTACTCACCTCTTCATTCTTCTCTTCTTCTTTGGCCACTACTGCTACATTTGCATCTTCTTTCTTGTCCTCTTCATGCTTGACTAACTCCCTACGCTGCTTGAAGTCAATCTTGTCCAATCTCTCATTCAATCGATTTAATCTCACACTCACATATACTATCATCCCAAGAGTCTTTCGCTCTTGATACTACCTCCATCCATCCCAAAACATGATCTTTCTCACATAAAACCCAATCTCTTCACACTGTTGTAATCTTACATTTCACTCTTCCCAATTTGCAAACTCTCCGTGGTTTCAAGCCCTCTCTCTTCGCTGCTTGGGACTTCTCCAACCTGCAACAACCCTCACGCGAGGTTCTCCTCAACCTCCTCACACTTCCCATAGGTCCTAGAGCCAAGCTACCTCATGGTCGGTGATTTGCTTGCACGCTCAAGAACACCTTCTCTGATACCACTTGGTGAAAAGAAGACAACACACCTCACAACTCACATGCAATGCATAAATGCAATTTTCAAATTTCTTTTTATGACAACAAACAAAACTCAGATTTATTTAAATTTCAAAATTTACAACTCTCCATAGCCTTTTAATGGCTTCATCCACACAATCAAAATCTGACATATGCATTCACTCTATCATCAGCCTAATAGGGCTTCCAAAATCTAACACTCACAGGCAATCTTCTATGCCTCTATAAACACTCATCTTCTCTAGCTGAGCCCCTTCTCTTCTCTAGCATTCGACACCCACCGCCTTGTCATTCTTTGGTTTAAATAGAGAATTCAAATATGTAACTATGTCTTTTCTAATTCCTTCTTACACCTCCTTGTGAGGCATCTCTCGTTGCTGAATATGGATCCCAAAGGTTATTTAAAAATTTGCATTTTATATGATATACACACCATCAAATGGTCACCTTACCTCACATGTCTTCTCATTGAAAAGTTTCTTAACTTTAGTGCTTTGTGTTTGCTAATTTTAACATTTAGCAAATAGGAAAATATGCATAAAAGAAGATTATAAAATCATAGCTTTAAAAGGCATTTCATTTCTGCATATTCCTTGGCGTGGAGTCTTCCATTTTAAATTCCTTGCTATGTAGAATCTTTCTCAACCTTGGTGATTGGTCTTCATTGATTTTGGGATGTTAAAACTTCAAACTTCTATGTCTTTCTATGCTGAAGTTTCTATTTACACTTATGGTAGATTTGGCCTCTAAAGAGACACCTCTATATTTCATGTCCACATAGGATTTTTATCCTTCAAAAACTATAAAATCTGCATTCTACAGGTTGTTGGAAATTATGTTTGCATTTGCAAATATGCCCTCATTTGGGCACTCAATAATTTCTATTAAATGCTATTTTAAATGTGTAAAAATATAACCTTAAGATGCGTCCTTTCCTTTCCATGTTGGCTGTAAGCTAATCTTTGAATGGTCTTTTAGATCTCCTTCCAATTTTGGCATTTCAACTTGAAATCTCTCTTTTAATTTCTGATTTGAAATATAATAATTACATTTCAATAAAATGCCTTTCAACCCACGTTTGAGTGCATCCTCATACGCCAAGTTGAGGTTCTTTTGATTGTTGTTTGATATCTAATTTAAGCACTCGTCTTCAATAAGAAGTCACTTAAATAATTATTGTATGCTAGCTCAGGCACCTCCTTTCTTCAGAAAACTACAACTATGCAACGGTGATGGGTGTCAAGGCTGAAAACCGAAAATACCATAACTTTTCACCAGAAACTTGAAACTTTGCCAACACTTGTAGGTGTGTGCGGTGATGATCCTAAGGTTCCTACCAAACCATTTGATCCCAAGTTCCATTGAACTCCAGATTTTAATTTTCCCATAAACTACCAGTATAAGTTAGAAAACATTAAAATCTTGAAAACTAGGAGTTGGCTCATGAAACCTTCATGTATAATTCCAGGATGGAGTTAGCCATCTTCCGTCAGAGGATTTGTCCTAAAACTCTACCGATTTCTCAAAACAATTGTTTTGGCGAAACTGTCTCATATGCACTAGAGCTAAAAAATGTACTTCTGTGGAACCGACTATGCAAAACCATCATGAACACCATTAGAAGATCAAACAAATCAAAGAAAACCAAAATTGAACTTGAAATATTTTTGGTTGATGTGGATCACTAATTCACTTGGGATGCTCTTGCATCACCATTCGAGGCCACATTACCTACATTAGGTATTCAATGTTCATCAACTCGTCAATATCACTGTACATGCAGTACACAACAACGCATACCTCTCTCTAGATGCCTTTTAATGGAGGAGTCTTCCTTAATCCTTCCTTCCACACATCAATTAATGCAGAGAGAGGGGTGGCAGGGTTTTTATTGTTCTCAAAAGTAATTACTCATGAATGCAAAATAGCTCATTGGTGTCCATCTGCCTTCCTATCCATTTCTTCATATATTTTAAAATTACGGAATCTTATTTGCTATTTTTAATTTTGTTTACATGGAAATTATGGAATCTTTCAGCTCTTGTTTTCCACCCCTGTTGTGACTGTAGAAATGCCTCTCGGCGTAAGAATGGCTTTTAATATTCATTTTTAATTTTTTTGTTATTAACATATATGTTGGGTATGAAACATGTAGCCTTTGATTGGTTAGTAAGACTAATATAATCACTATAGTTGTAACTAAATTATCATCTTCATCCACTTCCACTTGATTATATTGACCAAAATGATGTGAAGAGAAGGTGTTGGTGTATATTGTGAGATTTTGGTTTGGGGGTGCAGCATATATATATTTTTATATCATTGATTATGTCTACTTGAACCATACTGTTATCAATAAGATATTGGATCTTAAGTTTTATTGTTATACACCTACTCATAGTGTTTCTCATGGTCCAAAGGTAGCCATAAAAAATCTTACCAATGAAATATTAGTAGATGCCTCTAAATGTATCAACTAGTAAATTATAAGAGGTAAATCGATAAGATGATGTTGAAAATTTTATTGTCGACCTAGTTAAATTTCTTTACTCTTTTGGTTTTAGTTCAATAATATTGGCATGAGAGTTATTGATGGTATTAACATTATTTGTAGGAATGCTCTTGTGTTTAAATCCACCCTCATTGCCCCTATGTTTGAAAATTTATTTTGTTTGAAACTTATGGGGATGAGGAGTGCTAGAAGTTTCATATTGTAGGAGGTCGATAGCTAAAAACTTAATCTCATAACCATGGACACTAGCACATAAATTTGAAAATGAGTTGTAAGTATTGAAAACCACATTTTTCCTTATGGAAGATAGGAGACTATCTAATAACTCTTGAATTTGATTTTCAAATGGTTGATAACTTAAATTTTAGCTAGCACAGTTTGGAATCTAAGTACATAATCATTAATCTTATCATATTTTTCCTTGTTTACATTACTCCAATTTAATAAAGGTAACTTTAATCCCAATATTAATTTGAAAATGGTCAATGAAAGTGTTTTATAAGTCCCTAATTGTATGAATAGAAGAATAAGGTAATGAGTAAAATTAAACAATTGCATAATCTCTTGAGCCTTATGGAAATAATTTACCAAGAAATCAATAATATTAAAATTAATATAAGCATGCTTAGTCAGAAGCATGCATGTGAGTCAATAGGTCACCTTTACCATATACATTTTAAAATATAATGATACAAATCCCATCGGTAAAGGATAAGAAAGTATCTCATAGGGTTTTGGATTACATAGTAAATCACATGATATATCACTTTTGGGAGATTTTTAAAATAATTTATACATGCTTTCATGTCCTTAAACTAACTCATGATGGTGACTAATTAATGGGAAATTTTAGAGGACATGAAAGAAACAATGTAACTATGAGTGGTCAAAAGGGGGAGTGAAAGAAACAATGGGAATATGAGTGGTCATAGGGAGAGTGGAAGGAACAATGGGAATATGAGTGGTCAAAGTGGGGGTGGAAGGAACAATTAGAATATGAGTGGTCAAAGTGGGGGTGGAAGGAACAATTAGAATATGAGTGGTTAAAGGGATAGTATATGTGGATTGATACACAAGATTAGTGTTAGCAGAAGAAAGAGAATGGAAAGTACAACATCTAGGATCCATCACATTTGGCCACAAAAGGGACATGGAGCACTAGGCTGACTACAAAATATACGAAAAGGCATTAGAATTATAAGGGAAACATCCCTAAAGTAATACTATGTATATATACAAGAATATAGATAGAATGATAAGACAAGAAAAATGATAAGGAGAAGATTAAATATCTTATATTGTAATCCATTATATATATATAAGGAATACTCTATGCTTTGGATTGTGTGAATGTATGTTTAAATTATGTGTTATGGGTTCTCTGCTCTATTGTTATACCGCAATATGGTAAATCCTACAAAAAGTCATATAATCATTCTCATATTGTAATCACCAGGGTATAAATACAACATGTAAGACTCCTAGACTCAAAACTTCAGCTAATGAATCCACTTTTCTTGCCAACATTTAGTTTCATTGTCAGGACCCTAGTTAAACAATAAAGAATATATTAAATCATAAAATACTAATTGTGGTGTAAAGGAAGTCAATTAGAAAGGTATTATAGATAACGTATATTTTTTTAATGATTTGTGGCATATTCCCTTAGGTCTTAGCCTCGTTAGAGGGGGTCAGACACCTAGGGGATGATGAATGAAAAGGGGGGATCTTGAATAAATCCAACAAAAGATGTGACCAATCAAAGAAGGATGATCATGAGCACCATGGGATGCATAAAAAGATCAATGGAATTCCAAATCTTTAACACCCATGGAAAAAGGAGATAATAAGAAATTAAGAGAGATTAAAAAAATATCCAATTAGCAATGGAGTTGAACATGGAAGAGAAATGAAAAAAACATAGGAAAGACAAGAAAGATATTGCAAAAGAATTGAAAAAGTTGGAGAGATTGAGTTAGGGCATGCCAAGAGGTTTTCTAATGAGAAGGATTTGGAGGAAAAATATGAGAATGCTAGAGGGGCTATGACATAAGAGGAAGATGGAAATCTACATTGTGTAGAAGAAAGGGATATAATTGAGCATGCCACGAGGGTTGCAGCTGAACAAAATGATAAAGTTCTAGAACCATGTGATACTCCAAAAGAATTAACCTCACATCTCGACAAAGCACCAAAACTTGTCACTACTTTGGCAGGAAGTATTAAGGAATATGGGACCTCCTGAACATTATGAGAAGAAGGCTATAATATCATAGAGGCTCCACCTCACCTTGAACAAGATTTATCTAATCTTTAGATCATAATTGATGAGAGATTCGAGAGATTTCTAAACCCCTTAGAAAAATTACAGCCTTTGAGATTTGATGTGGAATATCTAGATCAAATAGTTAGCAAAAGTGTGGAAAAGGTAAAAGATGATGAACTATATCAAGTTGTAGAGGAAGAAACTGATAACATTTTAAACAACTTAGCTAATAATACAATTGGAATAAGAAAGGAAGGATGGAAAACATCATTATCTAATAACATGTCTCTAACTAATGAAAAATCATCTCCTAAGATGAAACTTCACTTTGAAGAAGTGAAACCCCAATACCAAAGGTCATCCCTTGTGCCATCTAAATCAATAAGAATTCTAACATCATATATAATTGAACATTTGAGTGAAACAATAGAATCACAACAACAATTTGTGCAAGACTACGATATAATGTTGGGAAAGGAATATTTTGATATATAGTTATCTAGAGATAAGGGAAGAAATAATAAGCTAGTACAATCAAAACTTGGAGGAAAAAAGGCCAATCACCAAACAACATTACAAATCAACACCACAAAAGGGACAAAGGGCCTATTTCCAACATGAACTCACTAATGAAATTCCTAGTCTTTGGTAAAGACACCACAAAAGTACTTGAACATAGATTTGTATGGGAATCACTATGGAAAAGGAAAGAGACCACGAGAGACCAAGCAAAAATGTTTGACTTTGTAGGAACTTTACGGAATGACACATTGAATTTGTATAAAAAACATGTCCTCAACATGATAAAGAATGGTCTCAAGTCAAAGATGATTTTTTGTCAAACTTTGAATCATCAGAAATTCCCACCGAAAGTTTAAGTAAGATGAGAGACAAGATACAAGAAAAGGGAAAATCCATCAAAGAGTATGACCATAGATTCAAGGAGGTTTCTAGGAAATTAGAAGAACCACTAACTAAGAAAAAACAAATTGAATGGTTCATATTTGGGTTACTACTATAAATTAGGACATCACTAGATGCAAGATTATGTAACACCTACTTAGAAGTAGTAACATTGGCTTGCCATGTGGAGGCCCAAACATGGAGAAGACAAGATAAAGCCATGGAGAACAAAGAAATAGAGAGATTAAAATTGGAATTAGAAAAATTGTAGATCAAACAAGAGATCTTAGATAAACAAGAATTTAGTCACCAAATGCAAAGAACAAACATATGGTGCACCTACAATTCTAGAGAGGGCCACATCAGAAGTGAATGTCCAACCCTAAAAGGAGACAAGAGAGATACCACACTTAGGGTGGACCTTAGGATAGCTCCTAGAAAGAAACATATAGTCTATTATAGCATATGCAAAGATTGGGATGACCATGAAATCGATGAATATCCATCATTACTCTTCAAAGCCCATGGAGAGGAATAAGAACATGAACCATGGTGCATTTACCATTGCAACAATAAAAAATCCATAGATCATGAGATGGCATATGTTAAAGGGATAGTAGAAAGACCCCTTTATACTCCAGATCAGGGATACCAACCACCAAATTGGAGGAATCAAAGAAATATCCATACATTCCAAAATACACCACCACAAAGCCAAATACCACCTCTTCCTACTTATTCAAATGAGGATAGAGGATATTACAACAACTACCAAGGTGCAAGAGGTATAAGTAGGGGTAGACAATAAAGAGAAGTTACCTACTATTAATGTGGTGAGATAGGACACTATGCCAATGAATGTAATGAAGATAAGAAGAAAGCATGTGGATTTTATGGTAACCTAGAATGTGATCTATTTACATACAAAAGGGCACAACAGTATTTTAAAAATGTCCCATCGTAATCAAAGAGTGGTGAATTATCTGGACCTAAGGCAACAAGAGGGGCAAAGATAATGTTAAAAGTTCCCAAAATTCCACCACAAGGGTCAAGGCGATGCCACAAAGAAGAGATATGACCTAAACAAATAAAAAGCATCGGAAAAAGAGTACCTTGAGAAAAAGGAAAAACTAAGACAAAAGGATTTATCAGAATATAAAGACAAAAACAATATTGTGGTAGTTACTAGAAGAGGGAAGGACACTGCTAAGGCTAGACAAGAGATAGAGGAATCAGATGATGATGAAGTAGAATGTTTTTATCTCACTAAACACAAATATGATAAAATAGTTCAGGAAACTAGATAGAATATACTTTAGGAACAAGAAAAAGAAGAGTATTATAAAGCCCAATTCTCTGAAAAAAAAGTCATAACATTAAAACAAATAGCCTCTTTTATGGAACAACAAAACTTTATATAAAAACTCAAGCAACTTCCCAAATATTGGAATAAAAAAACACTATCAAAACCACATGCTAGAAAACTCACAAAAACATCAAGGCAATGGAAGACTAAACCACTAATGATAAACACACACATCAATCATAGACAAATTAAACAAGTCATGGTTGAATTAGGGGTTGATGTTACATGCTCTCCTAATGTGTATGGGAATATCTAGGGAAAACCCAACTACATGAAACTCCATACAATACTAACTTAGTAGATGACTTATCTATAGGGACAATGGGAACATGGAAAATGTAGAAGTCAATTTGGTAAGGGCTAAACAGATAGTAAAATTTGAAATTATAGAAATTAAGGAACCATTTGACACCTTTAATGCCCTCCTCGGCTTACAATGGTTTGTAAATTCTAATGGTACGAGAAGAACTGTCCTTTGTAGATAATGACAAGATATTACACATACCCCTGGATACTAACATAAGTAACACATATGTAGAAGAAGTGGTGCAAGATGACTATGAAGATGAATCTAAAGCACTCTATTCCCTATAAAAACTCTCCAAGCCTAAAATACTCAATGAACCAAACTTAGAAGGAGAAATATACATTGATAGAAGTAATGAGACTACATATAGTGAAGATGTAGTCAATGCTTGGCTAAGGGACGAACTGGAACTACAATCCTAGAAGTTAAGTAGGGTCAAAAAATTTGCACCATACACAGGAGTACAAAGAAACACACCACATCTTACCACACATACAATATTTCCACCGTAGACAACACCAAACCAATCTACAACACATAAGCAATCTATCCTCCAAAACTCATGATAGTTGAATCATATCTCACATGACTTATTCCACATCAAGCTACTCAGATATTTAGGAGTAGGTGACTTGATAGCATACTTAGAAGACATGAAAAAAACATTCAATAAATAAAACTTGAGACTAGATGTACTACAACATACTTTAGTTTATAGTGCCACAAGATGGTGGAATACACATAAAGATAACATTCCCACATGGAAAGCCCTTAGAATTATCATTCATGAAAGATATTTACCTGAAGAAGGGGAGTGTGGACAAATTCCTAAGTATGACGACACCATAACACTTGAACAACATTTGAACATTTTCTCAACTACATGGGAAAATGAAGAGAATATGATACAAGATTAGACATACAAATATTCTATTGGACACATATACCAATTGTGCAAACTTGGTATATTAACCAAGGTAAAAGAGTAGAAACAAGAAATTGGGAAGAGCTCCAAAAGGACTTTTACCACACATTTTCTTTCTTTAAACCCAACAAGGCCATCCACAATGCACTTCATAAAATAAGGGAGATCATCTTCTTGCCTATAGAGGATAATCTAAAGATAATACATACCAAACAAGATATATCATCACCACCATGCAATGAAGATATATGGAAACTAATAGAATGGATGGACAAACATGACCAGTACTCTAAGAAAAGGTGCTATACTATACAACAAAAATGGAATGGAGAATGAGGAAGAACCACAAATACCTTAATGGGATATAGAAATCAAGCAGGGAGAAAGAACAATAACATCACAGATTGAACCAAAAAGAAAATACTATAACCAACCATTAAAACTAAGGGAAGAAAACATATCAATTGAGGGTAGCCCTAAATTTACAAAAATAGGGGATTACTGGGAAGACAAAGAAGTCATGCGAGTCATTGAGACTCTATCAGAATATGAAGACCTATTTCCCTACACATTTATAGACTTGAAATGATTTAAGGAGGAAGAAGGAATTATGAAAATAAAACTCAAAGAAGGGGCAAAACCTTAGAAAAAAGACCATATTATAGACTAAACCCAAATATGAAGAAGAAAGTTAAAAGAGAAATTGATAAGATGCTGGCAGCAAGGATAATCAAACTAGTTGAAGATGTAGAGTGGTTCAGCCCAATGGCAGTGCAAAATAAGAAAATTGGTGATATTAGAATATGTGTAGACTTCATAGAGTCATGACCCTTTCCCTACACCATTAACAGAAGAAGTCCTAGAATCTATTGTTGGAAGGGAAGCATACTCATTCATTGAGGGCTTCTCTGGATATCACCAAGTTAATATCTAGGAAGAGGATCGATCCAAAACCACATTTGTAACAAAATGGGGATCTTTTATGTATACAATTATGCCTTTTGGCCTAAAGAATGCATGAGCAATATTTAGTTGCATTATGGCTAATGCATTCAAAGACTTTATTCATGATTTCCTAGAAGTCTATCTAGATGATTGGATAGTTTATGGGTTACTAAAAGACCATGTCCAAGTACTTTGCATAATGTTAGAATGATGCAGAAGCTTGTAAATCACTCTGAACCTAAAGAAATGAGTCTTTGCAGTACCATTTGGCACACTACTTAGGCATATAATTTGTAAAGAGGGACTTATGGTAGATCCCTTAAAAGCAGTGCTTATCATGAACCTACCTCCTCCAAAAAAAGATTCAAACGTGAAAATTTTTCTAGGCTATACCATTTACCATTGGAAATTTATTAGAGGCTATGCCACAATTGCAGCTCCAATACAAGAATTCCTTAAAAAGAAAACAAGTAAAACAATTGATTAGACTGAAGAATGTCAACAAGATTTTGATACACTAAAGCACAAAATAGTAGAGGAACCTATATTGATCTTTCCTTATTGGAATGTTCCATTCCATGTACATGTTGATGCATTCGGCACTACAATAGGAGCAATTTTAGCACAATCAAGGGGAAATAAAGACCATCCAATTACTTTGTTTCAGCTACAAACTCTCACAAGCAAAAAAGAACTATACCACCATAGAATGAGAAGATTTAGTGATGATATATGCCTTAAAAAGTTTAAATATTACCTGCTATCCACTCTATTCACATTCTATATAGATCATGAACCTCTAAAATACCTACTTAATAGACTAGTCACACAAGGTAGAATATGCAAATGGCTCCTATTATTCCAAGAATTTGAATTTAACATCATGGTCAAAATAGGAAAAATTAATCAAGGCCTTGATCATATCTCAAGAATATAAATAGGGGAAGAACTAGAAAATATAAAGGAATATTTACTTGGTAGAAACTTATTTAGAGTGACTACAGTACTAGAATAACTTAATGATGTAGTAATTCTACTATCAACTAGACAATTTCCTGAAAATAGCTCCCCAAATGACAAATAAATGCTCTTACAGAAGTCACTTCCATATACACTGACTGAAGAGAACTACATAGGATTGGGAGAGATGAGATCATCCATAGGGTAGTATTTGAGCATGAGAGATAGGACATTCTCTGAGAAGCACATGAAGGAATCTCTGGAGGTCATAACTCAAGAAAAGCTACCACAAAGAAAGTCATTTTTTATGGACTATGGTGGCCCACATTTTTCAAGGATGCTAGTCTATACATCAAATAATGTGATATACATCAAAGGGTAGGAAAACCTACTACAAGAGATGAAATGCCATTGTGGCCAATTCTAGCTCAAGTACTAGTTAAAATGGGCCATATATTTCATTGAACCAATTGAGCCACCATCCAAGAGAAAAAAAACCCAAATTTATCATCACCAAAGTAGAGTAACTCACAAAATGGGTCGAGGACAAACCAACTAAGGATTGCACTGCCAAAACTACCGCAAAGTTCATCTATGAAAATATTATAACCAGATTTGGTTGTCCATTAAGTATCACTAGTGATCAAGGAAAACATTTTGTTAACAAAGTAATTGTGGAACTTTTGTTCAACTTTATTATCACTCACAACATAAGCACTCCATACCATTCACAAGAAAATGGAGCTAGTAAAGCCTTGAAGAAAATCATAGGCACCGTACTAACAAAAATGTGTAATGGAAACATGTATCAGATTGAGATGTCAAAATTCCAACAATATTATGGGCTTACAGAACCACCTATAAAAGTTCAACCAAAATGCCCCCCTTCAAGTTAGTGTATGGAGTTGATGCTAGTCTAATAATGAACTTCATTGTACCAAATCTATGCACTGCACTTACTCTGCAGTTGAATGAAGAGGACTCATTAAAATAAAGATTGGAGAATCTAGAAAAATTAGATGAAGATAGACTATTGGTTGTATATAACCAAAATGTAGAATGTAAGTGCCAAAAGCTTGGCACGATAGGAATCTAAGGCACAAGATATTCCATAAATTATGAGAACAAATTCAAGAAGGGGAAGTGTAACATCAGAAAATGTCCCCTTAGGGGCTTTTCCCTCATAAGGTTTAGCTCCTGGGTCTTTTGCATACATTTAGGACATCTTAGTTCATATTTTGGCATCCCGATGG
Source organism: Cunninghamia lanceolata (assembly GCA_027924645.1). NCBI lineage: Eukaryota > Viridiplantae > Streptophyta > Pinopsida > Cupressales > Cupressaceae > Cunninghamia > Cunninghamia lanceolata. The sequence goes on along the minus strand of BSBN01000916.1, from coordinate 13,047,392 downwards.
AATGAGACCTAGGTTCCATGGCAAATGGGACCTAGGTGGACCCCTTGAGTTGTACCCTGCCCAAAATAGGGGGAGGACTTGGGCACCCGCGCCCTAGTCCTACCCTATTTTGGGGCAGCCCCAAATTCTGGGTGTCAGTTTATGACGATTATTTGGTCCTTTTGCCAACATGGTAAGATTTGATTTCTAAAATCTTGGCAGGATTGCTTGTAGTTGTATATATAAGCATGATTAGGCATTCATTTGTAAACTAGATTTCAATTAGATGACCATTGTGAACTCTAGGCATTCTAAAGGTGATTCAAGGCTTTCTATTGTGTTGCAAGAGTAGACTTGTGTGTTTTGTGCGTTGATATTTGTAGATTTGAGCATCAAGTTCCTCATGGCATCAAAAGCCTCTTCCTCCATGAGGTCTTCACTACAAGGTGACATAATATTGTGTTTTCATCATTGATTCCTTTGGCTTTTGTCTCTGTCTCACAAGGGCATGCACTCTTTATCTGACAATGGTGTTCGACGACTTAAGTGTCCTCTGGAGCTTGATTGAGGCAAGCCTCTAAACACCACAACCCCCAAACCAAGTCTTGTGATTGCAGGTTATAGGTGTCGCATTTGGGAAAAGTAGAGTTGCATGAAGGATTTGCAGGCATCAAGGATTCAGGATTCGAAGAAAAGCCAGACACAGGAGCACTTCCAAGACTTGGGCGCTTACTCTAGTGTCCTCTATAGATAGATCTCTGAAAATAGAAGTTATAGGGATGATCAGTGTCAGAAGGAGGTTCGGATTCCATGAAAAAGCAGGTACCTTGGACTTGGGTGCCCGCTCCAGTGTCCCTAATTGTTCCTCTTCAGAACCTTGAAAATAGGTATTCTGTGATTTCGTATTTTATTCCTGTCTGCAAGAGCTTTTTCTGTCTTTCGTCAATTTGTTGCCGTATTTGCATAATTAGGGTTTTAATGGTTAATTGGACGTAAGGGAAGGAAAATTAATAATTAAATTCCCTAATCCAAGTTTCCCTACATTTGCAAGTGACCTAGGATATGATAGTGCTTGCCACTCGACCCTAGATCCTTCAATGTATAGTAAGATATAGAATATTGATAAATCCAATTTTCCCCTAAACAGGAAGCTAAAAATAAGATGGCTAGGGCCATATCATATTGAGGAAATCTCTACTTCAACCACATTAAGGCTAAAAACATTGGAAGGGAAATTATTAGTAGGATATGTCAACAGGAAAAGGTTAAAACTTTACCACCAAGCCACTTAGTAAAGTGTTGTCACTTAGATTTGCACCCTGAGTTGAAGCGATGTGCTGCAACAATCTAGTGAAACATTGGAGTGATTTCCAAGTGTGGGACCCTGCAAAGGAGATCAAACCTCCAGAGAAAGGCTAGGTCCTTTTCTAAATGTGAAATTTAGAGTGTGCTAAGACTAAACCTAATCTAATCACTATTGTGTAAAGGGGAAGAAGGAGAAACTAAAAATTAAAGGTGATTCACTAGGTTTGAATATAGAACACTCATAGAGCTAAAATGCACATAATAACCTAATATAGCTGATAAATTCACACAAATCATATAGATATTAATAGAGAAAAAGGTAAGAAAAGGATTGTAAGGAATTAAACATTCACAAACACTAACCAGTTCTAAATATGCATAGAATTAAAAAACAACATCAAATGGTGAAAAACACAATGTGTATTGATTAAAGCGACACGATTACAACAGAGGAGGGTTCTGTTTGAACACAAAAAATAAGTCTCTATATCCAACCCTCATTACATCTTTCTTTCATGTATATATAGAATTCCATTACATTGACCTAAGTCATTCATTACAATAAATTCACCTCATGGGCATGCCAAAAGATATTTCTGCCAAAAGGAATGTCTATTTACAAAACATGAATGTAGAAAATATCTTAGATCTTGAAGTAGCCGGGAGATATTTGTTGAGTTAATGGAAGCAAATAATTCATCATTTGCAACAATAAATGTGAAATATCTAGAGATGGAATAGTTGGGAGATTTGATCTGCATTAATGGTTGAAGGAGATATTCAAATATATTTTCCCGCCAAAATCTCCCTATACAGAACTTTTACAACACTTTAAATATTTAATTTTGAATATTTAAAGCTTACATTTATATTAAAAGCTCCATTTTCATTGATTTCTACTTTACTTAAAATTCTGCCTTTATTTTGCCTTATTGGCAAAATCTATCTTTCATGAACCATTTCTGCTTCTGCTCTTCAGTTTGTCTCTTTAGTCAGAAAAAGTTCACTTTTGCGAACTATCTCTGGATCTTCCTTTGTATTTCTTTCTTTTATCGACAATTTCTTGATTTATTGAACTTTGGCTTGTTCTTCTCTTTTCTTCCCTTATTGGCAAAACTTCATCTTTTCGAACCAAGATTGCTTGCTTCTTTGTCAGCAAATCCTAACTTTTCCAAACTTGGCTTACTTTCTCCCTTTGTTAGCAGAGTTCCAATTCTTCAAACCAAGCTTGCTTCTTTCCTTATCAACAAAATCACTATTTCTCAAACTTTTTTCTTTGGTCAAATTTTGCCTTTAATCAGTGATTTCATGATTTTACAAACTTTGCCTTGTTTGCCTTTCTTTACCTTGTCAGTAATTTTTCACTTATCGCTCTATCAGCGATTTTGGGAATTTTTGAACTTTTTGGTAAGTTTTGCTTCTTACTGATTCACTGATAGAGGATCTCTTATTCCTTACCTTAGCCAATTTTATGCTTTCTTCCTCTTTGTCGGCAAAGTCTCAAACTTTTGAACCATCTCATGCTTTATCTTTTCACTTTACTCTTTGGTCTTTAGTTGGTGAAAGTTCACTTTTGCGAACTCTTCCATCTTTGCCTTTTTCTTTATGTTCTTTCATTTGTTATTGATGAATTACCCTATCAGCGATTTTAAGAAATTTCAAACTTTTCAAGAGTTTCAAGTTTTAGGGATTCACCGATAGAGTGATCTTCTTTCTTGTTTCCTTAGCTAATTTTGAAGAAATCCCTCGACTTTCCTTTTGCCTTTTAAAAGAAGCTTCCCCACCTGACCCTTTAGTTAGCGATTCACTTGATCGGTGAACCTTTGAAAATGCAAAATTTTTGACAAGTTTGCAAAATTTGAAAAATTGCTAATAAATGGAAACTTGTTTTTTCCTTAGTCATTTTTGAAGCTTTCTTCCCTTGGCAAACCGGCCAGTCAGCAACTTGATGGGTTCGTAAACTTAACTTTTTTCTGATTAAGGCAAAAAAACTAAGGCAAAAGACTTGAAATTTCTAGGTTTTTCTGGGTTTTTTTAGAGGATTTTCCTTAAGGAATTTTGAGGATTTTTACAACGAAAATGCCCTGAAATTTGAATAATACTAGACAATTAAGGGTTTCAACAAGATTTTTAATATTTTCAAGCTGGGCTATTTTTTTGGGAAGGGGAAAATAGGTCAACATTTTGGCGACCTCTTAGGGATGTTTTCCTGCTAAACAAATGAACCAGTGGCCTTAAGCATTTATTAGGCATAAAGTCAAAAGGGATTATATTAGGCTGAAAACCACTAAAACTAGGCCTTCAAAATAACACCAAAAGGGAAACAAGGCATGCATTCTCCTAATGAGAGTGCAGCCTGTGCAACAACACTTAGGGAAAAGGAAAAAATAAAGTAGAAATAAAATAAAACAGTAAATACAAAATATCAAACCAGCCTTAGAAGTAAGGTTTGAGATGGATCCCATTGACTGAGATTGGTATAGCTTCACCATCTAGCCTTGAAAGATTGAAAGCATTGGCTTGCTTACAACTGATGATGATAAATGGCCACTTCAGATTGCATCAAATTTAGTATGGCCTCCAAGTCTAGCTCTGTCAGCATCCCATTTGAGAACAAGATCTCCTTCTTTGAAAATATGTTCCTTGGCCTTCTTGTCAAAGTATTTTTTGGTATGTGTTTGATGTTCTTCCAAGGTAGCCATGGCTAACTATCTATGTTCTTCTAATTTAGTTATTTCAACCATCCTTACAGACCTAACATCTTCACCTTCTAATTCCATCTACTAAGCCAATTCTAGTGAAGGAAGCTCCAAAGATAAAGGCAGTATAGCCTCTCTTCCATACAGAAGAACAAAAGGAGAGTTACCAATGGCTCTTTTATAAGTGATCCTATCAGCCAGAGAGCTAATCTAATTTTATTATGTCACCACCTCTGGTTTTTTCCCATGGTTCTCTTCCTAATTCTAATCAAGTTCTTATTAGTAGATTTAGCTAAACCATTATCTTGGGGGTAATAGTTAGATGGAGTCTTCAAGAACACATTATACTTCAAGGCCCAATCATCTATTCTAAACCTAGTGAGAGCTCTTGCATTATTAGAAATGATAATGTGAGGAGCTTCAAACCTTGTGGTGATTTCTTCCAAGAAATCCATGATTGTTGATTCTATAGCCTCTTTGAGTGGGACTGCTTCAACCCACATGGTGAAGTAGTCTGTCATAGTTAAAACACATTTGTGACTAGCACTGGATGTAGGGTTGATCATGCTAATAAAATCCAAGCCCCACTGTGAGAAAGGTTGATCTCCCTGAATAGGATGAAGTGGGAGGGTTGCTAATCATTTCTTCCTAGCAAACAGAGTACACTCTTTGCATTTTCTTACCCGTACATGGGCATCATTGAATAATGTGGGCCAAAAGTAACTTGCCCTCATTATTTTCATTGTTGTAGCTCTTGTAGAGAAGTTGCCTCCAGCTAGACCAGCATGGAACTCACCAATCAATCTATCAATCTGATCTTCATCAATGTATCTCAACAAGATTCCATCCAGGTTCCTCTTAAAGAGAACCCCATCCACCAAAGCATAAGGATTGAATTGCAACCTGAAATGTCTTCTCTTAGTTTTGTCCAATCCATAAGGATACTTACCAGTGGATGGGAACTTGGCCATGTATGCTATCCAAGAACTCATAGCTGTCGGGTCAGTTATAGGTTCTATCTCATTCAAATGGTAGGATGATTTCACCTCATCCAATGTAGTTTGAGCCAACTTGATGTAGAGCACCAAGGACAAGAGAGAAAACTTCAAGAACTCAACCAAACTGACTCATAAGGCTCACTATTTTTGACAGAGATCAAATCTTTCATGAGGAAATGGATTTAACCCAAAAACCATGCTTGATCAAGACACAAAATGTGAGTAGCCTTCAGGGCAGACATCACAAGGTTCCTAACCCAATCTAGATACTCCATCAACTCACTGTGTAGGGTCTAAAGACAATAATTCTACTGAACATTTCATGGGATAGTCACAATACTAACTACCCTATTTAAAAGATAGTCACAATGTCCTTTTGCAATGTTTTCAACTTGAACAAACTTAATCTAATTTAGATGCTCCCATGACAAATCAACAACATACCAAAACACAACTAGTACCTTCCTTGAGATGATTGTCTTTGGTGAGGACTCGCAGAGTCAGAATAACACAGAATGGACTGGTTCCACTGAGAAACTCATCATATTTCCTATCACAGGACTATTATGAGATCTAGAACACCTTGTGTTAGTGGGAATGCCTAGCATTTCATAGATTTTTCACTTCCACAGTCGATGGTTACCACCTATTTGCTACTGTTGTTCTTCTAGTCCCAACACATGGTTTTGTTGGGTCCTTTACACAACAAACTCAATCCATTCCATTCCCTTGCTTCGAAGACCTTCACAAATCTTGGGACTACCTATAATACAATCCATTCCACTAATCATAAACAGAAAAGATCAATGGAACGAAGGAAAATGCATCAGTTTTACTCAGGAAGCCCTAACTCAGGGTTTAAGACAATTTATGGCAAACCAGCGATTTCTTCCACCTAAACTATTGTCAAGCCTTCAATCAATGTTCAAATCAAAGATACTTCAATCCAATATCCATCCAATATGCTCATAGACTATGACAATTCCGTACAGGGCCAGGTACAGGCTAGAAACAACAAGAAAATATAGAATTTGCAAGAGAACTGATGTTTCTTCATTTCTTTTCACTTCCAATCTTCATCTACTTACAAAATGAATAGGATCAAGGCTTTAAGAAGCCTTTCATGATGCCTTGGAGTAGTTGGAGGGTAGTGGGAACCGATGGAAGGTGTAAAAACTATTCTCCAACCATCAACTGCCCTGTCTGTAATTAATTACTACTTGGTAATTGTACTGTTTAGGACTGCATCGATTGGTTTATGCTTAATAATGATTTCAAACATTTGGTAACCTTTGACAAGGCTTTGGCATGCTTTCTAACACTTTGACATGCTTACAACCATGAGGACTACCTCCTATATACCTTAGGAAGGCTTACAAATGTGAGGAAACATATGACTGCCCCTAGGACTTCATGACTGCCTTTTACATGACAACAATATGTAGATATTTGGACATAGTCCTTTATTACAATCAAGTGGATGGTCTTCTAGGAACTTATTAGAATCAACAAGACAAAAATGAACATCAAAACAAGTCATGAAGTTGAATGCCTCATGGAGGCCACCTTGTGTTAGGTGCTCCTGCACCATACACCCCACCTAGAAAAGAACTCATGCCACATGAGTTAATTCTTTGTCTTGCTCCACTTTTATCCTCTGCTGCCTCATGTCTTCCCCATGATCTCTGGATTGCAACCTGCTTCCATGGAATAAAAAACTCATGCCTAGCATTGTAGACTCTACTCACACCTTGCCATGAGTGAGTGCTTGCAACCAAACCTATATTTTTCTTGCCATTCTTCCTTATTGTCATCTTTGCCTGAACACCTTCATTCAAAACCTTGGTTGATGCCTCTTGTACTGCTGCTATGGTAGAATATGATTGTCTTTCAACTCTTGTTGGCTCTAGAGGACAAACAATGGTCCCTACTATGATAGCATCTTCTTCTTTCCAACCACCTTGTGGCTGCTTGTAGACCTACTCTTTGACCTTCTTTTGATCCATCTCAAACATCACCATCTAATCTCCATCATTCAAAACTGAAATCACCTTCAAAATTTGATCTTTGGCAACCCCACTCCTTGAGGTATCCTCAATTTTCCTTGTCTCTTCTTCATTGATCTTCACAAACTCTTTTTGACCAACCAAGATAACCTTGGCTACCTTCTTTGCTTCAGCATCCTCCTGTAATGGTGTCATCACAAATGTCCTCCCATCCTTCTTGATGGTGTATGTGTTAGCATATCCATCATATAATGATTGCCTATCAAATTGCCATGGCCTACCTAAAAGTAGGTGACAACAATTCATGGGCAAAATGTCACATAAAATTCTATCCTTATATTCTCCAATCTGAAAATCAACATATGCTTGTTCATCTACCAAAAGTGATTGACTATCACTTACCCAAGATGCTTTGTAAGGAGTTTGAAGAGGAATCCTTTCTAGGTTCAATTTATCCACCATTTCCCTAGACACCATATTATCTGTTGAACCAGAATCTATTACTACCTTGCATACTTTACCTTTGCTTTTGCAATTGGTCCTAAAAAGTGCTCTCCTTTGTGTCATCTCCTTGTCCTTGGATGTCTTCAAGAGTGTTCTCCTTAGCATCAATGCTTCTCCATCTTGAACTAGGGCTGCACTCCCAATTGGAGAGTTAACACTTTCATCTACCTCCTCTTCTTGCACATATTGAACCCTCTGTTCATTCCTCCTTTCACTACCACCGGATGTAGAACTTTGTTTCATTGGACACTTGTATGCTGTATGACCAATCTCATTACAATGATAGCATCTCCTAGTGAAAACATTAGAGCTTCTACCTCCACCTCTTGTGCTCTAAATTCCCCTCTAAAATCAAAAACTTGGCCCTTACCTCTACTTGTGTCTCCTTGGTCTTCCTGGGTTGGTCTTGTTCCTTTTCCTCTATTTTGCTGCTCACCTTTCCTCTTCAACTTTTCTTCAGCCCTTAATGCCACTTGAAAGCATTTTTCCACAGTTTCAGGGGTTAATAAACTTATCTCATCTTGAATATTAAACCTCAAACCAATTAGATACCTTGCGACTTTATCTTTTTCATCCTCCATGTACCCACAACGAAGAGTGTATTTGTGAAACTCCTCAGTGTAAGTAGCCACATCCAAATCTCTTTGCTTGCGATTTTGCATCTTCTTGTAGATCTACACCTCATAGTCTAATGGAAGGAATTGGTACTTGATCCTCTCCAACATTCTGCTCCATGAAGAGATCATACTCTTCCCATTCTTTACCCTCTCACCTTGGGTGTAATTCCACCATGTAAGGCAGCACCTTTGAGTTTAGTTTTTGCAAACTTAACCCTCTTATTTCTAGGAACTTCTTTGTATTCAAAGTAGTTGTTTAGAGCCTCAATCCACTCCATGACTTCATCAACATTCATCTTCCCACTGAACATGGGAATCTCCATCCTAGTCTCTGAAGAATCCTTGCCAATTGCCTTGATGGCTTCAAGGAAATGCTTTTGATCAGCCAGTACCTTTACCTCTTCTTGCTCTTCTTCTTCCTCCTCTTTTTCTTCCTCTTCATCTAAACCTTCATCTATCCTCTTCCCTATCCTCAATGCCTTCAACTCTTCTTGGAGTGCTTCCTTGACTCCACTTTTGATCTTCTCTTCCATCTCCTTGAAATTCTTGACCACTTCGGTGGTCATCCCCTTTAGAGGCATATTTCTAGCCTCTCCTTCACTCTCCTCTACTGACATATACCAGGCCAAAAACAGAACCTTTTATGGCTCTGATACCACTATGATGTAGAGGCAAATTGGATAGGAGAAGTTAGACAAGATGACAAGGTTCTATTACACCCAAAAGCCCAAAATCAAAGGTCTTTACACAAAAGTGGGACTGCCTATAATACAATCCATTCCACTAATCATAAACATAAAAGATCAATGGAATGAAGGAAAATGCATCGAGTTTACTCAGGAAGCCCTAACTCAGGGTTTAAGACAGTTTATGGCAAACCAGCGATTTCTTCCACCTAAACTATTGTCAAGCCTTCAATCAATGTTCAAATCAAATATACTTTGATCGACTATCCATCCAATATGCTCATAGACTATGATAATTCCATACAGGGCCAGGTACGGGCTAGAAACAACAAGAAAATATAGAATTTGCAAGAGAATTGATGTTTCTTCATTTCTTTTCACTTCCAATCTTCATCTACTTACAAAATGAATAGGATCAAGGCTATAAGAAGCCTGTCATGATGCCTTGGAGTAGTTGGAGGGAAGTGGGAACCGATGGAAGGTGTAAAAACTATTCTCCAACCATCAACTGCCCTGTCTGCAACTAATTACTAGTTGGTAACTGCCCTGTTTAGGACTACGTCAATTAGTTTATGCTTAATAATGCTTTCAAACATTTGGTAACATTTGACAAGGATTTGACATGCCTTCTAACACTTTGACATACTTACAACCATGAGGACTACCTCCGATATACCTTAGGAAGGCTTACAAATGTGAGGAAACATATGACTGCCCCTAGGACTTCATGACTGCCTTTTACATGGCAACAATATGTACATATTTGGACATAGTCCTTTATTACAATCAAGTGGATGGTCTTCTAGGACCTTATTAGAATCAACAAGACAAAAATGGACATCAAAACAAGTCATGAAGTTGAATGCCTCATGGAGGCCACCTTATGTTAGGTGCTCCTGCACCACAACTATTCACATAATCCTTTGCCTCTAATCAACTTAGTGGCTTTAATAATAACATCATATTCTAGGATCTTAGTGACCCAGCTTGCTCTCTTTTCACTAATTTCATTTTCTATTATATAGTCTCTCACACTAGGATGAGAAACTAAGACTTTGATATGGTTATTTTCCAACATATATCTAAACTTTTTAATGCTCTTATAATGGAAAAAACCTATTTGTCCATGGGAATATACCTGATCTCATAGTCCTTCAATGTTTGATTGAAAAAGGCTAGGGATTGCTCCATACCTTGGTCATTTTGTTGCATCAAGACAACTATAATGCTATTCTCTCCTCCATGAGCATAAAGGAAAAAGTCCTCATAATTTGGATTCATGAGATTAGGAGCCTAAGCAATATCTTCTTTTATCTTCTCAAAGGCATCCTTCCCCTCCTTATTCCACCTAAAAACATCATCCTTTTTAAGCATAAGGGTCAGTGGTTTGACCAAACCAGCATAGTTAGGAATGAGTTTTCTAACAAAATTGATTTGCCCCAGGAATTACTGCAGAGCTTTTTTATGAGAGGGTAGAGGAAGAGCAAGAAGGGATAAATTTCTTTTTGGATCTATGGAGATACCATCTTTGGATGCTAAATGGACCAAAATCTTGCCCTAAGTAACAACAAAGATACACTTTTGGGGGTTCAGAGACACCCCAAACTCCCTGCATCTTTCAAAAACCTTCTCTAGATGTAACATATGATTTTATCCTCTCTTGGAGAAGACTGTGATATCATCCAAATAGATTAGTATGAACTTGTTAATAAAGCCCTTGAAAGCAATGTCCATTGCCTTCTGAAAAGTGGCACCAACATTGGAGAGCCCAAAGACATTTTTGCATATGCCATGGTTCCCCACTTGGTGGTAAATGTTGTCTTGAATCTATCCTCCTCTTTCACAAATATCTAGTTTAACCAAAAAAACCATCCAGCAATAAAAACATTTCGGCCCTTGCAACAGTTTTCAAGATTTAGTCCATGGACGACAGACGATAATGGTCTTTCAAAGAGGTGCGATTTAGGTCCTGAAAATCTACACACAACCTTATCTCACCATTTTTCTTCCTCACTGGTACTAAATTAGCTACCTAGGTGGAGTACTTGATGGGAAAAATAATCCTAACCTGAATGATCTTTGCAAGTTCCTTTCTCATCAGTGGTTCAAATTTAGGGTTTATGGGCCACTGCTTCTAGTGGAGGGCCTTTGCATTTGGATCGAGATCTATGGCATACTGAGAAACATTAGGGTTGAAGCCCTTCAGATCTTCATAACCCCATGCAAAAGCATTGCCATATTTGTGGGAAAGGCAAATAAAATCTTGCTATTCATCATCATGACATACCTTTCCTAGCAATAGATTCTTACCCTAGGCAACATAAACATTCTGATAATCCTCCTTTTTGCATGTGATGTTCTTCTCTTTTCCTTTGAATTCATCATCATGACTGAAAATAGCCTCAAGGATGACTAAACCCTTAGACAACTTGTTTGTTTTCAATTACATGATTTGGTCGCCATACCCTTCTTATAGCTTGGACTGCGTAGTTGATGAGAACTTAGCTTCATTTTGAATAAAGTTTACAGTTTGTTCATTGCTATAAAAATTCTACCAATTCACATCATTATCAAGAACTGAGGGCCTAACCACTATTTTGGCATGCTAATTAGGGCCTTGAAAGAGGTCTGTAGGAGGAGAAAACTAAGCACCAACTATTGCCAATTGGTCTGCCTCAACATTTAATTTCCTTGCGATAACCTGTAGGTTGAGAGCATCAGAACTCTCAAACATGCCCCAAACTCCGTGTCTATAAGCTCTTAGGAGCTGATTCTTTGTTGCACATCTTTCCTTGACCTCGTTGACCACTAGTTCAGTATCTCCAAAAATCTCTAGATGTCTAATTTTCTTCTTTTCTGCAATAAACAGGCCATGGACTAATGCTTCATACTCTGCAACATTATTTGTGCATGAAAATTGTAGCTGATGAGCAAAATGTAGTTTCTTACCTATTGAAGAGATGATTAACATGTTGGAATTAGTCCAAACAACTAAGAGGGGGGGTGAATTAGTTGTCCCTAAATCTGTAACCTTTTCAAAACTTTTAAATCTTCTTTCTTAATTTACAACTAGATTAATCATGTAAACATTTAAGCATAAATCAACATATGAGCATAAACAACATGAACACACAACACCATAATTTTGACATGGAAAACCAGTTTAAGGGAAAAACCACGGTGGGGGTTAACCCACAAAAATGCGTACCCTGTTAAAAGTACTTAAGAAAATAGAAGGCATATGCCTTCGGGCACACTGCCCAGAGCTCACTGCTCAAGAAGAGGTTCACTGCCTACAAGAAATTATGATTTACATAGAGATAATGAACTGATAAATAGTATCTACATTCATGCCTGAATTAGTCCCTTTGAAGGCTCACAAAAACTTCTGCTCCTATATTCAAATAATTCTTCACTGACTCTTCACTCTATACTCCCTTCGCTCCTCTTCTTCTCTGCTCTAATTTTTTGATCCTTTCTTTGGATTTAATTCATTTTATATGAGGATGATTTTCCACAACTATTCAACAAGTATTTATACACTTCATCAACCTTGGAATGATTAACAAGGTCAGTTAAACTTAACACAGATTTTTACACTGTTGGCCAAGCATAGCTAGAACTGGAAACTTTCTCCATTAACATACCATGCTTCATAAAATGCTCTTTAGATCATCCGCAACATGCCAAGAACATCCAGTCAACCAAGACTGGGAAGAACATCAACCTCAAAGAAGAAATCTTCAATCAACAAGCTCAAACTTTAATGTGGACCTTCAACATAGTAGCCACACAATCCAGAGACCTCCACAAGAACATTGAATTCACCAATAACATCCACTCTAAACCAAATTACTAGAATCAACTATATCTTCCTCCGGAACCTCAAGAACACTATCTGCCATGACTGTCAAACTAGAAGGATAGCTTGCAGACCTCCAAACCCTGAACCACTGGAGTTGATACTATACACTGACTTCCCAAACATGCTTTCAAATCTGTAGACCATAATATTTCACCGTGGAGCAATCCGGACCAACTTACTGTCACACTGTCTCTTCTGAATACTACAAAATTTGGTTCTACTCAGATGACCATAACTTCTTCAAATCTTCATGCAGATTTCTCAAATCTTAACTGGAGCAACCTCTGACAATCCTCTACACAGCCATATGGTCCGCATGCATTGATTGTCATTAATTTTCTCAATATCCTCAACAATCTAGTCTTCTATATAGACAATAATATGGGATATCGTTGACACCAATGCCAACAAGGATATGTTGACATCAATGACAACACCACTTAGGCACATATTTGCAACAATCTCCCCCTTTGTCATTGATGGAAACATATGATGTGAAAAATTGAATTCAACCATCAAGACAAGAACTTATCCCCCTTTCTCTTATCACACCTATAGCCATTTTCTTCATTGCTCCCCCTTTCACCAACAATTATTCATTTCCAAGTTTTTCACATGACTTACATGACTTCAATATTTCAGATCTCAAGATATGTCTGAGAATTCCACTAGAATGATGTACATAAGTGCATCTTAGTTCTGATTAGGGGGGGTAATAACCCCTAACTTCTCTTTGAGATACTCAAACGTATCATTGGGAAGAGGCTTAGTGAAGATATCTACGATCTGATCTTTGGAAGGCACAAACTCCAACTTGACTTCATTCTCATTTACCTTCTCTCTCAAGGAATGAAACTTGATAGATATATGCTTTGTCTTTGAATGTAATACTAGATTCTTTGAGATGCTCATTGCACTAGAATTATCACATAAAATTGTGACTGGCTCCTAAAACACAATTCTGATGTCCTTCAACATTTGCTTCATCCACAGGACCTGAGTACAATTATTTGCTGCTGCTATATACTCTACCTCTGCAATAGATAGAGATATTGTCTCTTGCTTTTTTCTTATCCAAGAGACCAATCTTCTCCCCAAGAAGAATGCACCACCACTAGTACTTTTTCTGTCATCCACATCTCCTTCCCAATCAGCATCTGTATATGCATGAAGAGTGAAGTCATTATCCTTTGGATACCACAGTCCATAATCAATTGTCCCCTTGAGATATCTAAAAATTCTTTTGACTGCCATAACATGGGATTCTTTTGGACCAGCTTGAAATCTGGCAACAAGTCCAATTGCATTCATGATGTCAGGTCTAGTCTGAGTCAAATAGAGTAATCCTTCAATCATTGATCTATACCTTTTCTGATTTACCTTGGGGGAGTCATCATCTTTGCTTATCTTGCATCCGGTTACCATAGGTGTACCTACTAGATTTAAATCTTCCATTCCAAACTTCTTCAGCAATTCTTTCACATACTTGGACTGAGATATGAAGATACCTTTATCTGACTGAACAATTTGTAGACCTAGGAAGAAATTCATCTTGCCAACATTGACATCTCAAACTCACTTTTCATTTGATCAGCAAATGCTTTGCACATACATTTATTTCCACCAAAAATTCAATATCATCAACAAAGACCTCAATAATTAGAATGTCCTCATGATTAATCTTGAAGTATAGATTACTATCAGAAGTACCTTTGCTAAATCCTAGTTTAAGGAAATGCTTATCCAATCTGGCATACCAGGCTCTTGGAGCTTGCTTGAGTCCATACAAGGCTTTTATCAGTCTACAAACCATATCTCCCTGATTAGAAAACTGAAATCCTTTTGGTTGCTCAATGTAGACTTCTTCCTCCAAATCCCCATTAAAAAATGCTGATTTTACATTCATTTGATATACTTTAAAATCTCTGAAGGCAACAAATGCAAGAAACAATCTAACTACCTCTATCCTTGCCACCGGAGCAAAAGTTTCTTCAAAATCAATTCCTTCTGCTTGAGAGTAGCCCTTACATACCAACCTTGCCTTATTCCTTACAACCTCACCATCTTCATTTAGTTTATTCCAGAAGACCCATTTGGTTTCAATCACATTTTTGTCCTCAAGTCTAGGAACAAGATCCCAAGTATGATTCTTTTCAATTTGCATCAATTCTTCTTCCATTGCTTTAACCTAGTTTTCATCATTGTAAGCTTCACTTACTAATTTAGGTTCAATCCTTGAAATTAAACAAATCTCCTCTTAATCTTCATATATTCTTCTCCTAGTTTGAACACCTTTACTCTTATCTCCTATGATCTGATCTTCAGGATGATTTAACCTTACATACCTGGGAGTTTTGGAAATTGTTTAAACTTCTATTTCTTGAACTTCTTCCTCATCATTTGCAGTAACCTCTTGAGTTACTGGAGTTACCAGATCAATCTGAATCTGAGCTTGAACTTGAACTTTCCTTCCTTGACTTTGACTTTCATCTTGATCATCTGAATCATATCTGGAGTACCTAGAATGTCCTTCTTTGCTTTCATCAACTTTAACATTAGCACTTTCAACAATCTTTTTCAACCTCTTGTTGAAGCAATGGTAAGCCTTAGTTTGAGTAGAGTATCCCAAAAATATTCTTTCATCATTTCTTGCATCAAACTTGCCTAAATCCTTGTCTCTTTTGATATAGCATTTACTACCAAAGACTTTGAAATATCTCACAGTAGGAGGATGACCAAACCATAGTTCATAAGGACTCTTACTAGAATTTCCTTTGATTTGCACCCAGTTAAGAGTGTAGACAATAGTACTCACGGATTCTCTCCAATAAACTTGAGGAACATTTTTTTCCATCATCATGGTCCTGGAAGCTTCTTGGATGGTTCAGTTTTTCCTTTCCACAACTCCATTTTGTTGAGGAGTTCTAGGAGTAGATAACTATCTTTTTATTCCATGCTTTTCACAGGCATCAAACTCATCGAGAGTAAATTCTCCACCTCTGTTAGATCTCAGACACTTCAATTTTCCACCAATCTCATTTTCAACCATCATCTTGAACACCTTAAACTTATCAAGAGCTTCTAATTTTTCTCTCAAGAAAGTTACCTACATCATCTGGTAGTAATCATCAATCAACAACATGACATATATATCTCCTTACACACTCATAATTCTAGCAGGACCATAGAGATCAATATGTACCAGTTCCAATCTCCCACTTGAACATTATTCCTTACTTTTGAATGAAATTTTGTTCTGTTTACCCAATTGACACTCTCTACATATGCTATCAGGTTTCACAAGTCTTGGAAGATCTCTTACAACTTGAGTGGAACTTCTTTTGACAATGTTATCAAAATTCACATGACACATCCTCGTATGCCATAGCCAACTTTGATCTATCTGAGTAATCAAACAACTTTTTCCAAAACTACTTAAGTGAAAAATGTTACCTCTAGTTTGAGTACTGGATGCAATTTCAGTTTTGGATCTTTCAAAGATTCTGCATTTTCCATCCTTGAATCAAAGATCATAACCTTTATCAACCAACTGTCCAACACTGAGAAGATTATGTTTCAGTCCATCCACATATAGAACATCATTGGTTCTATTCTTGCCACCAAAAGAGATGGATCCTCTACCATGGATTCTACCAGCTGAGTTATCTGCAAATTTCATAGGTCCTCCATAATTTTCAAAACTCACAAACTTACTCTTGTCACCAGTCATATGATGAGAACATCCACTATCGATCACCCCTTCATCTTCTTCAATAACCTAAGTAGACAAGGCACTTTCCACATTTGCATAGCTAGCAGATTCAGTAGACACCTAATATTCTTCTTTAATAGCAATAAACACCCAATAATTTTCAGAGGAGCCTCCATGATCAGATTCATCATCTGTGACTTCTTCTTCTCCATTTTCTTGGACATACTAACATTTCTTCTGACCCTTGTACCTATTAGGGTTTGGTTTTGAAAACCTCTCCAAACATCTTGAGGCAAAATGACCAATCTTATTGCAAGCAAAACATTTGAGTGGTAATTTTCCTTCATACTTACCGGATCCTCTTGGCATTCTTCTTGCAATAAGAGTCTCAAGATCTATAGTTTCTATTTCAACATCTTCAAGATCCTTTCTTGTCTTCACAAATCCGTATGATCTTGTAGAAGAGCTTTTACCTAGATCATATCTTTGTTTTCCATATACACTGGCTTTGAATGCAGATTCAGACTTAGGAAGAGAATCACCAAATTCACTCAATTCAAAAGCTAAAATTTTTCCAACTAGGCGATCTCTTGTAACATTTGAGACAATCCTAATCTCTTCTATAGCAGAAACCTTATGTTTGTATGAATTAGGCAAAGATCTTTGCCACAATCTCTGATTCTTCCAAAGTTCTGCCAGCACACCTGATCCCACACACAAGTTCGTTTGTCTTTTGCATGTAGATTGTGATGTTTTCATCTTCACTCATCCTCAGATTTTCAAATTTTCCTCTCAGACTTTGTAGTTTGGCACATTTAACATATTCATCTCCTTCATACAGATTCTCCAACTTCATCCAGATTTCATGAGTAGTTTTCAGTCCAAAGGCATTTGTCATTTCTGAATCAGTCAAGGCACTCAACAAAGCTTCTTTAGCTTGAAGGTTATTTTCTGTATCTTTGACTTGATCTAGAGTTGAAGGACCTTTCTCTGAAGGTTCATACTTATCTTTGGTTATTGACCAATAAGCATCACCCATGCATTGTAAATGGCATTCCATGTGATTCTTCCAAATAGAGTAATTTGTTCCATCGAATCTTGGACTATCTTTCTTGTAAGTCAATATACTAGATCTCCTTGAGTGGTTAAGCTTCTTCTAGAGGAACCTCGCTCTGATACCAATTGTTAGAATTAGTCTAGACAACTGAGAGGGGGGGTGAATCAGTTGTCCCTAAATCTGTAACCTTTTCTGAACTTTTAAATCTTCTTTCTTAATTTACAACTAGATTAACAATGTAAACATTTAAGCATAAATCAACATATGAGTAGAAACAACATGAACAGACAACACCAGAATTTTAACATGGAAAACCTAGTTAAAGGAAAAACCACAGTGGGGGTTAACCCAAAAAAATGCAAACCCTATTAAAAGTACTTAAGAAAATAGAAGGCACATGCCTTCAGGTGCACTGCCTAAAGCTCACTGCTCAAGAAGAGGTTCACTGCCTACAAGAAATTATGATTTACATAGAGATAATGAACTGAGAAATAGCATCTACATTCATGCCTGAATTAGTCCCTTTGAAGGCTCACAAACACTTCTGCTCCTATCTTCAAATAATTCTTCACTGACTCTTCACTCTATACTCCCTTCGCTCCTCTTCTTCTCTACTCTACTTTTTTT
The DNA here is from genome assembly GCA_027924645.1 of Cunninghamia lanceolata. Taxonomy (NCBI): domain Eukaryota; kingdom Viridiplantae; phylum Streptophyta; class Pinopsida; order Cupressales; family Cupressaceae; genus Cunninghamia; species Cunninghamia lanceolata. The sequence continues at coordinate 13,029,337 of BSBN01000916.1, read as the reverse complement.
ATCCTTTCTTTGGATTTAATTCATTTTATACAAGGATGATTTTCCACAACTCTTCATCAAGTATTTATACACTTCATCAACCTTGGAATGATCAACAAGGTTAGATAAACTTAACATGGATTTTTACACTGTCAGCCAAGCATAGCTGAAACTTGAAACTTTCTCCATTAACATACCATGCTTCATAAAATGCTCTTTAGATCATCTGCAACATGCCAGGAACATCCGGTCAGCCAAGACTAGGAAGAACATCAACCTCAAAGAAGAAATCTTCAATCAACAAGCTCAAAATTCAATGCGGACCTTCAACACAGTAGCCACACAATCCAAAGACCTCCACAAGCACATTGAATTCACTAATAACATCCACTCTAAACTAAATTACCAAAATCAACTGTATCTTCCTCCAAAACTTCGAGAACACTATCTACCATGACTGTCAAACTAGAAGGATAGCTTGCAAACCTCCAAACCACAAACCATTGGAGTTGATTCTACACTCTGACTTCCCAAACATGCCTTCAGATCTGCAGACCATAATATTTCACTGTGGAGCAATCCGGACCAACTTACTGTCACACTGTCTCTTTTGAATACTACAAAATCTGGTTCTACTCAGATGACCATAACTTCTTCAAATCTTCATGCAGATTTCTCAAATCTTAACTAGAGCAACCTTTGACAATCCTCTACACAACCATATGGTCCACATGCATTGATTGTCATTAATTTTCTCAATATCCTCAACAATCCAGTCTTCTATATAAATAGCAATATGGGATATAGTTGACACCAATGGCAACAAGGATATGTTGACATTAATGACAACACCACTTAGGCACATATTTGCAACATAACACCCCTGCACTAGCTCCATTTCTACTCTTTGCATGATCAAAGAACATTTTCCATGGGCCATCAGAATCATCATTTGGTTTAAGTATAGAGGGGATGGAGGAATTCCCCTCATGAATCATGTAGGTGCCTAGTCAAGTTGTTTCAGTATTGTCAATTATCATAGGGATCAAAATCAAAGTGGTCCCTTGCTCATTCATCAAGAAAAAGATCTAGGGTTGGAAGGGGTGAAGATATTGTCTCAAGAGACCCTGAATCATGTACTTCTTCACCCTAAATCATACAATGGGGGTTCACTAGGATATGATCATAATTCTCTACATGCTAATTTGAAATTGGTTCAGCCTTGATGGTGAACCTTGTGCCATATCTTGTTCTCAACAACATATGAGACCCATTAGAAGAAAGGTAGCCATCTACCTTAGCCGTGAAGTCTCTTGACAAACATATAGCAAAGAAAGGAGGAAGATCAAAGACCAAAATATCTTGACTAATAGTCAAGTTTGGACAAGCATGTAAGGTCAAATCTAGTCCTTTGATCACTCCAACAGTGTTGACAGAAGTGCCATCCAGCTACAATACACTTGATGAAATAGCGCTATACTTGATGTCTAATGCATCTACTATATTTTTAGGCATATCTGAAACACTAGCCCCTAAATCTATCATGCAATTGTGCACCAAGAATTTACCAATGATTAGAGACAAGTAGAAAGGGGATGGCTTCTTTGTTGGACCCCCTTGCTCTTCACTTGGTTGAACAAGATTGGCTAGGCCCTTTTCCTTCTACTTTGTTGATTCAGCTATTGGGAATTGCCTTAAGGCCTCTTGCAACAAATCCCTTTGAGAGGGAATTGACATTACCTCCCACATTGGCACATTTATGTTAGTCTTTTTTATTTGTTCCACAATGTTTAGGGGAAAAGTTGCTATCTTGTGCATGGAAGGAATCCATGTTCCCCTCTTTGACTATTCTGTAGCTTGTTCAGGTACTTTTGAAGATGATGGAACCTCATTTGTAGCAACAGGCCTACTGCTCTAAGTTGAATTTGCAACACTGGCCCCTTTTGCCTTTGACATAGGTTCTTTTTGTAATATGCTAGGCATAGGGTTATCCTCTAGCTATCTCTTTTTGGACCTTGTGTTGTCTGTAATAGGCATAACCACACTATCCATAGGTTGACTGACAATAGAAAAATCCTCAGGAGTCCATAGCATCAAATTGGAATAAGAAGCAACCTCATTTGGTACCTCAGGGTTGCTATTGGCTGCCTCCACCAATGATGCTTTCTGAGTGAAAATTTTACACCATTAAGGCTCTCTTGTGCTCCAAAAGCACAAGTGGACTGATTATGAGGTTGGTTACAAGGATAACACTAATCTGCCTCTTGGGCTAGATTGTTTGGGTAGGAACCAAAGCTCTAACTAGATTAACAGTCGGTATTTGTTGAATGGGTTTGATTGTTTGCAAAAGTTAAGTAGGGTTATTATTTAGGTACCTATTTGGCTCATAACCCTAGTTCCAGTTTTGATTCCTATTGGAATTATAACCCTGATTCTAATTCTAATTTGAAGACTACCCCTAGTTATAATTTGATGGGATTTAGGGGGTAGTTTGAATAGATATGCTATTGACTTTGTTGGTCAGATTGGTCACTAGGGTTTTGAGGTCATTTTCTTCTTGTGAAAGAGCAGAAGTAGAGGCTTTAGTCTCTGGGATGGGGGCAATAGTAGGTTGTTGAACTTGTGAATGCAATTCTGGGAAAATGGGTACAGGAGTTCTAGGAGCAATTTTCCTAGCCTATATTAAACAATTTTCAGCTCTCAAAGCAATTTCATATGCATCCGATAAGGTAACAACACCCATAGATTGCATAATAACAACAATATCAGAATTTAAATCTCTTAGAAAATATAAAAAGGCACCTTGTGGGGATGGTCTGAGGAGAGCTGGGATTCTCTCCCACATCTTCTAAAATTTGAAATTGAAGTCCACCATCATCTCATTGGGAGCCTTGTATGGTTGTTAGTTCTTCCAGCAGTGAAACATTATTTTCCCTTTCTCCAAATTACTTGTAGAGTGCTTCTCCTAGGTCATCCCAATCATGTATTGAAGTAGGGGTTAAATTCCTAAACCATTGCAGAGCTCTCCCCTTGAAGGATGAAACCATGAGCCTAATAACCACATCTTCATGCTGAATATGGTGGAATAAACATACGTTTGATATGTTCAGTAGGTGTAGTAGAACCATCACTCATTAAGGATGAAATACTCTTTAGGGATGAAGTGGGCATATCATTATGTGCAACCAGATCTAAAGGGCTACCTCCATTAAAGGTCACAAAAGGAAGATTTCTTTCCATACTAGGAATATTCAGATTTATCCTAGGTATGTGCAAGCCTCTTCTTGAATATTGAAACCTAACAGGAGGAGGTGTAGATTGAACTCTTGGGTGAGGAGGAACAAGATTGTTATTCCTTCCTATAGGAGACCTAGATAACCTAGTTCTTCTTCTTGAAGCAGCAATAGGTAATTCAACAAATTGATAACTATTACCTCTTGAAAAAGCTCACATCTGCACAGGCATTTAACATTGGACTGATCTGAACTAGGAGTCTATAGAGTCGCCAAGTGCATGAAAATGTCTACCAAACTACAGAGTACTGAGAACAACAACAAATTCTTAGCCTGCTTCTTAATTTAGATTAAAAATAGTCCCACCGAGTGTGCAAACAACTATTGTCACTTGGATTTGCACCCTGAGTTGAAGCATTGTGCTACAACAATCCAGTGAAACATTGGAGTGATTTCCAGTTGTGGGACCTTGCAAAGGAAATCAAACCTCCAAAAAAAGGCTGGTTCCTTTTTTGAATGTGAATTTTAAAGTGTGCTAAGACTAACCGTAATCTAATCACTATTGTGTAAAGGGAAAGAAGGAGAAACTAAAAATTAAAGGTGATTCACCAGGTTTGAATATAGAATACTCACAGAGCTAAAATGCATAGAATAACCCAATATAGCTGATAAATTCACACAAATCATATAGATCTTAACAGAGGTAAAGGTAAGAAAAGGATTGCAAGGAATTAAATAATCACAAACAATAACCAATTATAAATCTACAAAGAATTAAAGAACATGAAAAGGTGAAAAACACAGTGTGTATTGATTAAAGAGGCACAGTTACAGTAGAGGAGGGTTCTATTTGAACATAAAAAATAAGTCTCTGTATCCAACCCTCATCACATATTTCTTTCATGTATATATAGCATTCCATTACATTTACCTAAGTCTTTCATTACAATAAATTCACCCCATGGGCCTGTTAGAAGACATTTCTACCAAAAGAAATGTCTATTTGCAAAACATAAATGTAGAAAATATCCTGGATCTTGAAGTAGTTGGGAGATATTTGTTGTGTTAATGGAAGTAGCTGATTCATCATCTACAACAATAAATGTGAAATATCTAGAGATGGAGTACCTGGGAGATCTGATCTGCATTAATGGATGAAGGAGATATTCAAATATATTTTCCCACCAAAATCTCCCTGTACAAAGCTTTTACAAAACTTTAAATATTTAATTTTAAATATATAAAGCTTAAATTTAAATTACAAGCTCTATGTTCATTGATTTCTACTTTACTTAAAATTCTACCTTTATTTTGCCTTATCGGCAAAATCTGTCTTTCATAAACCATTTCTACTTCTGCTCTTCAGTTTGTTTCTTTAGTCGGCAAAAGTTCACTTTTGCAAATTATGTCTTGCTCTTCCTTTATATTTCTTTCTTTTATTGACAATTTCTTGATTTATTAAACTTTGGCTTGTTCTTCCCTTTTCTACCCTTCTTCACAAAACTTCATCTTTTCAAACCAAGCTTGCTTGCTTCTTTGTCAGCAAATCCTAACTTTTCCAAACTTGGCTTGCTTTCTCCCTTTGTCGGCAAAGTTCCAATTCTTCGAACCAAGCTTTCTTTTTGCCTTATCGACAAAATCACTATTTCTCAAACTCTTTTCTTTGGTCAAATTTTGCCTTTAATCAATGATTTCATGATTTTACGAACTTTGCCTTGTTCACCTTTCTTTACCTTGTCGGTAATTTCTGACTTATTGCTCTATCAGTGATTTTGGGAATTTTTGAACTTTTCGGTAAGTTTTGCTTCTTACCGATTTGCCAATAGAGGCTCTCTTTTTCCTTGCCTTAGCCAATTTTATGCTTTCTTCCTCTTTGTCGGTAAAGTCTCAAAATTTCAAACCATCTCCCACTTTATCTTTTCAGTTTACTCTTTGGTCTTCGGTCAGTGAAAGTTCACTTTTGCAAACTAGTTTGTAATTGTCTTTTGCTTTATGTTCTTTCATTTGTTACTGACGAATCACCCTATCGGCGATTTTAAGAAATTTCAAACTTTTCAAGAGTTTGAACTTTTTGCGATTCATCAATAGAGTGATCTGCTTTCTTTTTGCCTTAGCTGATTTTGAAGAAAGCCCATAACTTTTCTTTTTCCTTTTAAAAGAAGCTTCCTCGCGTGACCCTTTAGTTGGTGATTTGTCTGATCGACAAATCTTTGAAAATGTGAACTTTTTGACAAGTTTGTAAAATTTGGAAGTTGTTGATAAAGGGAAACTTGTTTTTGCCTTAGTCATTTTTGAAGCTTTCTTCCCTTAGTCAGTGAATTAGCCAGTCAGTAAACTGACATGTTCATGAACCTGACTTTTCGCTGACTAAGGTAGAAAAACTAAGGCAAAAGACTTGAACTTTCTAATTTTTTCTATGTTTTTTCAAAGGATTTTCCTTAAGGAATTTTGGGGATTTTTACAAGGAAAATACTCTAAAATTTGAAGAATACTAGACACTTAAGGGTTTTAACAAGATTTTCAATATTTTCAAGCTAGGCTATTTTTTTGGGAAGGGGAAAATAGGTCAACATAAAGTAAAAGAAAATTTGTATTATATGTACCATGTGAAGTGTAAACCGTCATGTACCATATAAGAAAATTAGTAGTGAAATCCTAGAAAAAGTAACAACTAGAAAAGCGCAAGAAACCCAGGAACAGACAAAAGTAATAAATGTAAAATACCACTATTGAAGGGTATATAATAGATCCAAACCATCGATAAACACTACTTCATATTTCCAAAATTATGATCTTTGATGACGAGTTGAATGGAGCTAAAAGAAAAATGGGGACTCCTACTTTGGTTAACATCTCTCAAAAGTCATGACCAAAATATAAGTTCCCATATAAGGCGATGAAGGTAGACCTATATAGAGCATTCTCTAGGGTCTAAACCAATGTTATCTACATAAAATATATAAGGAAATACATCCATGCTCTACTTATAGAAATTGATCATACAACATTTGAATCACTTTGGAGGTCTTTGTTACAATTAGACCAAAATCAATACATGTCTCCATATTAGCAAGTTGAAAAGAAGAAGCTGGATATATGGAAGAATTTCCTAGATTTCTCAAAAGAACATGGTTGGATAAAAATTATTTTGAGCTACATCTATGATGAATACATGTATCTAGACAAGCCCTATTGGATAACAAAGCAAGCCATCCAAGATGTAACAGTGTTCAGTGCAACATAGGAGCTACCCTCCAAGAAATCCATAAAAAATGGTGGTCACATTCATTGATAAGATGGATTTGTTGAATAGAGAATGACAAGCGATCAACAAGCTAAAGAAGTTGGATAATCAGTAGTATTTTGTTGTCTTGTATTGTTCCTTTGTTGTTCATGCACTGGTCCTATGGTTTTTTCTATTCCTATTGGTGCTTTTGGTTTTTTGTGTTGGCATTGTAATGTTTTTCAGTCTCACCCTTTGTGAGACTCTTCTCATCTTCCTTCTTGGTTGTTCTATGTAATGGGTCCGGGCCCTTTTCCCATTTTTAACTAATATAAAAAACAAAGTTAACGGGAGCAACCTATGATAGGAGAATCCTAGATGTCACAAAAATAACATACCCAATTGTATGGTATGCCACCATGGGTGTTGCCTATAAAATCTATTATACAAATAGGGAAGAATTGGTGACCGACACTTCATTTCATGTAGCATACCAAATGGTCATGGAAGGAAAATATATCAATTTATGCGAAGTCCTCCGGGAGTAGCTGCTAGAAAATCTCCAACACACAAAGAATATAAACTATTAATTGTGGTATTGATACCCTCATCATATTCTTAGATTTCTATTTTATGAATACATTACCATCATTCCCTGGAAAAATATGGCAAAACAACTAGTCAATCATAGCTCAAATCAATACCCACATACACTAGTTCAAGGACATCAAAACCTACACCACTACATATTGGGGTTTCTTTAAATCCTTCCAACAACAAATGTAGAACAAAGATTAGATCTCCTATGATATGGTCCTCAAGTATGCAAATGACATTGTATTCCTAGTAGACAAAGATTATACCTTGATGGAGGTAGTATAACCTAGGGTTTTTTAGATTCCACAACTCCCTTATGAAATAAGTGATGACCTTGTAGAATCATATGCCAATAATTTTCAAAAACACCCAAAGGATACCAATGCATAAAGATTTGGCACATACAAAGAATTTACAGATAAATAGAGAAAAGAGAGTGTAGAGGAACACATAGAAAAGTAAAAAGAACAACTACATAAAAAATGGGGCATTCCAAAACCTAGAATAATTGAAGGAAGCCCCTCTACACCACAAGTTTGGCAGTCAAATAGGTTAAATTTGGGATCACCCAGATCAAAATAAAAAACAAAATAGAGCACTACAAAGAAAACACCAAGAACACCAACAATGACTCCATCACCACAATAAGAGTCATCAAATAAGGGGGCCTCTAAAATACCTATCCAACTAAGTATAGACAAGAAAAATTAAGACAAAAACAAGGAATCAAAAGGAAAATAATTCAAATGAAAAGCACATAAATTGATAAGGTAGAATAGGAAACACAAGAGCTACAAAGAAGAGTGACAAGAAAAAGAAAACAAATACAAAAAATAGAGGAACAAGAAGTAAGGGAAGAAGACATAATGAATGTAGAACTTCTAATAGGTGCACTCAAACATAAAGGAATGCTCATACAAACAACAGAAATGTACACCCAAGTCTGCCTAGAAAATAAAGTAATAATTGAGGAAGTAATTATCAGACATATTAGGGTGTCTACAAACACCTTGGACAATATACTTGAGAACTTTCTAGATCATCTTGCTTCTTCCATTAGATAGAAAAGAGAAAATGTAGTAGAAATAGAAGAGTAAATAAGGAAAAGAAGTAGTAGAAGAAATTGATCCAACCTTGACAACTGAGTAGAAGAAAAGTCTCACAATTATAGGACAAAGAACTAAGATCCAAATAAAGGTTGGACACATTGATGACATTAAGTGATGAAGATAAACAAAAAATTTAGTAGTAGACCATTGAGGTCACAAAACAAGCTTATGTGACATTAATAAAAGAAGAGAAAAATCCTCAAGGAGAAAAAGACAAAGATTCTAGTGACCCTTATGAAGAACAAGTACATCAAGAGACTTTGGAGAAACCAACATCACTAGATAGGGCTACAATAGCTTCCACTACATCCCCCATGTAACACATAAAATATTTTATAACTAAGTGAAATCAAATCCAACCCTTGGCAACACCACAATTATTGCATTTACCATTGAGTTACACACGTAGATTTATCAAGCATATATCAGCCATATACAAGTTTCAACTTAGGGATATACTCCACATCACCATAAGGGAGGATATTCTGAAGCAACATGTAGAAAACATAAAACAACTAGAGACTGCAATTAATACAATTCAAAGTAAAATACCTTAGATCCAAAGAGATACAACCATGCCAATGGGACAACAATTGAAGCAACTCCTAGATAGTATGATATTAGATATGGATAATCATGAATAACCAATCTAATCCAAAATATTAGAATAAGTAGAGAAGAACTGCATGGATGAGATAAGGAAGAAATGTGCAGTAGCTCATACACATCTTGAGACTCACATCAATATTCTTCAGAATACTACCAATGATATCAATACACTCTACTAATTTTTTTGAAAATGGTCCACATTAACAAAAGTGTTGAAGAACCAAATGGACCAGATGGAAATTCAAATATTGCAAGTAGCTGGCACATATGATGCAATGTAGGATGTGGATGGTACAACAAGAGCACAAATAGAGACCATGCACACTCATCTCCAACAATTGCAGGATCAAAGAGAGTTAATAAAAGCATAGATCAAATAGCTCTAGGAGGTGGTTAGCCTTAGTGTTTCTCATGTTACTAGATTACTTAAATATGAAAAGAAGATAGTCCTACAAATCCAAATACCAACTACCACAATAGAGGCAAAAAAAGACCCTCACTCAAATTCACATTCAATTGCAACAAGATAAGAGTCAACAGGATACAACATTTCAACAACTCAAAGAAATATATAAGAATATTCTAACCGTAAATTAACCAATTGTCATGTCTTGAGGACAATACATGGTTTCAAAGGGGGGATGATATTAGTAGAAGAAAGAGAATGAAAAGTACAACATCTAGGATCCACCCCATTTGGCTACAAAAGTGATGTAGAGCACTAGGCCAACTACATCAAATAAGAAAAGGCATTATAATTATAAGGGACACATCCCTAATGTAATACTATGTATATATAGAAGAATATAGATACAAGGATAAGATAAGAAAAGTGATAAGGAGAAGACTGAATATTTGATATTGTAATCCATATATATATATATGTATGTATGTATGTATGTATGTATGTATATATATATATATATATATATATATATATATATATATATATGTATGTATATGTATATATGTATGTATATGTATATATATGTATATATATATGTGTGTGTGTGTATATGTGTGTATATATGTGTGTATATACATACACACACACACATATATATATAAGGAATACTCTATGCTTTGGATTGTGTGAATGTACATTTAAATTCTATGTTATTGGTTCTCTGCTCTATTGTTATACCATAGTATGGTAAATCCTACCGCAAATGATTTGATCATTCTCATATTGTAATCACTAGGGTATAAATACATGTAAGATTCCTGGGCTCAAAACTTTAGTCTATGAATTCACTTTTCTTGCCAACAATTAGTATGGTTAGATAGAGGTCTAAGGCTAGAAGACTGAATATTTGATATTGTAATCCATGATATATATGCTCTATGCTTTGGATTGTGTGAATGTACATTTAAATTCTATGTTATTGGTTCTTTGCTCTATTCTTATACCATTGTATGGTAAATCCTACCGCAAATCATCTGATCATTCTCATATTGTAATCACTAGGGTATAAATACAACATGTAAGTTTCTTGGACTCAAAACTTTAGTCCGAGTCCACTTTTCTTTCCAACAATTAGTATGGTTTGATAGAGGTCTAAGGCTAGAAGGTGTAATTATGCATGTGGCATAAAGGGTTGAATAGCATAAGGGTGTGAGAGGAATGATTATGAGAAACAGAAACATAAGGGATGAAGCTAGATATGGAGGATGGTTGGGAGGAGTTGTTTGAAATCTCCTATAAAAAATATGGGAATGTGAATGATGGATATGACTTAGGGGTTGGGAAAGGAGTAAGGGCATGGAAATAGGGGGCCAAAATGGTGTCTTAAATGGCCACCTTTTTCATGAAAATAGTGGAACTTGAACTTTGAAAAATGATTTGAGGTGTCTATGCTTGAAACTCAAAGATGATTAAAAAACAAGAATTATATCATTTTGAATATAGTTTTCAAAATACTAATTTGTTTTGAAAAAGGTGAAGTTTAAGAGAGTCAAATAGTTAAATTTCTAAGAGACACTCCTTTTTTCAATTAAATATAGTAGAAGTTAGGCATATTCACCCTTTTTATATTTTTTTTGTATTTTTCAAAATTCTTTAATAGAAAGATAAGATCACATAGTTTTTACATATATATTTTTATAAATTTTCAATGAATATTTTTTTAATAATTATCAAAGTTGACACACCTTAAAAATAGAACATTGAGTGTGCACCCTACTAACTACAACATAGATAAAAATAAATAAATAAATGTTTCAATTTGTGTAGAATGAAGGCCTTGGCTAATATGACTTGATGGCCAAGAGATCTAGGCATACAAGATTTGATGGTTTATTACATTTTTGTTTATGATTATGTGCATAAATTAGAGTTGACTATATGTTTATATTATCCTTATGTATATTTAATTAACATGAGGTCTAACTATCACTCTTTTTCAAGTGTAGTGAGCATTGAGGTGTGGATCAATTTGATTGGTCAAGTTTCCACTAAGATGGTCCCTGACATTATTTTAGAATATGGGGTTTGTGTTGGGCACTAACAGCTAGAGACAAGTGGTCATCATTCAGATATTTTTGATCTAGTAGCGTGATTATGAGTTGCATATGATGAGTAGTGATTAGTGAGGATGGGACATGTGAAAGTTTAGAGGGATAGGATATGTAGGTAGTTGTAGGGGAGTTAAGAGTGATACACTATCTTTGAGAGTTGAGTTCAAGCAAGCTTGTTGAGAGTAGATAGAGGCACTATTAGAGAGGACATTGTGTGAAATAGAGATGGTTGGTAGGATTATACCAAGTGTTCAATGAGATTTGGATTGGTTATAGTAGGAGGTGATTCACTTGTAACAAGAAGAATGGGGCTTTATTGTAGAGGTAGATAGTCTAGTTGTGGAGGCACTCCAATTTTGAAAGGAGTGAGATGTTGAACAAGTTAGATTGGGCACACTATGTATACAAAGTTGGATTGAGTGTAGGTAGAGTTGACGATGGCTCAAGTGGATGTTACTAAACTCCAAGGTACGAGAGATCATTTATATTAGATGATCGAGGATGTTTTGGGGCATCTACAAGTGTGTCCATAATGGTAGAGATTATGAGCTTGAAGGAGTAGTTAGGATAAGTATAAGTTGAGTTGATTGGAATTTGAGCATTAGTAGCTACAATAGCCATGATGGTTGTGGCTCAAAGTTCTTTTTCAAAGGGTGGTCTTAGTTACTTGCCTTAGTTTATCCACCTAATAGGAAAATTCTATGAGAAGATGAGCCCTCATCACCTATCAAGAGGTTAGCAAATCGTGGCTAGATTTTGAGACAAACCACACTTTGATACAATGATGGATATTTTTGTATGAATGAGAAATTTATATACTTTTTAAAGATATATACATATATTTGAGGATTTTTCATTTGTGTTATGGATGTTTATATTTATTTTTAGGTGATGTGTACTTTATTATGATGGGTCATATTATGCTTCATTCATATTTATAGTTATGTTATGTTGTTGATATTGGTAAAAAATGGGTTTTTGAAAGGGCCCAAACCCTTTTACAATGGAACAACTCAAGGTGCACAAAATGAATTCCATGAGGAATGGAATAGCTAAAGGGAACAAAAACAATACAACTATAGGCAAGTTGATGAGTAGATCTCAACACCACAAGGTCTAGCCAAAACAATGCTAGACCCTACCCTAGCCAATTGCACACCCCTAACCTGGGTGTGTGATTGAGAAACAAAATTGAGAAGACCTTTCTTCCACCTTTGAACAATAGTCCAAGAAACATAGTTCTCTAGGACATTAGACTAAGGAGATAAAGGAGGGAAAACCACCTTAGATTCCCCCACCTATGGCACCGCATGGGGAGAAGCTAACCATTGAGAAACTACCTCAAGTGTTGTCGGATGCAGTGTCGTGTCTAAAAGAAAAATAGGAGCAAGGTCTCCAAAACCAAATTCCATGGGGGAAATGTAATTATCTAATGGATCAACAAGAGTTGGGATCAAGGTAGATACCCCATTGGGAGTTGAGGGGTCATATGAGCCACATCAAACATAGAGGGGACATCCATTAGAATAGAGATCACTGACTGGGGCCTAGAAGGAGGTGACTCCTTCGAGTTAAAGTTACATCTCTTAGGTTGCATAGTAAGGTGGTGGGGGAGGGCATCCAACCACTAAGTAGAAGATCTTAGTTTGTAGATAGATCAAGAACAATCTAAAGCCAAATGACCAATGGAAAAAAACATTTGTATTGGAAGGGGAGATCCTTGTAGTCAATAGATTGAGTCCAAGGCTAATCCTCCACCTTCAAAATAACCTCCCCTAAGAGAGCCTTAGATAAGTCAATGTCCACTAGGATGTGGGCAAAGGAGGTGTGGGAGTAGTTCAATGTATATATTTTGACCTTTAGAAAGTGACCAAGAGCATTTCCAATGGCCTTAAAACTAGAGTCACACTAGAATTGAAGAGATAGATTTGACAATCTAACCCAAATTGACATTATATCGATATATTTTATTAGGGGGTTGAAATAAGGAAACTAGGGATTAATTGAAAGAGAATTCTAGCCCCACATCCACACTCTTTCACCTATCACCATATCGCTCTCCTTAGGAAAATCAAAGGTCATGATGAAGATCTCCTAGTATAGGGGTAAATCTCAAATTTATCCTTTGGAAGAGGATGCAAATGCTTTAAATCCATCAACACAAATCTATGAGGGGAGGCCATAGATGACTAAATCTACAAATTAGACCCTTATTAGCAAAAAATACCTCATTTTCCACCACATCCTATATGAGAACCACCGTAGGGGTAGATAGAGCACAGGGGGGAGACATATATTTATCATGACAATGGGAGTACTTAGGGGGGAAATCAAAGGCATATTGTTGATGAGGGTGTACTCCACCCAACACACTCACAAAAACAAATTATAAGCTTCAAACCACAAACACAATGATTTAGTGGGAAAAAACCTTTAAGGTGAATAACCCCACACTCGAAAAGTAGGTCAATATATTATTTAGAAACTCAGCAAGACTACAATATAGTTGCAGGGCAAGTTTTCATGAGAGTATCTCCAACTAGAGATCTGGATGCAACTTAACATCTATCATACTTGCACACACAAAACCTATATCTTAAGGACCTAATATATTGGAGCTACAATACACAAAACTAACAAATGGCATTACAAAAGCATGAGCTAAAACCACCCAGAAGTGGCACCCAAATTATCTACAATAAAATATGGCTTATGATGTTTCAAAACACTCATAAACACATGTATCTTCCCTTAACAACTCTTTTCTATGTCTGACACATTTTTACATTCTCTAATATGGGAGGTCCAACTTCCAGAGGCCATAAATTTTGATCTAGGAGTCTGATTGACACCTCTAAGTGCCTCAAAATTGATTCTGAAACTTTAATATGTTGAAATCCAAACATGATCTTGGGTTGAAATTTACCAAGAATGTTTTTGTTTCTATTCCAAATCTTTGGGGAAAATTTCAGACCCAACCACTTCTCAAATGTAGGCTTACTAAAAATAGTAAGTCTTGGTATTCTCAGCCTTTTTGGAAACTTTGAAGGTTTCGAATCATTATTCAAGAAAATGGGTATTCACAAAAACTAAAATTGAAAAGAATAGAAAACAAAATCATTTTATGGTGATGCAAGATTACCCTACACCTCTGGATGCTCTTGCATCAATTTCTATGAAGAACCATGTCCATAGAAGAATCAAGTGTGCCCAAGCAAGTAGTATCCATAAACAAACACTTCGTAGTAGAAACCCTAGTTGAGATAAAAGGTGAACATATAAGCCAACCCAACTGAGATGGCATCTTCAACACAATGCCTAGTGAAGAACTACATTGCCAAAGCCAAGAAGATTACAACACTTCTGTGTAGACGGAGAACCACTTTCTAGGTGTGTAATAGTAGCATCCTCATAGACACCAAAAAACATAGGGAGTGGTGGGAATGCATCAATTAATTCCAGTTCTAGGGTTCCAAGAATAGGTAAGAGCAACATCATTCAGATTGTTTTAAAAAAAAATTCTAGTTATGTTATGTTAATGTGCCTTTAATGTGATGGTTAATTAAATGAAAAATAGTAGTATTGAATGTTTATATTTTATATAATTATTAAGGCATATGATTAAAATGAAATTAAATGATTAATTGTTTATATAGTTCTTTAAGTGAATTAAAAATAAGGTAAGAGTCAAACATAATAAGTTTAGTGTTTATTGATGGTATATAGGATTTAGGGTAAAAGGAGAACATGGGATATTTAGTGAATAAGACAATACCATGACTACCTGGGAGTTCAAGTGAATCTATATAAATGAAGGTGTTTATTTGGAAAAGAGGTATTTGAAAGGAAAGAGAGCTAAGACTAAGATAAGCAAAGCAACTCCTAGTTAATTATGTGTTATGTCAAGAGAGGTACCATATGGTAAATCTAGGGGAAACATGAGATATAAGAGACAATGAACACTAGAAACAACATTTGAAATAATGACAATTATATTTATGCTTAGTAATGAATCATCAAAGATAAATATATGTCACTAAAAAAGATCTATGTCACTATTGGGGAAGGTACACTGTGAGATAGAAGGAGCCAAAGAACCTAAGATTGTTCTTAGATAAAGACCAATTGTATGGTCATGGCACGTAAGACATAGCAACCATTATGTACATGGGTCACATAAAGGATGAATAATTTGATGTCATGCATAAAGAAGAAATTGTTGATGGGGGTAGTAGTTTAAGGAGAGCAGAAAAATTTACACATAAGAATGATGGAGGTGAGAGGTGTTAAGAGGTTATTTTAAGGGTTGTTCATTCATGATGGATAATGCATAGGAACCTAAACAATAGATATATGAAATAAAATAGAGGTTAATTCAATTAGGACTAGACTTGCCTTTATGACCTTCATTTGCATTGGTGTTACATTAGTTTTCATGAAGGACAAGATCATCATTTTGAAAGAATGAGGGAAAACACATTGATTGTGGGACTACCCAAGTTTCTTTTGGTAGACTTCAAGTTAATCCAAAGCATTTACATGGTACTCAATAAGCATCTCTAGATCCTAAAGACTATGTTCTTCGTATGAACTATCATTGATAAGCCCTTGGAGAGAGACACATAGGGAAGGAATCTCAAGTTCTAGAGTCATGATGACTTTGGTACCATATATGAGAGAGTTTGGCGTAGTACTAGTAAGGGTAAAAATATTCATATAATATGCCCATAGAGAAGAAGATAATCAAGAATGTCAATTCTTACCATGCTTATCTAAAATCTTTTATAAGATTTGTTCCATGGTTTTATCTTTAGCTTGGTCATTGGACTATGGATAATTTGGTGTGGATAAATGATGTTGAATGTAAAACTTGAAAAGAGACTTATTCATGTAATTATTTTTGGAGGATGAACCATTATAAAATAATTGTAGAGATCAGAAAACTAAAATGACGGATGATGTTGTCCATGTGGAAATTACAAATGCCACTGGTGATATTGGATTTAAGGGGAATAACTTCCACCTACTTTGTGAAGTAATCTTTGGTGATGATGATAAATGTGTTTCTCTTAGAGGAAAGGAGAGAAATCTAATTGATTACATTGTACATCTAGGCTCTAAATAGAGAAGGGCCAAGGAGAAGTAAAATATTGTAATTACTACAAGGGAGCATGAGTAAGATTACTATGTTGCTAACACTAAGGGAATTTTTTTATATTCATGGGAATCTTACTCCATATTTTTCCAATAGTATCCTATTCAAAGAAGATTTTAGACTAATGCCCTACCACCAAAGTGATCTCTACAAACACTAAAATGTGCTTCTTGTAGGGCAATGGTAATATCAACCTTAGTTAAGAAACAATGAAGAAGGCCACTGTAAGTATGGTGATACAAGACATTAGAAAGGAGATGATAGCAAGATGCATTCTTGTGGATTTGGATACAAATTTTTTTAGAAGAATTATACAGGGAAAGGTGCCATCATGCAGGTAGGCATAAATATCTAGGTATAATTCACCTATGTTGAGTGTGTTGCAAGAGATGACATTTGATGATGAAGAGGTGTCCTCAATAGTGAGAGAAGAAAGGATATGGATGAGGAACTAAAAGTCATCTATGGTATTAGGTAAGGGAATGAGAGAGTTAACACTAGCCATGGCCTTTGTACCACAATTATCTTTCCTAGGTAGAGAATTATGGTGGAGGAAAAGTGATCGAGGAGGGATAAGATGAGATCATGAGGAAGAGAAAGATTTACTTTCTTATCTTTCTAATTACCTATGACTTGGCATATTACCAATTGTGAATCTCCATATATTCATAAACAAGTAATGCCAAGGGATAGAATGGAACAATCTAGCTATGAGGGTCTCATATTCAACTATATTGTTTGTCCAAAAAAAAAGGTGAAAGGAAAGATGGATATGATTCCTAGAGGGAGGGACTAGAACTATGCCTACCGCTAAACTAGTCTTGCATTATGAGGATTTGAAGAAAATTTCCTAGGAATGGTTGATGTTAATCCTAAGAATGTGCTCATTAAGAAAAGTGTTTGGGCTAGGAGAGGAGAAAGGAGAAGGTTCATCAACCGAGTGATCTACTAGGGATTGACCCTTGGTTGTCTTTTGAGGGACAAATTTGAGGTTGAATTGCATTGGAAGCATTATCCGTGCTTGGACATATACCCTAATAAATCCATCTTGGAAAGAAGGTGTCTAAGAGGATTAAATTTGATGACAATACTAATTTCAAAATGAAAATGGTAATGGTGGAGATTTTGGGTGGTGAACACAATGCCCAATAATTTTTTCTCAAATGATGTGTATTGAGTCACATATTTAATTAATGTGTGACTGATATAGTAAACATGTTCTCTATCATTATTGTTGAGTTGGGCTAAGAGAGCACTTAATGCATGGTTGGTGGCAAGTGTATAAATAATGATAGGATATCCAAGAATAGATGACATTATAATATGGGGTTAGCCAAACTGGCTTTGAGAGAGTTGAATGCTTGTTGATATTCTTTAATCCAAGGAAACTTATCATCCTTTTTGAGAAATTAGGTAAAATGAAGGAAGTGATTGACTAACTAAAAAATGAATTAAAAGATGGCTTGGATTTTACCTTAAAGAATGTGAAGCTAAGAGATATTACAAGGGGATTGTAATGTTGATAATAACATCAATATTCTTGATATTTGTTTCAATCTCATGACAAGAAACACTAAATCCAAGGAGTTTACCACTATCCATGCTAATAAAACACTTCTTGTGGTTAAGATGCATCTTGTATAGTTGGAGGCGCTCAAAGATGATACAAATATTATAGACATGATCCTAACAAAGAGAAAACTTTTCTAGGATGTCATCTACATAATCTTCTAGGATATTATGCATGAGGTCATGAAAAATAAGGGACATAAATCATTGATATTTATCACCAATGTTCATAAACCAAAGGGAATGACCACATAAAAGGTAACCCAAGGAGTTGTGAAAGCAATTTTTTACTAGTCTTAGGGATTGATGAGGATATTATTATGACTTGAGAAACCATCCTTGAACAATAGAAGGGCATGGTTACAAGTTGAATCAACAATCATGTCAATATTAGGGAGAGAAAAATCATCCAAGTTAGGAGAGACATTATTGAGGTCATGAAAATCATTGCAGATGTGGATGTGATTGTTAGGCTTGGCCATGACCATAATATTAAAAATCTTACGTGAATAATCAATAGGGTGAATAAAACTAGATTGGAGAATCTTTTCTATTTCAGCCTTGACTATTAAAACAACCTTGGGATACATTTTTTAGATTTTCTACTTAGTTGGCTTAGGATTAGAGTGAAAAATGGTATTATGCACTATGAAAACTTCATCAATACCTATCATATCTTCAAATTCCTAAATAAAGAGGGTAGGGAAGCCATGTAGAAGTTAGACATGTGACTCACACTCATCATGAGAAATATAGTCACCAATTTTGAGAACTTTATTAGGATCAATGGGGATCATGAAGACATCCATAATGTCATTGAGACTTGAGTGATATTCACCTGAAAAGAGTTCCTATAGGAAAATTTTATCTAGACATAATACAATATGGTAAGGTGCTGTGAGTTTCAAATGTTGCAGTACAACATGCATGTTTGTTTACATGTAGTGGTGCTATGAAAACAACCACACATAATTTGGAGAAGAACTCATAATTGATTATGGAAAACAATGTAGAAGTACTTATAGCAAAGATGGAGTTCATAGGGATAATCTAAGAGTAGGATAATATTTTGGAAGATGACACAAGGTATCAAAAGTAGTTAGAAGTGATGGTATGGTTGTATGTGTTATTGCAAGTGTGGAGCTAATAGTGGTGGCTATATAGGAAAACATGAACTCATTGACAATGTTAAGTGTACAACTATTGATTTATAGTCCGATAGTGGCTACATATACAAGGTGATTATCCATATGGAGACATATTTTTTGGTGATATGTGTGGTATGCTGATGTTACAATACATGGTCATAAGATAGTTACATTAATCTTGGTATTCTACATGTTTGTTGGAAAATTAGATGGTTGAAATTCCATGTGCATGTCTATATATAGCATCTCATGTGAAGGAACCAAGTTTAGATGGTTGTACAAAGTGAAAAATTAGCATTGGATTGAACATTGTTGATGTGAAACATTAGAGTTATTGTAGAAGAGTATGTTGTATATTGAGACTTTGTAAAAGGCCTTGTTGTATTGAATCCTTGATTTTAAATAATATAATTGTGAATGTATTTTGGTGGTGGGTTTTCCCCCTCAAGGGTTTACCACATAAATATTTGAGTGTTTTGTAATCTTGTGTATGCATACTATTCCATTTACTTCTATAAATTTTGTTAGATAAATTTTACAAATACTATTGACTATTTTTGGTTCACATAACCTTAAAATTTTCTTTATCCTAGTCTACTAGTAATCTACAATAGGGTTTTAAGTCCTTAAAATTTCTTACCAGAGGATAGGTATTTTTTGGGAAGTTACTACATCATTGAGATTCTAAACCTTAGCAAGTGCAGTGGTAAACCCTAAAAAAATAATTGTTGTAGTTTGTGTATAATGGGTCACATAGGATAACTTTGAAATATTTTGTTAGAAGACAAAATAGTATTAAATCTATGGCTAGCATGTCAAGATTTGAGATTGAATGTTTCAATGGTCAAAACTTTGAACTATGGAAGTGTTGTCTCTCAAAATTGCACCCTTGCTAAGTTGTAGAACTTGGCACTCTGGAGAAACATGGGATCTTTCTAGGCTTGTGGGTCACCTATGATGGAAAGAACCTCTGGAGAAGGCTGGCTTCCTATTGATACTTCACCTATAACTGCTTGTACTACTACCTTTGCAGAGAAAAGAGTAAGAAGGATTGCATGAAAATAAAACCTACTATCTAAGGTGATGCACCAAAAGATTGTCTGAGACTACACAAAAACTGACACACTATAGAACCAGTAATATCAAGGCTCTCATACACAACCCAATAAATCATAATCTTTGCATAATCAATTTGTAAGAAAGCTAAATAACCACAGTCCTTTAAAGGAGAAAGATGTTTTCCCACCACTTAAGATTGATTGTTATTACTAGCACATCTCACAACCTGCAAAAATGTATGTATTCCTGCATAAAGGCACCAACATGAAATACAACTTCAAGGACAAAGAACATCACAAAGATCTATACTAACACTAAGGACACACAATATCAAAAGAAATGGGAAGGGATAAACTACTTATTACTGCTAAAAATGTGTTACAATGCTATGTTAGTCTCAAAATGAGTTACAAAACTATTCACTTCTGCAAAAAAACTCTAAAAATTACAATATGGCACAAGTGAAAAGATAGAACTCCTGAATAATGAACAAGAGAGAAGACTAAATACTTCTCTAAGAATCTGTCATAGGATAAGG
Source organism: Cunninghamia lanceolata (assembly GCA_027924645.1). Lineage (NCBI taxonomy): Eukaryota > Viridiplantae > Streptophyta > Pinopsida > Cupressales > Cupressaceae > Cunninghamia > Cunninghamia lanceolata. The sequence continues at coordinate 13,008,601 of BSBN01000916.1, read as the reverse complement.
ATAAAAAACCTCCTTGGTTGTGCATATCATAAAAGCCCTCAAAATATCTATCCAAAACCCTCTAAAGTGAGTTCCTAATGAAGAAAAAGTCAAGGCATGTCATCAACCCATCATAAAAGCTCCAAGAACTACCACTTAATGCCCTTAAATGCTACTAAAAACAAGTCAAACCACCATAATAACTCCTCCATCAGTTGGCCAACGTCTCTTGTAGCATCATAAATGTTTGGAATTTGCATAATAAATGACAACCACACCCCTTTGACCACATCTTGAAAGCATCGTAATCCTACCCTTGCACAATAAATGACAAAAATACATTTATTTCTACATTTAAATAACATTAGCTAAGTGGTTTATAGTCACACCACTTAGCTTAATGTTTTACATTTCAAATTTGTTTTAAACCTATGCATAAAAGAAGATACTTGGACATTGATATTCAATCTCCTGGTTTTGCATGGTTTGGAGATGAATAAAATAGTGTGAAAAATGGTAAAGTAATCGATGTGACTGACTTTACAATTTGTTATGGATTTTCCTATCTTTTCTTTCACTTTTTTATGACAAGTAATAAAGTAATTTATAATCCATTACTTTATCATTTGTTTACAATGTGTATCCATTTCTAAATCATGCAAAAGAAAATAAAACCCCTTATATCTCCCATGCACAAACAAAGCTCTCCATGCATACAAACCCCATCCATCATGCATCATAATACTCATGCCTACATGCAAAAATAGGCATTATTCTTCATATCTTAATACCACCTTATATCTCCCATGCATTACTATTAATCCATCACCTTATGCAGACCTTCGAACCATTTGATTTACCGCCTTTAGTCCTCATGCCAAAAAGAAAAAAAAAATCATCGAGCCTTATCATTTCATGATAATTTGCTTTGACTTCATGAAAAGATTAAAATGTGACAAAACCTAAGTTACTAAGCTGGCAGAGAAAAAATGTTACTAAATTACGTTCACACCTAATTTAGCAAGGCCTAATCATCAGTTGTTTAGAGGGGGTATAAGAAATTTTTCTTATGCAAGAATCATCCAGTCAATGTCTGATGTCTTGATAGAAGACAAGTGCAAAATCAGTTATCAAAATCAGCTGTTACATCATCCTGGTAAGTGAAATCATCTACAAACAAGAAAATAGGCATTCAAAGAATGAAGAGAATTGATGGAGTTGATGTTCCAGTTCCTGACTATTCATTATGTTTCAGTGCAAGTAAAAGAGGTATTTATAGACTGTCAAATTATACATCATGTTTTATACATATGTTCCAAAGAAAGATCAGTTGTTTTATGCTATGTATTTGATTCAAAAAGTGAAATATACATAAATCATTGTATAGAATGAGATAGCTGATTGTATTCAAAAGAATGTATAAAAGTGTCCCACACAAGCCGTGGGAGTAACTGAAATAGGTAACATAAAAGTAAATTTTACTTTTGAAAGAAAAGAAATGCATAGGAAAAGAAGAGGGACCCGTCATTGCCTGTGAATGATGAATCCCATGGTTGAGCTAGTTGCTATCTTCCTCCATCTGTTTGAGCTCCAATATACCTGGAAAATAGATTTTGTTAATGCTCAGGGTACCAAGTCTTTTCATACACAATTAAAACTTTAAAAGTACCATTCACTTTTATGTAGCAGCAATATCAGTAATCAGATATCAGCATAAGAGAGGTCAGAATGAGCAGACATAAGTGTTATATAAGAAAGAGTTAGATCCATACAAGTAACCCCACATCATGAATCAAAGATATGTTTCATATGCTAACATGTTTGCTTCCTGTGCAGGTATATGAGAAATCAGTTTGTTGATCCATCTTTTATTAAATGGCATGTGGGGAAAATGGGCTCCCATAAGGGTTGAGCCCAACATGCTTGAAGTAATGACATTAATGTAGAGATATTCAATAGACCAAGCATCATGATGTTTTCATCACATATAGGTTGCTACTATATTAGATGTATCGAGTACAAGAGAGAAGGTACAGTCAAGTTAGAACAAATGCCATGTGGGATAGCCAAGTCAAATGCCATGTGTTACTGTCATTAATAGCCCAAGATGCCATCAAAGAAACAAAGGTTTTAGTCATAGTAGAACAACCTATACAAGTGCAGTCAACATGATCATACACAGTCTTAAAGGACAAAGGACAACAAGGTACAATGAAGTAGGTATTTTCCTTTTGTTGTTATGAAGTATCAAATTATTGATCATATGTGCAAGTGAACAGTCCTATATCATACAAGTTTAGCCATAAGATACACAGTCAATACATCAAATGAAATGACAAGTCTTATCAATGAAGTTATCATAAGAGGAACAAGTTATAGGAACCATATGTGTGACAATAGAAAAGTATCCAACAATCAAAAGCTCAGCCTGTGCTTTAAAAATAGAACAAATATTTACCACTTTTGTTGTTAATGAGGTGTGAAATTGCCAGTGAGTTTTGATTATTGACAAGGATGATATGCAAGAAATCTATATGGCTGTGACAGCATGTGCCATAAATGACATCAACATTGATAATGGAAGGAGTAGTAATGCCATGAAAAGAGGCAGTCATAAAGGTCTAGAACAATCAAAAGAGGACTGCCTCCTATTACGGATCATTTTGGTTTGATATCATGTTAGTTATCTATGTACTAGTTATTGCCTTTAAATCTAGCATAAAATGCTATATGATGCCCCAATAATATGGAGATTTAGTAATAACTATATAGTATAGAAAACTAAAGCTAGCTCTGTCTGAAACAATCATAAGATGGTACAGTAGTCTCAAAAGTGAAAGGTACAACCATATCAATGTAATGCTATAGCTACAGGAGGTAGCTTATCCAGCATTTGCCATAAGTCATCAAAGGTACTAGTGGACTATAGAAAGTCATGTCAGATTTATCTACATGAAGTACAAAAGGAGATCACATGGATGACATCACTACAGAGTGCAATTGGAATAGCAAAATCAATCGTAATCTCCCTGTAATGATATCATATCCCATATTATCTTGCAATCAGAAGGATAAATGAACTGTGGACAACAGAGGTACTTTGTTTCTACAATGAAACCAAATGGACTATAAAAGGAGTTATTTTGGATCAGCAGGATAAGAGGATGTAATAGATGCATCAAGGTGTATATGTTTTTATTTATGCATGATGTGTGTTCATATCATTAACTATCAAAGGATCAATATGGGGACAATCATGTCATAATCAGCTACAGGGGCTTCACATTCAAAAGATTGAAGCAATGTATCCTAGAGCATTACAAGTTTAAACATCAGTTGTTACAGAAATGTAAGTATGGCATCATGTAAGTGTGGCTTCATATACAAAGGATATAGCTATATGATATACAAATGGAGCACACAAATGACATCAAATGTTTTTTTCCATTCTAAAAGAGATTAGAAGAGTAGGATAGCTTTGTTGTCTTCTATACAGAGAATGAAAAACATGTTCATATTATCAAGATCTTCCTGGGATTTGTATTGTTACAGAATCATTATTATATTGTAGAGGGAAAAGCATCTACAGAGTCAGATACATCAAGAGCCACAACTCAGTATGCCAAAAGGAGGAGCTTTATTTTTGCATTTTCAAGGGATAGAGAGCAGTGTATTTTGGTACAGAAAATGACTGAAGAAACCATTTTTGCCATCAAAATCAAAGTCGTGGCCTATAGCAGAGAGTTCTTTTCTTTCTCGCAAGTTAAACCCACTTGGGGTTTCAACTAAAATTGTAGATATAGAAGGAAAGAAAAGCTTGCAAGCTCATATAAAATGATAAATATATTCATAAGATGCTAGATAGAGTTCATGGCCTGTAGGGTCAGATTGCATGGAAAATGATGAAGAAATGTCAGATTCAAGTTTTATAATACTTTACCTTGTTTTTCTGTCTAAAATCTTCATGGAAATGCAGAAATATAGCTAGAAGTCCAGTATTTTCAAGCTCCAAAACCCTAAATCATGGTGGCCTCAAATGCACAAAAGGAGAAAACAATAGTAGAACAAAACAAATACATCATAAACCTGTCATAGCCACAGATAGAGGGTTGAAAAAACTAGTGATGAGCAAAGAAAATGGTCCAATCTGTGACACAAGAGGTTACATTTCATTTCCTTGCAGAGAATCATGGAGGTTCTGCTAGAAATTTGAACTCGTGGACACAAGAGAATGGAAGATTTCATGCTCCAAACCCTAGTCATGGTGGTAGTAGCAAAGTGTTTTCTCAAAAAATGCAAAGTGAAAATAGGTTGAACATCTTAGGGCCTCCATTGTTTTATTTTAGGGTTCAATATTGCACTAAGTCGAGTGGCATTTTTGTCACATTGAATTCATATATTTTTTCTCCAACTAATACCCATCGTGGTGTAGATGACCTTGTATTTGCTAAGTCCTCATGACATAGCTATTATAAGCCTTAGGTCCCTTTTGGAATGTAATGATTAGGTAGTATGCCTTTGAAACTGATTTGGTTATCTTGGAGACGAACACATATGGTAAGTATACCTTGTAATGCATAGGAGAGATCTTGTTTGTGCATGGGAGATATAAGGTGGTATTAAGATATAAAGAATAATACATATTTTGCAAGGCATGAGTAGTATGATGCATGATACATGGGGTTTGCAAATGCATGGGGGATACAAGAGGTTTTATTTTCTTTTTGCATGATCTAGAAATGAATAAAACATTGTAAACAAATGATAAAGTAATGGATTATAAGCTACTTTATTACTTTTCATAAAAATGTGAAAAGAAAAGATAGTCAAATCCACAACAAGTAGAAAAGTAAGTCTCATCGACTACTTTACCATTTTTTCACACTATTTTATTTATCTCCAAACCATGCAAAACCAGAAGATTGAATAATTATGTCTAAGTGCCTTCTTTTCTGCATAGGTTTGTTTTTTGCATAGGTTTGTAACAAATTTGAAATGTAAAACATTAAGCTAAGTTATGTGGCTATAAACCACTTAGTTAATGTTAATTAAATGCATAAATAAATGTATTTGTGTCATTTACTGTACAAGGGTAAGTTGAGGATGTTTTCAAGATGTGGTCAAAGAGATGTGGTTGGGTATTTATGTGCAAATATCAAACATTTATGGATGCTGAGGAGAGGTTGGCAATCAAATGGAGGAGTTATTGAGGTGGTTTGACTTGTTTTCAGTAGCATTTGAGGGCATTAAGAGGTAGTTCTTGGAGCTTTTATGATGGGTGATGACATGCCTTGACTTTTTCTTCATTGGGAACCCACTTTGGAGGGTTTTGGATAGATATTTTGAGGGCTTTTATGATATGCATGACCAAGGAGGTTTCTTATCCTTATCCTATGACAATTGCTTGGAGAAGTATTTAGTCTTCTCTCTTGTTCATTATTTAGGAGTTCTGGCTTTTCACTTGTGCCATATTGTAATTTTCTGAGTTCTTTTGCAGAAGTGAACAATTTTGTAACTCATTTTGAGAGTAACACAACATTGTAACATCTTTTTAGTAGTAATAAGTAGTTTATAACTTCCCATTTCTTCTAATATTGTGTCCTTAGTGTTATTATAGATCTTTGTGATGTTCTTTGTCCTTGGAGCTGTATTTCATGTCGGTGCCTTTATGCAAGAATACATACATTTTTGCAGGTTGTGAGATGTGCTAGTAATAACAATCAGTCTTAAGTGGTAAGAAAACATCTTTCTTTGTTAAAGGACTATGGTTATTTAGCCTTCTTAAAAATTGATGATGCAAAGATTATGATTTATTGGGTTTTGTATGAGAGCCTTGATATTACTGGTTCTATAGTGTGTCTGTTTTGTGTAGTCTCAGACAATCTTTTGGTACATCACCTTAGATAGTAGGTTTTATTTTCATGCAATCATTCTTACTCTTTTCTCTGCAAAGGCATTAGTACAAGCAATTATAGGTGAAGTATCAATAGGAATCCAGCCTTCTCTAGAGTTTATTTCCATCATAAGTGAACCACAGGCCTGGAAAGATCGCATGTTTCTCCAGAATGCCAAGTTCTACAGCTTAGGAAGGGTGCAATTTTTAGAGACAATAGTTTTTGGCACACCTGGTGGGACTGTGAACTAATTCTTAGTCCATTTTATTCATTTTGTTATTGCTATTTGGTGTCTACAGTAGTAGTTTCAGCCTTTTGGAGGCGTTTTCTTTACACACCTGGTGACTCTAGAAGGAAGTAACTACTAGTTTCAAAAAGACTAAAGGTGTTGGTATCTGTTCAAGTTTTGCAAAAAATAGTTTGTTATTTTGATTATAAGAACATTTCATGAATTTTTAGTTGGTTTGATGTTGTATAATGTCTTCTTTTAGTGAAGATAGGTTTTATAACCCTCCATTCCATGAAAATGCTGCTTATGCCACTTCTTACCAGCCATACTGAGTAAAATATCCTACTGGTTTTGTCCTAAATAACCCACCAACAATAGATTATCAGCATAATCATCAAGCTTACCACCATCCCATCCCTACTCATCTTTCCTGGTAACCTATCCATGCCTATAATCATTTGCAAGAAGATCATTTTGCTCATAACCAATATGACTACTCTCTGAATCAGTCTCAAGGTGATAGTAACATGAGTATCAGGGAGATAGCATTAGAATTATGAAGGAAATTAGAGGCTATCACAAAAGAGAAGGAGTATGATATACGACAAAAAGAGCTTGCTTATCAAGCCCATATTCATCAAAGAGAGGTGGAGGCACAAAGGTATGAAGAGAAATTTCTTGCTAGGAAAGTTGTAGCCAAAGAAGAACAAATAAAACTTTTTCTTGCCCAAGCTCAGAGGTTGGAGACTCAATCAACTCTTTCCATTCCTCACTTCAATCAAAATCCCTCTACTTCAATAGATCAGCCAATAGAGGAAGAGATTCCCAAGGTTGCAATTTCAAGTTTGAAGTTGAATGATTCTATTCAATCTCCAAGTAGGTCTTCTAAATTTGTGATTCTAAGTTTTAGGGGTAATAGTCTTGCCAATGTTAAAGATCAGCCCCTACAAGAGCCCATGAATGAACAAGATTAGTCAAACCAATCCATTAATCCTTAGTTTTAGTCATATCAAGAACTTGAACCAAGCCATCAAAGTTTTGAACAACCATGGCATCCTTCTTGGACTAGGTATCCTTATTATAAAATGCTAATCTTGTTAAGGCTACCCCTTCCATACCAATCCAAAATTAGGAAGAGGAAAAGGTAGTAGAATCTAAACCAATCAAGATTCCAAGTTGGTGTGGTGAGCAGGAGCAAAGGTTGTTGAGCTCAAGCCAATCAAAATTCCAAGTTTTTTTGAAGAAGGCAACACATAAGGAGGAAGAATCAATTTCTTTGTTTGATCATCTACCTAGTTTTGTTGAGCCAAATGAGGAAAGCATGCTCATACCAAAGGCAACAACAAAGGGATGGCAGGAGGATGCAAATGATTGTTATAGAGTGTTGGCCTACTGAGAATAGAATGAGGATAGTCTTGTTTTGGAAGATGAAGAGATTATTGTTCCTAGGAACCTTCAAAGAGCTGATAGATTTGATCAATTACTGGCTGTCATAATGGAAGAAGATGATTCATTAACCATGGAGGAGGAATTGACATGGCAGGTTATAATGCAAGGTGAAAGAAATGAACAACAAGAGGAAAGGTTTGATGAGAGCCTCCGTGAGTAGAGTGAAGAAACTCATCTAGATTTAGTAAAAGATTATGAATTAGATGAGAACATGTTTTTAGGCATCATAGAAGTTTTTTGTTCTAACATTGATAATGATTTGATGCAATATAAACCATCAGTATGTGATTAGCCTATTCAGATCAAAGAGGAAAGCATTCCTTCATTTCATTCATGTGAACCAACTCTTCCACATCAGATTGAAATTGAGATAGAAGGTGAAACAACATCTTTGGAGAAAGGAAATCTTACACTACAAATGGAGTAGTCTAATCAGCAATATGAAAAGACAACAATGTATAAGCATGAAGACAATAGTGAGAGGCCAAGTTTTATCCTCTCTAAAGGGTGTCCAATTAGATATTTATCCAAAGAGGAGTCCATAGAATTACAACAATTCACGATTCTACCAAAGCATGTGATTGCAACTGTAGAGCAGCAGGTTAATCACATCTATATGCCTCAAAATAACATCTTTGGTGGTCAATCAAATGAGGAAGGTGTGCCTTTTGTGATGTTCTAAATTTTTTTGCAGTAGTTAATCAAATGTTTATTATTTCCATACATCTTTTGGGTTGATCTTAAGGATTTGAAGCATCCTCTATTGTTAAGGAAGGGTAGCTATTTCTCACAACCAGTGAATACTCATGTCTGAGCACTACCACTGCTGGGTAGTGTAGGGTAGGGTAGTTTTCAAGCTAATAAGTGCTCATTGCATAGTAGTTTTAGTTCAGTTTTGCTTTCGATAAATACAGACACTGCAAATTTTTTTGACCTTGTCTTAAACAGAGTCATGATAGTTTCAATTTTGTTTTCCTGCTGTAGTTTTTTATCGGTTTGAGTTGCAAAAGTTTTTCCAAGGTTTTAGGTAGAAAAACACTCATATGCCCAATGGGTTTTAGAAGGCTAATGGTCCTACTTGTTTAGTAGGCAAACACCCCTAAGAGGTCACCAAAAATGTTACTAAATTATGTTCACACCTAATTTAGCAAGGCCTAATCATCAGTTGTTTAGAGGGGGTATAAGAATTTTTTCTTATGCATGAATCATCCAGTCAATGTCTGATGTCTTGATAGAAGACAAGTGCAAAATCACTTATCAAAATCATGTAACAGCTAAAGCTAAGTTGTTACATCATCATGGTAAGTGAAATCATCTACGGACAAGAAAACAAGCATTCAAAGAATGAAGAGAATTGATAGAGTTCATGTTGCAGTTTCTGATTATTCATTATGTTTCAGTGCAGGTAAAAGAGGTATTTATAGATTGTCAAATTATACATCATGTTTTGTACATATGTTCCAAAGAAAGATCAGTTGTTTTATGCTATGTATTTGATTCAAAAAGTGAAATATACATAAATCATTGCATAGAATGAGATAGCTGATTGTATTCAAAAGAATGTATAAAAGTGTCCCACACAAGCCGTGGGAGTAACTGAAATAGGCAACATAAAAGTAAAATTGACTTTTGAAAGAAAAGAAATGCATAGGAAAAGAAGAGGGACCCATCATTTCCTCTGTATGATGAATCTCGTGGTTGAACTAGTTGCTATCTTCCTCCATCTGTTTGACCTCCAATATACCTAGAAAATAGATTTTATTAATGCTCGAGGTACCAAGTCTTTTCATACACAGCCAGAACTTCAAAAGTACCATTTACTTTTATGTAGCAACAATATCAGTAATCAGATATAAGCATAAGAGGGGTTAGAATGAATAGAGATAAGTGCTATATCAAAAAGAGATAGATCCATACAAGTAACCCCACATCATGAATCAAAGATATGTTTCATATGCTAACATGTTTGCTTCCTGTGCAGGTATATGAGAAATCAGTTTGCTGATTCATCTTTTATCAAATGGCATGTGGGGAAAATGGGCTCCCATAAGGTTTGAGCCCAGCATGCTCGGAGTAATGACATTAATGCAGAGATATTCGATAGAGCAAGCATCATGATGTTTTCATCACATACAGGTTGCTACTATATCAGATGTATCGAGTACAAGAGAGAAGGTACAGTCAAGTTAGAACAAATTCCATGTGGGACAGCCAAGTCAAATGCCATGTGTTACTGTCCTTAAGAGCCCAAGATGCCATCAAAGAAACAAAGCTTTCAGTCATATTAGAACAACCTATACAAGTGCAGTCAACATGATCATACACAGTCATAAAGGACAAAGGACAACAAGGCACAATGAAGCAGGTATTTTCCTTTTGCTATTATGAAGTATCAAATTATTGATCATATGTGCAAGTGAACAGTCCTATATCATACAAGTTTAGCCATAAGATACACAGTTAATACATCAAATGAAATGATAATTCTTATCAATGAAGTTATCATAAGAGGAACAAGTTATAGGAACCGTATGTGTGACAATAGCAAAGTATCCAACAGCCAAAAGCTCATCCTGTGCTTTAAAAATAGAACAAATATTTACCACTTTTATTGTTAATGAGGTGTGAAATTAAAAGTGAGTTTTGACTATTGACAAGGATGATATGAAAGAAATCTGTATGGCTGTGACAACATGTTCCGTAAATGACAGCAACATTGATAATGGAAGGAGTAGTAATGCCACAAAAATAGGCAGTCATAAATGTCTAGAACAATCAAAAGAGGACTACCTCCTATTATAGATCATTTTGGTTTGATATCATGGTAGTTACCTTTGAATTGTTTATTGCCTGCTCATGTGCTTTAAATCCAGCATAAAATGCTATATGATGCCCCAATAATATGCAGATTCAGTAATAACTATATATATCATAGAAAACAACAGCTAGCTCTACCTGAAACAGTCATAAGATGCTACAGTAGTCTCAAAAGTGAAAGGTACAGACATATCAATGTTATGCTACAGCTATAGGAGGTACCTTATCCAACATTTGCCATGAGTCATCAAAGGTACCAGTGGACTACAGAAAGTCATGCCAGATTTATCTACAAGAAGTACAAAAGGAGATCACGTGGATGTCATCACTACAGAGTGCAATTGGAACAGCAAAATGAATCCTAATCTCCCTCTAATGATGCCATATCCCATATTATCTTACAATCAAGAGGATAAATGATTTGTGGATAGCAGAGATGTTTTGATTCTACAATGAAATTAAATGGACTATGAAAGGTGTTATTTTGGATCAGCACGATAAGAGGATGCAACAGATTTAGCAAGGTGTATATGTTTTTATTTCTGCATGATGTGTGTTCATATCATTAACTGTCAAAGGATCAATATGGGGGAAGACATGTCATAATCAGCTATAGGGGCTTCACATTCAAATGATTGAAGCAATGTATCCTAGAGCATTACAAGTTTAAACATCAATTGTTACATAAATGTAAGTATGACATCATGTAAGTGTGGCTTCATATACAAAGGATATAGCTATATGATATACAAATGGATCACACAAGTGACATCAATTTTTTTTTGCCATTATAAAAGAGATTAGAAGAGTAGGATAGCTTTGTTGTCTTCTATACAAAGAATGGAAAACATGCTCATATTATCAAGATCTACCTGGGAGTTGTATTGTTACATAATCATTATTATATTGTAGAGGGAAAATCATCTATAGAGTCAAATACATCAAGAGATACAATTCAGTATGCCAAAAGGAGGAGCTTTGTTTTTACATTTTCAAGGGATAGAGAGCAATGTATTTTGGTACAGAAAATGACTGAAGAAACCATTTTTGCCATCAAAATCAAAGTCGCGGCCTGTAGCAGAGAGTTCTTTTCTTTCTCACAAGTTAAACCCACTTGGGGTTTCATCTAAAATTGCAAATATAGAAGGAAAGTAAAGCTTGCAAGCTCATATAAAATGATAAAAATACTCATAAGATGCCAGATAGAGTTCACGGCCTATAGGGCTAGATTGCATGGAAAATGATGAAGAAATGTCAGATTCAAGTTTTATAATTCTTTAGCTTGTTTTTTTGTCAGAAATCTTCATGGAAATGCAGAAATACAACGAGAAGACCAATATTTTCAAGCTCCAAAACCCTAAGTCATGATGGCCTTGAATGCACAAAAGGATCCAACAATAGTAGAACAAAACAAATACATCATAAACCTATCATAGTTGTAGCTAGAGGGTTGAAAAAGCTAGTGATAAGCGAAGAAAATGGTCTAATTTGTGACACAAGAGGTTACCTTTCATTTCCCTACAGAGAATCATGGAGGTTTTGCTAGAAATTTGAGCTCATGGACAGAAAAGAATGGAAGATTTTGTGCTCCAAATGCTAGTCGTGGCGGCAACAGCAGAGTGTTTTCTCAAAAACTGCAAAGTGAAAATGGGTTGAACATCTTAGGGCCTCCATTGTTTTGTTTTAGTGTTCAATATTTCCCTAAGTCAAGTGGCATTTTTGTCACATTGAATTCATATATTTTTGCTCCAGCTAATACCCATCATGGTGTAGATGACCTTGCATTTGCTAAGTCCTCATGACTTAGATATTATAAGCCTTAGGTCCCTTTTTGCATATAATGCTTAGGTATTATGCCTTTGAAGCATATTTGGTTACCTTGGAGATGAACACATATGGTAAGTATACCTTGTAATGCATAGGAGAGATCTTGTTTGTGCATGGGAGATATAAGGTGGTATTAAGATATAAAGAATAATGCATATTTTGCAAGGCATGAGTAGTATGATGCATGATGCATGGGGGATATAAGAGGTTTTATTTTCTTTTTCCATGATCTAGAAATGAATAAAACATTGTAAACAAATGATAAAGTAATGGATTATAAATTACTTTATTACTTGTTGTAAAAATATGAATAGCAAAGATAGTCAAATCCACAACAAGTAGTAAAGTAAGTCTCATCGACTACTTTACCATTTTTTCACACTATTTTATTCATCTCCAAACCATGCAAAACTAGGAGATTGAATATAAATGTCCAAGTACCTTCTTTTTTGCATAGGTTTAAAACAAATTTGGAATGTAAAACATTAAGCTAAGTGGTGTGACTATAAACCACTTAGCTAATGTTATTTAAATGCAGAAATAAATGTATTTGTGTCATTTATTGTGTAAGGGCAGGATTAGGATGCTTTCAAGATGTGGTCAAAGGGGTGTGGTTTTCATTTATTATGCAAATGCCAAACATTTATGATACTGCAGGAGAGGTTGGCCAACTTATGGAGGAGTTATTGTGGTGGTTTGACTTGTTTTCAGTAGCATTTAAGGGCATTAAGAGGCAGTTCTTGGAGCTTTTATGATGGGTGATGACATGCCTTGACTTTTTCTTCATTGGGAACTCACTTTAGAGGGTTTTGGACAGATATTTTGAGGGCTTTTACGATATGCAAGACCAAGGAGGTTTCTTATCCTTATCCTATGACAGCTGCTTGGAGAAGTATTTAGTCTTCTCTCTTGTTCATTATTCAGGAGTTCTGGCTCTTCACTTGTGCCATATTGTAATTTTTTGAGTTCTTTTGTAGAAGTGAACAGTTTTGTAACTCATTTTGAGAGTAACAAAGCATTGAAACACCTTTTTAGTAGTAACAAGCAAATCAAAATTCCAAGTTTCTTTGGAGAAGGCAACACATAAGGAGGAAGAATTGATTTCTTTGTTTGATTAACTACTTGGTTTTGTTGAGCCAGATGAGGAAAGCATGCTCATACCAAAGGCAACAACAAAGGGATGACAAGAGGATGTAAATAATTGTTATAGAGTGTTGGCCTACCGAGAACAAAATGAGGATAGTCTTGTTTTGGAAGATGAAGAGATTGTTGTTCCTAGGAACCTTCAAAGAGCTAGTAGATTTGATCAATTACTCACTATCATAATGGAAGAAGATGATTCATTAACCATCGAGGAGGAATTGACATGGTAGGTTATCATGCAAGGTGAAAGAAATGAACAACAAGAGGAAAGGTTTGATGAGAGCCTTCGTGAGCAGAGTGAAGAAACTCATCTAGATTCAGTACAAGATTATGAGTTAGATGAGAACATGTTTTTAGGCATCATAGAAGTTTTTTGTTCTAACATTGATAATGATTTGATGCAATATAAACCATCAGTATGTGATCAACCTATTTAGATCAAAGAGGCAAGCATTCCTTCATTTCATTCATGTTAACCAACTCTTCCACATCAGATTGAAATTGAGATAGAAGGTTAAACATCTTTGGAGAAAGGAAATCTTACACTGCAAATGGAGTAGTCTAATCAGCAATATGAAAAGAGAACAGTGTATAAGCATGAAGATAGCATTGAGAGGCCAAGTTTTATCCTCTCAAAAGGGTGTCCAATCAGATATTTATCCAAAGAAGAGTCCACATAATTACAAAAAGTCACGATTCTACCAAAGCATGTGATTACAACTACGAAGCAGCAGGTTAATCATATCTATATGCCTCAAAATAACATCTTTGGTGGTTAATCAAATGAGGAATGTGTTCCTTTTGTGATGTTCCAAATTTTTTTGCAGCAGTTAATCAAATGTTTATTATTTTCATACATCTTTTGGGTTGATCTTAAGGATTTGAAGCATCCTCTGTTGTTAAGGAAGGGCATCTATTTCTCACAGCCAGTGAATACTCATGTCTGAGCACTACCACTGCTGGGCAGTGTAGGGTAGGGTAGGGTAGTTTTCAAGCTAATAAGTGCTCATTGCACAGTAATTTCAGTTCAGTTTTGCTTTCGATAATGCAGATGCTACAAAATTTTATGGCCCTTTCTTAAACAGTCATGATAGTTTTAGTTTTGTTTTGCTACTGTAGTTTTTTATCAGTTTGAGTTGCAAAAGTTTTTCCAATGTTTTAGGCAGAAAAAGACTCATATGCCCAATGGATTTCAGAAGGCTACTAGTCCTACTTGTTTAGCAGGCAAACACCCCTGAGAGGTCACCAAAAATGTTACTAAATTATGTTCACACCTAATTTAGCAAGGCCTAATCAACAGTTGTTTAGAGAGGGTATAAGAAATTTTTCTTATGCATGAATCATCCAGTCAATGTCTGATGTCTTGACAGAAGACAAGTACAAAATCACTTATCAAAATCATGTAACAGCTCAAGCTAAGCTGTTACATCATCCTGGTAAGTGAAATCATCTACGGACAAGAAAACAAGCATTTAAAGAATGAAGAGAATTGATGGAGTTCATGTTCCAGTTGCTTATTATTCATTATGTTTCAGTGCAAGTAAAAGAGGTATTTATAGATTGTCAAATTATACATCATGTTTTATACATATGTTCCAAAGAAAGATCAGTTGTTTTATGCTATGTATTGGATTCAGAAAGTGAAAGATACATAAATCATTGCATAGAATGAGATAGCTGATTGTATTCAAAAGAATGTATAAAAGTGTCCCACACAAGCCATGGGAGTAACTGAAATAGGCAACATAAAAGTAAATTTTACTTTTGAAAGAAAAGAAATGCATAGGAAAAGATGAGGGACCCGTCATTGCCTGTGAATGACGAATCCTGTGGTTAACCTAGTTTCTATCTTCCTCCATCCATTTGAGCTCCAATATACCTAGAAAATAGATTTTGTTAATGCTCAGGGTACCAAGTCTTTTAATACACAATCAGAACTTCAAAAGTACCATTCACTTTTATGTAGCAACAATATCAGTAATTAGATATCCGCATAAGAGAGGACAGAATGAGTAGACATAAGTGCTATATTAGAAAGAGATAGATCCATACAAGTAACCCCACATCATGAGTCAAAGGTATGTTTCATATGCTAACATGTTTGCTTCCTGTGCAAGTATATGAGAAATCAGTTTGCTGATGTATCTTTTATTAAATGGCATGTGGAGAAAATGGGCTCCCATAAGGGTTGAGCCCAACATGCTCAGAGTAATGACATTAATGCAAAGATATTCGATAGACCAAGCATCATGATGTTTTCATCACATACAGGGTGCTACTATATGAAATGTATCAAGTACAAGAGAGAAGGTACAGTTAAGTTAGAACAAATGCCATGTGGGACAGCCAAGTCAAATGCCATGTGTTACTATCATTAAGAACCCAAGATGCCATCAAAGAAATAGAGTTTTTAGTCATAGTAGAATAGCCTATACAAGTGCAGTCAACATGATCATACACAGTCTTAAAGGACAAAGGACAGCAAGGTACAATGAAGTAGGTATTTTCCTTTTGCTGTTATGAAGTATCAAATTATTGATCATATGTGCAAGTGAATAGTCCTATATCATACAAGTTTAGCCATAAGATACATAGTCAATACATCAAATGAAATGACAAGTCTTATCAACAAAGTTATCATAAGAAGAACAAGTTATAGGAACCATATGTGTGACAATAGCAAAGTATCCAATAGTCAAAAGCTCAGCCTATGCTTTAAAAATAGAACAAATATTTACCACTTTTGTTGTTAATGAGGTGTGAAATTGCCAGTGAGTTTTGACTATTGACAAGGAGGATATGGAAGAAATCTGTATGGCTATGACAGCATGTGTCATAAATGATAGCAACATTGATAATGGAAGGAGAAGTAATGCCACAAAAAGAGGCAGTCATAAAGGTCTAGAACAATCAAAAGAGGACTGTCTCCTATTACAAATCATTTTGGTTTGATATCATGTTAGTTATCTCTGTACTAGTTATTATTTGCCCCTGTGCTTTAAATCCAGCATGAAATGCTATATGATGCCCCAATAATATGCAGATTCAATAATAACTATATAGTATAGAAAACAACATCGATCTATGCCTGAAACAGTCATAAGATGCTACAATAGTCTCAAAAGTGAAAGGTACAACCATATCAATGTTATGCTATAGCTACAGGAGGTAGCTTATCCAACATTTGCCATGAGTCATCAAAGGTACCGGTGGACTATAGAAAGTCATGTCAAATTTATCTACAGGAAGTGTAAAAGGAGATCACATGGATGTTGTTGGTGCCTGAATTGACTGTCAGTTGATTCAGGCACCTTCCCTAAAATCCAAAAAATTTTAAGTGTTGGCACCCCTTCAGTGTTTTGCAGCATCCACATCATCTTTCTTGAGGAAGGGGTCATCATGTTTTGCCCATCGGCATAAGTTTACTTGTGTCTTGGCGATCATATCAATATCATGGTGTGTTCTTTGTATATCGCCAAGACTTTTGCCTATCGGCTGCGAAGTTTGTGTTTCCACCGACGGTGTTGGTCATGCTGATGGGGGTAAGTCAAGTGTTCATCGGCAAGATTTGGTGTATCGGGCTAGCATTGTTTCGATCTGCCGATGTGAGGAGCTTGGCCGATGAAGAATCATCGGCGTGTGTTTGGCCGATAGAGGGATGAAGCCATGGTTCATCGGCGAGAGTTATATTGTCGGCCTAGGTATTTTGAATTGTGCCGACGGTGGGAGGCTTGGCCGATGTGATGTCATCGACGTAGATCTCGCCGATGGAGGGATGTGAAGGTGAGCATCGGGAAGACTTTGGCTGTCGGGCTAGCCGTTGGAGGGTCCGCCAATGGAAAGTGTTTGGCCGACGAGGGTGTCATCGGCGTAGGTCACACTGAGAGGGGAGCATGGAGTGGTCATCGGTGTGAATAGTATCATCGGCAGAGGATGTTTCTGCTTGGCCGACGGTTGAGGGTCTCGCCGACAGAGGATGTGTGTATCGGGGTGAGCAGTGTGGTCGGCCAGGGAGTTTCTCGTTACTCCGATGGGTAATGTCTCGCTGAGGGAACGACTTGGCAATGTTTTGGATGGCCATCGGCGTAACCTTTGACATCGGCGTAGGTATTTTGTTGCTCGCCGATGGTTTTGGTCTCACCAACAGACAAGGAATGTGAAATAGGCATCGGCGAGACCGCTGTGATCGGCAGGAGATTTGTGGGGTAGGCCAATATTGTATGTCATGGCAATGGGCTGTGGGTGAAGGGTCGTGTGTCGAGCGCGACAAAATGCTTGATACTTAGTATCCATGCGGCCATGTTTTTAAAATGATAAAGTTGTCTCCACGGCACCAATGTGGGATTTTTCTTCCTACAGTTTTGAACTTTCAGTGAAGCACATTTTGGCGGGAGGCTTCCGTTTGAAGGTTGCGACAGTTTCTAAGTGAAGTGCGGGTGGTTGAGCCATCAATGACGGTCGTGCAGGGGTATGGGCGACGGTACAAACGGTGAAGCTGCCTGATCGTGGATGAAGACTTTCAGATGGCGACGCAAAGCTTGAGATTCCCCCTGTCTGTCGCATTTAATCTGTGAAGGCCATTTTCAAATGGAAGGAATGTATCTGGCAAATTTTTGACTTCTGGCCATGTAATTAATTGCTGAATGTACACGGTTCTGTATAAATGGTTTTGGCTGTGTTACTTTTTAGGGGTTGGATGTTTTTGGGCTTTCTGCTCTGACTCTGAACATAAGGTGTTCACATTTTGAAAGGCATTTTTTGCTACAGACTCGGTCCTTAGTCTGGTGTACTAATGTATCTTGGATTGTAAATGATGATTTTCTCTGTGATGACCTTCTATGCAGATTGATTTTAAACGAAAAACACCTGTGTGTGTATTGTTTCTGATTGTCTCCTGTATGTCATTTGTTTTCCTTTCAAACAAGGTTGTCAAAGGCTTCCAAGTTTTTCAGTATATGCATACTGTGTGTTTGATTTATTGTGTCTGCTCAAGGAGTGGTTAAATAGGCTTTTGATCAGATACAAAGGGAAATAGATTGCATCATAGGATCTGTTAAGTATGATCATTAATGATACTCTTTCTTGGACATGTTGCTGTTAGGCAGTAGCATTATTCTTAGGTCCTCTGGATATGAATTTATGTTGTCATGGGGAGACATTTACAGTCTTAGATATGACTCTGCTGCCCAGATAAGGCACTGGTTTGGGAATCTGTCTGTTCAATGGGTCTAGGAAAGTCCCATAACTCCAAACACCATTTCAAACCATTTCATCCTTCCACCTGTTAGTTGTAGGAGTAGGATTAGGATCTCTACATGCTCTCATACCCAACCAGACATTATGTCCAAGAATGTTGCCAACCTTGTGATTTGTTATACAAATCTTGGTCCTTACATGAGGGTATTCTGCCTATTGCTGTCAAGTTAAATCTTTCTGTCATTGAGCTAGTCAAGGTTATACTTTTATCAAGTAGGGAAACCCCCCTTGGTGCGACAGAACCAGAAGTGAAGGGGAGGAGCTCACGCAACCTCCTATATTCAGTTGGCTGAATCTGCCTGTGCATTAGAATTGGCAAACCCTAATGCTGATTCAGAAGAAAAACCAACAGATGTCATCACTACATAGTGCAATTGGAACAACAAAATGAATCATAATGTCCCTCTAATTATGCCATATCCCATATTATCTTTCAATTAGAAGGATAAATGAACTGTGGATAGTAGAGGTGCTTTCTTTCTACAGTGAAATCAAATGGACTATGAAAGGTGTTATTTTGGATCAGCAAGATAAGACGATGCAACAAATGCAGCAAGGTGCATATGTTTTTTATTTATGCATGATGTGTGTTCATATCATTAACTATCAAAGGATCAATATGGGCGCAGTCATGTCATAATCAGCTACAAGGGCTTCACATTCAAAGGATTGAAGCAATGTATCCTAGAGCATTACAAGTTTAAACATCAATTGTTATAGAAATGTAAGTATGGCATCATGTAAGTGTGGCTTCATATACAAAGGATATACCTATATGATATACAAATGGAGCACACAAGTGACATCAAATGTTTTTTGCCATTATAAAAGAGATTAGAAGAGTAGGATAGCTTTGTTGTCTTCTATACAGAGAATGAAAAACATGTTCATATTAGCAAGATCTACCTGGAAGTTGTATTGTTACAGAATCATTATTATATTGCAGAGGGAAAAGCATCTATAGAGTCAGATACATCAAGAGCCACAACTCAGTATACCAAAAGGAGGACTTTTATTTTTGTATTTTCAAGGGACAAAGAGTAGTGTATTTTGGTACATAAAATGACTGAAGAAACCATTTTTTCCATCAAAATCAAAGCCACGGCGTGTAGCTGAGAGTTCTTTTCTTTCTCACAAGTTAAACCCAGTTGGGGTTTCAACTAAAATTGTAGATACAGAAGGAAAGTAAAGCTTGCAAGCTCATATAAAATGATAAAAATACTCATAAGATGCCAGATAGAGTTTGTGTCTTGTAGGGCCAGATTGTATGGAAAATGATGAAGAAATGTCAAATTCGAGTTTTATAATGCTTTACCTTTTTTTTTGTCAGAAATCTTCATGGAAATGTAGAAATACAGTGAGAAGACTAGTATTTTCAAGCTCCAAAACCCTAAATCATGGTGGCCTTGAATGCACAAAAGGAGCAAACAACAGTAGAACAAAACAAATACATCATAAAACTGTCATAGCCACAGCCAGAGGGTTGAAAAAACCAGTGATAAGTGAAGAAAATGGTCCAATCTGTGACATAAGAGGTTACCTTTCATTTCCCTGTAGAGAATCATAGAGGTTCTGCCAGAAATTTGAGCTCATGGACACAAGAGAATGGAATATTTTGTGCTCCAAACCCTAGTTGTCATGGCAGCAGCAGAGTGTTTTCTCAAAAAATACAAAGTGAAAATGGGTCGAACATCTTAGGGCCTCCATTGTTTTGTTTTAGTGTTCAATATTTTCCTAAGTCGAGTGGCATTTTTTTCACATTGAATTCATATTTTTTTCTCCAGCTAATACCCATCGTGGTGTAGATGACCTTGCATTTGCTAAGTCCTCATGACTTAGATATTATAAGCCTTAGGTCCCTTTTTGCATATAATGCTTAGGTATTATGCCTTTGAAATTGATGTGGTTACCTTGGAGATGAACACATATGGTATGGATACCTTGTAATGCATATGAGAGATCTTGTTTGTGCATGGGAGATATAAGGTGGTATTAAGATATAAAGAATAATGCATATTTTGCAAGGCATAAGTAGCATGATGCATGATGCATGGGGTTTGTGAAAGGAAGATAGGTGTGTGGAAATCGCTTCCTACACTAATCTAATGAGGGTAGAGCTATACAAATTCAAATTAATCCTTACAATAACAGAAACATAGAACATCTAATAGTGATATTCCAGCAATACAAATAAACCAGAAAGAATATAGAAGAAGAGAGACAAAGATATACGGTGGGGAAAACCCTTATTCGGTGAAAAACCCCACACTCAAAAACCTGCACAATGTATTATCAAAATTGAATAAGGTTTACAATACACTTGCAATGCAAGCTTCAATGGTCTTAGACACTCATGTCTAGAGTCAATCCTGCAGTAAAATAGTACTTGTAAAACCTATAATACATCTCCTCCTCCAAGCACCTGTTTATATAGAATATACAAGCCAGAATTGGTCCTATCTTGAGATGGGCGTCCAACTTGGCCTCATGGCCCAAAACCCATGCCTAAGGATACTTGGTCAACATTGTAGAATGTGTCTGACACTTGTCCACAACTCCCATGCCAAAGAGGTCACCTATTTCCAAAATGGGCTATGATAGATGCTCTTATGACACTTATGATCATCATAGAATTTGTCATAGTAGTTACAACTTATAGCTGTAAGAGAATTTGTCATACACAAGCTATAAATAGCATATTCTCTTACATGTCATAGTCCACCTTGGGGCACCCAGATATGCCTTTTTCAAAGATGCTTCATGACACATGTCTTCACCTATCTTACAAGCTTCTATTTCTGACTCTTACATGTCATAACTTCGTCATAGGAATCTGTAATAACCATTTCAGTCAAGATTCCTTTACACAACATCCAAGATGTTGACATAGCAAAATTCTCCTACCACTAAGTGGGATGCCTATCTCCACGTGTGAGGACAAAATTACAATTTGTCATCTTCCATGTAGGATGACACATCACCGTGCCACATCCCACAACATGACAATATGGAATTTACAATTTATTTACAACATAGGCAATGAATTAATGAATAAAAACATAAATAATGCAAGGAATTACCAAGGTTGAGACATCTTAATTCCCAACATTCTCCCACTTGTCGAACACCTTGTAAGAGCCAATAGAATAACAACATTTAACTACTATAGGCCGAGAGGCCCATTGACTCTGAACACCATCTAAACTTCTTTGTGCTCACTGGCTTAGTCAATGCATCTGCAACATTCTTCAAAGTATCTACCTTCTCCAAATTTACCTTCCCATCCTCTACCATGTCTCGCATGATGTGAAACTAAACATCAATATGATTTGTTCTAGCATGGAAAGTTAGATTCTTCGCAAGGCAATTCGCACTCTAACTATCACAACTGATCGTGATCTAACCTGCATCAACACCAATATCTGAACACAATCTCTTAAGCCAAATGGCTTCCTTACAAGCATGAGTTTCTACCATGTACTTAGCTTCTTTCATGGACCAAGAAACCACAGGTTGTCATTTACTCATCCAACTAATAGCACCACCAAACAGTGTAAACACATAAGCATTGGTGGATCTCCTGCTGTCAATGTCACCTGCCCAATTTGAATCCACAAATCCACGAATATCAACAGAATGCGGAGGTCCCATAACATTACCATGATAGCATATGGAATACTCAAAAGCACCCCTCAAATATTTGAACACTCGCTTAACTACATCCCAATGAACCCATCTAGGATTAGCCATAAATCGACTAAGGACTCCCACTGCTTGGGCAATGTTTGGTCTTGTACAGACCATAGCATACATCAAACTTCCAACAACACTAGCATAAGGTACTATGCTCATGTCCTCCACCTCACTAGGAGATTTTGGACAATCCTTAACAGATAATTTTGTCCCCAAAGAAACAGGAACACACAATGGTCTACAATCTGCCATGCTGAACCTATCCAACATGGTCTTCACATACTTACTCTGGCTTAACCAAAGTTTTCTATTAGTTTTGTCTCTTCTAATTTCCATTCCTAGAATGTACCTGGCTACCCCTAAATATTTCATTTCAAACTGTGCTGACAACTGAGATTTGAAATTAGAAATCATATTCTTACCCTTCCCAATCAGCAACATATCATCAACATACAGTGCAACAATGAGAATACGATCACCATCAAACTTAAAATACACACAGTGATCCAATTTTGATCTCACAAATCTAATAGACAACACAAGGGCATCAAACTTCAAGTACCACCTCCTAGGAGACTACTTCAAACCATACAAAGACTTCTGTAATTTGCAAACCAAATTTTTTTTACCTTTCACCATGTAATGCTCTGGCTATGACATGTAGATTTCTTCCTCCAAGTCACCATGAAGGAAAGTTGTCTTCACATCTATCTGTTCTACCTCTATGTCATAAGCTGCTGCAAGAGACAATACGAATTGAATGGATGTTAGCTTTGCAACGGGAGAGAAGATCTCACCATAATCTATACCCTCCACTTGTGAATACCCCTTCGCAACCAATCTAGCCTTATACTTCTCAACACTGCCATCTGCACCAAATTTCTTCTTGAACACCCATTTGCATCCAACAGGTTTTCGTCCAGGAGGCAAAGGCACCAAGTCCCAAGTTTGATTCTTTTCCAAAGAAGCCATTTCATCCTCCATGGCCTCCTTCCAGGAAACTGCAGCTTTCATGTCCATAGCCTCTGATATAGTTCTAGGTTCATCACTGTTAGTAAGCAAAGCAAAAGCACAACTAGAATCAAGCAATGTAAAACCAAACCTTTCAGGTTGCTTTCTTATCCATGTAGACCTCCTCAAGAGCTAAGGTTGAGGTTCAGCTTCTTCATCTAAGCTTTTAGAGCTGCAAGAGCTCTCCTCATCATCATGTCCAACATTGTCTTTTTGTTCGGTCTTCTCAAGGGTATGAGGAAACTGAACAACATCCTCTTTCTTTTCTTTTTCTTCTAGCTATAAAATAGTGGAAGGTGTAAGCTCTCTGAAGATGACACTTCTTCTATACAACACTTTTTTAGCCACATGATCCCAAAGATTGTATTGTTTCACACTGACACCATAGCCAATGAAGATACATTTAATAGCCTTGTTCTCCAACTTTGACTGCTTCTCCCTAGGCACATGTGCATATACCTCACAACCAAAAAAATGAAGATGCCTTATTGAAGGCTTTCTACTAGACCACACCTCCATAGGTGTCTCTCCAATAAGAGATGATATAGGAGATCTATTTACAAAATAGCAAGTAGTGGCAATAGCTTCAGCCCAAAAATTTTGTCCTAGGCCAGCTCCAGTAAGCATACTCCTAGCCTTCTCCATCAATGTCCTATTCATCCTCTCTGCAACTCCATTTTGCTGCGAGGTGTATGGAGTTGTCTTATGTCTTTCAATCCCAATTTCTTTACAATATTTATCAAATTCTATAGAACAGAACTCACCACCGTTGTCAATTCTCAAACACTTAATCTTTTTACCAGTCTAATTTTTAGCAAAGGCCTTAAACTCCTTAAACTTCCTATAGACTTCAAATTTTCTTCTGAGAAAATAAATCCATGTCCTTCTACTGTAATCATCTATAAAAGATACAAAATATATAGATTTTGATAATGAAGGAACATTAATAGGACCAAATACATCAAAATGAACAAGGTCTAATACACCAAAAGACTTATGAGAACTCGAATAAAACAGAACATGGTTTTGTTTACCATATATGCAATGTTTGCAAGAGACAAACTCAAGATTACAATCATCTAACCCCTCAACGAGGTTTTTATTTTTCAGGGTACATAGACCCTTCTCACCATGTGGCCAAATCTCTTATGCCATAACATTGTCTTTTCAGCAGGAAGCTTAACTTCCAATGCACAGTTACAACCATCAAGACTAGATACAACAGATTTCTTCACTACTCATTCAGATGGTGGGGATGAAGTGACTACTACCCTCTTCCTTGAGTCATAAGAACTATTGCATTGTGAAATGTATGCCTCCAACTAAAACAGAGTACCTCTCCTAGTACCCTTAGCAAGCACCATAGCTCCTCTAGTCATCTTGCATCCTTGTTTTGAAAAGACAACTTGCACACCTACATCATTTAACATACTTACAGAAAGTAGGTTCTGTGCTAATCTTGGGATGTGCATAACCCTAAAGATTCCCTTCACTTGTCCATCAGGGAATCAGATAGAGACTCTTCCATGACCAACAATCTTCAGATGAGAGTCATCACCAGATACACCTTTCTGCCATCGAACTCCTCATACTTGGTAAACCAATCTTGATGCAAGGTCATGGGGAATGATGCACCAAAGTCAATTAGCCACACATCATTAGATGCATGGGTTGCTAGGGCTGCAATGAAAGCATCACCATCATCTTGTGACTTGTCAGAATCTAAATCTAGGTTCTTCTTCTTCTTTTTCTTTTCCTCTTTGCATTCCTTTTAGAAATGCCTAGATTTACCACAGTTCCAACAGATAGCCTTGGACTTTCCAAGAGATTGGGATCTCCCACGGGATTTGGATCTACCATTCTTAGCTTTCTTGTCTTTCTTTTTCCCTTTCTCCTTGGTTCTTCCACGAACCACAAGAGCCTCTTTGGCTACCTCAGAAGACTTTCTTTGCATCTCTTCAAACAATAGTGAAGAAACCACTTCATCCATTATGAATGTGGATGTGGTGCTTCCAATAGCCATGACAAGATGATCCCATGAGTCTGGAAAAGAACAAAGCAAGGTCATACATCGATCCTCCTCCTCCATCTTCACACCAACGGATGTTACTTGTGCAAATAGCTTGTTGAAAGCATTCATATGTTCGGCAATGGATCTTTCATCCTCCATTTGAAGAGAATACAACTTCTTTCTCAGAAAAAGTTTGTTAACCAGGGATTTGGCTTGATACACATCTCCCAACTTCTTCCAAAGCAAGTTTGCAATAGCCTCCTCATGGACATTTAACAGGATAGAATTAGCAAGATAAGTCTTATGAGACCCTTAGCCTTCCGATCATTGAGATCCCAATCAACTTGTGACATTGCAACTGGTTTAGTTCCACTGATAGGTTCCCAGAGGTCTCAGTCTACAAGCATGTCTTCCATCTTGAGCTTCCCCAGCTCGAAATTAGTGCCATTGAATTTCTCCACCTCTATGCTTCTGGATGTGCTTGCCATCTCCTTGCTGCAATAAGATTCAGAATACTTTGCATAGACTCCCACTCAACTTAAGATAAGCTCAAAAAAACCCTACCCAACAACTAGGACCAAAGGTGATCAAGCTCTGATACCAACTGAAAGGAAGCTAGGTGTACGAAAATTGCTTCCTACACTAATCTAATGAGGAGAGAGCTATACAAATTCAAATTAATCCTTACAATAACAGTAACATAGAACATCTAACAGAGATATTGCAGCAATACACATGAACCAAAAAGAAGATAGAAGAAGAGAGACAAATATATACAGTGGGGAAAACCCTTATCGAGTGAAAAACCCCACACTCAGAAACCTGCACAATGTATTATCAAAACTGAATAAGGTTTACAATACACTTGCAATGCAATATTCAATGGTCTTTGACACTCATGTCTGGAGTCAATCCGGTAGCATAACAGTACCTGTAAAACCTATAATACATCTCCTCCTCCAAGCACCTGTTTATATAGAATATAGAAGGCAGAATTGGTCCTATCTTGAGATGGGCATCCAACTTGGCCTCATGGCCCAAAACCCATGCCTAAGGACACTTAGTCAACATTGTAGAATGTGCCTGACACTTTTCCATAGCTCCCATCCCAAAGAGGTCACCTATTTCCAAAATGGGCTATGACAGATGCTCTTACGACACTTACGACCGTCATAGAATCTGTCGTAGCAGTTACAACTACAGCTATAAGAGAATCTATCGTACACAGGCTATAAATAGCATATTCTCTTACAACATGTCATAGTCCACCTTAGGGCCCCCAAATATGCCTTTTTCAAAGATGCTTCATGACACATGTCTTCACTTGTCCTACAAGCTTCTATTTCTGACTCTTACATGTCATAACTTCGTCATAGGAATCCATCATAATCGTTTCAGTCAAGATTCCCTTACACAACCTCTAAAATGTTGACACATGGAAAAGTTCTCCTACCACTAAATGGGATACCTATCTCCTCATGTGAGGACAAAATTACAAGTTGTCATCTTCCATGCAGGATGACGCATCACCCTGCCACATCCCACAACATGACACTATGGAATTTACAATTTATTTACAACATAGGAAATGAATTAATAAATACAAACATAAATAATGCGAGGAATTACCAAGGTTGAGACACCTTAATTCCCAATAGTTTGCAAATGCATGGGGCATATAAGAGGTTTTATTTTCTTTTTGCATGACCTAGAAATGAATAAAACATTGTAAACAAATGATAAAGTAATGGATTATAAATTACTTTATTACTTGTCATAAAAATGCGAAAAGCAAAGATAGTCAAATCCACAACAAGTAGTAAATTAAGTCTCATCGACTACTTTACCATTTTTTCACACTATTTTATTTATCTCCAAACCATGGAAAACTAGGAGATTGAATAATTATGTCCAAGTGCCTTCTTTTCTGCATAGGTTTGTAACAAATTTGAAATGTAAAACATTAAGCTAAGTGGTGTGGCTATAAACCACTTAGTTAATGTTAATTAAATGAAGAAATAAATGTATTTGTGTCATTTATTGTGCAAGGGCAAGTTGAGGATGCTTTCAAGATGTGGTTGGGTATTTATGTGCGAATATCAAAGATTTATGGATGCTGGGGAGAAGATGGCAAGTAGATGGAGGAGTTATTGAGGTGGTTTGACTTGTTTTCGGTAGAATTTAAGGGCATTAAGAGGCAGTTCTTGGAGCTTTTATGATGGGTGATGACATGCCTTGACTTTTTCTTCATTGGGAACCCACTTTGGAGGGTTTTGGACAGATTTTTTGAGGGCTTTTATGATACGCATGACCAAGGAGGTTTCTTATCCTTATCATATGACAACTTCTTGGAGAAGTATTTAGTCTTCTCTCTTGTTCATTATTCAAGAGTTCTAGCTTTTCACTTGTGCCATATTGTAATTTTCTGAGTTCTTTTGTAGAATTAATAGTTTTGTAACTCATTTTGAGAGTAACATAGCATTGTAACACCTTTTTCGCAGTAATAAGTAGTTTATGCCTTCCCATTTCTTCTGATATTATGTGTCCTTAGTGTTAGTATAGATCTTTGTGATGTTCTTTGTCCTTGGAGCTGTATTTCATGTTGGTGCCTCTATGTAGGAATACATACATTTTTGCAGGTTGTGAGATGTGCTAGTAATAACAACTAGTCTTAAGTGGTGAGAAAACATCTTTCTCCCTTAAAGGACTGTGGTTATTTAGCCTTCTTACAAATTGATGATGCAAAGATTATGATTTATTGGGTTGTGTATGAGAGCCTTGATATTACTGGTTCTATAGTGTGTAAGTTTTGTGTAGTCTCAGATAATCTTTTGGTGCATCACCTTAGATAGTAGGTTTTATTTTCATGCAATCCTTCTTACTGTTTTCTCTGCAAAGGCATTAGTACAAGAAGTTATAGGTGAAGTATCAATAGGAAGATAGCTTTCTCTGGAGGTTCTTTCCATCATAGGTGACCCACAGGCCTGGAAAGATCCCATGTTTCTCTAGAATGCCAAATTCTGCAACTTAGCAAGGGTGCAATTTTGAGCGACAACAGGAAGTTGAAGATATTTCAAGATGGAAGATCTTCTCATGAAGAGAGATCAGTGGGATGTGGTATCTTCTTCAACTAAACCCTCAAGTATGTCTGATGAAGATTGGGTAAAATTGGATAAGAAAGCTAGAAGTATTATATGGTTATGTCTATCAAATTTTATGTTTATGAATGTGTCTAAGGAATATACTACAAAATGTGTATGGAAGAAGATAGGTACTTTATACTAGTCTAAGAGTCTAGTCAATAAATTATCTTGAAAAAGAAGTTATTTTCTCTAAAAATGAGATGAGACTTAGTAATTAATCACTTGAACACTTTCAATATATTGTTAAGTCAACTTGTTTCAGTAGACACATGTGTCCATATGGATGAAGAGGATAAGTGCATTATATTACTTTGTTCTCTACTTGATTCATGGAAAAACTTGATAATGTCTATTAGTAGTATTGTTGTCACTTAAACTAGAAAATATTATAGGCATTTTGTTAAGTGAGGTACTTTGAAAGAATTCCATGTATGAAAATGATTTTGATGCTCTAGTTGTTAGAATAAGGTCTAAGGAGAAGAAATGTAATAATAAGAATGGGGATAGAAGTCCAAAGGTAAGGATAGGTCTAAATCCCCAAGTAAATCTAAAGTAAAATGTTGGAATTGTAGAAAGAAATGTTACATCAATAAGGATTGTAGGTCCAAAAAGAAGGACATTTCTTCTAATAAATTGTAACAACCTCCAAGGTGCAACTTCACATTTTCTTAACTATTGACCAAAACAAATAACCTAATGCTAACAAAAGGGTATACGATCAACTTCCATAAACTTTCATTAACTTCCATGATATAATATTATATAACAAAGTAAAAAACTTGCAAGTGATATCCAATAAGATCATCACAATAAATAATTTCCACTCATTAGATATAATAAGCATAACATTAAGTACATCTCAAATAATATGAAATTCTTCCAAATATATATTTGGAAATCATGAATGAAAACAACATCATTACATAATCAATATGTATAATGGGTCAAATACTACAACCCTCATTAATAAAAATAAATATAATAAGTTGTGAAGCAACCACCACAACTATGAGGGGCCATATACAATGTATATCATGGATAATATTTGAAGAACTCCAAGATCTCATGCTTCTATTGCTGATCAGGGAAGGGAATGAACCCACCATGAGGATGTCCCTTTCCTCCCTATCCATCAATCAAGGTGAAGAAGCACCATCCCTAATCTAAGAGTGAGGTATAATATAATACTGGTGATTATCTTATTTAGTTCATTTCCTAATTAACACATAAGAATACACATGAAACCATAGATCTAACCATTTCAAATACATGGAAATAGATTTATCAATGCACATCAACACATCCTTTCTAGCATTTAATACATATATAAATGCAAAGACATGAACATGTCAAATATGACTCTCAATAGTAACCACAAGTCTTTTCAAACCAATAATGTTTGGCTTAGAAATATACATTCAAGACCGTATAAAATGTCCAAATGAATTACTATTTGCATCTCATACTACAAAAGCTCTCTTCACATGATGCTATATGTCTTATTATAAACACGTACCTAAGGTAGAACTACATGCATCCCATACTACATGTATCCTAACCTTAGCACAATAGAAGTATCCAAACACACATAAAACAACAATTCAAATTTAAACACACACACATAGAGAATAGAATACAATAATATATAATTTAAACATTCACAACTCAATTACACATAACACACATAAAGAAAGTACATAGAACTAACATAAAATATAAGCACATCATACAGTCAAGGATACAACACACAATCGCAACCAAGGCCTCTTCCTTAGAATTCAAATATAAGAGTACAAGTTCAAAGATCACAACCAAGGCATTTGCCTTAAAGTTCAATTACAAGAACATGAGTTGAAAGATCACAATCAAGGAATCTTCCTTATAGTCTCATACCACATTAAGGAACACATCTCCCATCAATAAAGTGCATATGTACCAATTATCATATAAGTAGGTAATCTAACCATATAGTAAACATAGAGCACCCCACCATCTGGTGGATCACTATCTAGTGATATGGTATTCCAAGTTAGGTCACAAACCTTAATCAAAGATCTCCTAGCTCTAGTGATGAAATGGGGAACATAATTAGTGCATTCACAACCTATGCATCCACACATCTTGTGAAACCCTTCGCCCATCTAGAGCACTAGAACATATGTGGTGTTTATGGTGAGAAGAGCATCTACTAATCTCTTATAGTCTTAATTAATGGGAGAAGGAATTCAAATGTGTTGGACAAGGATTAGAGAAAATGATGTAACCTGGAATCACCCGCACAACATATAACACTCTCTCAATCCATACTGATCATGGTATTTACATAGTAACCAAGATATACATAGTCTAAATCAAGACCTATTGACCTATTTTTCCCCTTCTCGAAGTCGAATAGCCCAACTTGAAAGTATTGAAAATCTAGCAGAATTGTTTAAGTGCCTAATATTCTTCATGTAAGGGTGTTTTCCTTGTAAAAATCCCCAAAAATCCTGAGTACAAAACCTTTGAAAAAACCTAGAAATTTCCATTTTTTGCCTTACTTTTTTTTAGCCTTAATCGGCAAAAGTTTAGGTTTGCGAACTCATCAGTTCACTGATCGGCTAGTTCACTGACTAAGGAAGGGAAGAAAACTGAAAAAGTGACTAAGGAAGAAATCAAGGCAAAATATTGCCTTTATTGGCAAAATATCAAGTTCGCAAAATTGTCTGTTCACCTATTGGAGGATTCATCAACAAAGGCAAGGAAGAGGCCAAAGGAAGGATTTCTTCAAAAATTCTAAGGCAAGGAAAAGAAAGGCTTTATCAGGAACCAGGGGAAAGCTCGAATTCATCCAATAGTTTGAAATTTACTAGGTTCATCGATAAAGTGAATCACCAACAGAGGCCAAAGAAATAAAGAGACAAGGGTAGGGTTTGTAAAAGGAAAACTTTGCTGACAAGGTAAAGAAGATAGAACAAAAAGGTGAAAGAGAGAAATCATAGACTAAAGAGAGGTGAAAAGGGGGCTTGAAAAATGACTAAGGCAAAAGAAGGGAATCACTCTATCGGCGAATCGGGGAAAGTTCAAACTTGCCAAATAGTTCAAAATTTCCTTTATTTGCCGATAAGGCAATTTGTCAGCAAATGTAAAGAAGAGAAAGAAAAGGAAGAAGAAAGGATGGTTCATGAAAGTCATTTTTTGCTGACCAAAGGGAAAGTAACAAAGAGGAGGCATGGTTTACAAAAGCGTAAATTTTCTAACAAAGAAAGGGGTGGCCAAAAGAAGGTGAAAAGAAAAAGTGGCCAAGTTCAAAAAAATGAAAGTTCACGGATAAAGGTGAATCGCCAACCAAAGTAAAAGGTGAAAAAGGCAAAGTTCAATAAATGAAGGTTTTGTTGATAAGGCAAAAGCAAAGACAAGCCAAGTTTGAGAAATGGGAAAATCGACGATAAAGAAGAAAAAGCAAGAAGCAAGCTTGGTTCATGGAAATGAAACTTTGCCGACAAAGGGTAGAAAAGATGAAGCAAGCAAAGTCCATAAAATAAGGAAATCACCGATAACAAAGAAAAAGAAGCTAAGGTGAAGAAGTTTGTGAAAGTTAGAAATTGCCGATAAAGGAAGAAACAAAGATAGTTCATGAAAAATTGATTTCACCGACTGAAGGGGAAAGTGAAAAGACAGAAGAATGCCAAGTTTGCAAAA
This sequence comes from Cunninghamia lanceolata, assembly GCA_027924645.1. Classification (NCBI taxonomy): domain Eukaryota; kingdom Viridiplantae; phylum Streptophyta; class Pinopsida; order Cupressales; family Cupressaceae; genus Cunninghamia; species Cunninghamia lanceolata. Next base: position 12,976,468 of record BSBN01000916.1, on the reverse strand, counting down.
GAGAGATTTTTCTGATAAGGCAAAATAAAAGCCAAAATTTGAAGAAAAGTGAAATAAAATAAAAATAAAGCTTGTAATATAATGTAAATCTTTAAAATATTTTTAAGTTAAAATATTTTAAAGTGTTGTAAAAGCTTTGCACAGGGATTTTGGTGAGAATATATATTTGGAATATCTATCTTCTCTAGCCACCATTATTCCAAGATCATATCAACTCAACTGGAGGTAGTTTGCATTTAATTGTTGTAGGTAGATGAATCAGCTACTTGTATTCAAGGAAGCATATATTTCCTAGTTACTTCATCCTCAGGATATTTTCTATATTTATGTTTTGCAAACAGACATTCCTTTGTAGAAATATCTTCTAATAGGCCCATGGGGTGAATTTATTGTAGTAGGTGACTTAGGTCACTAAATGAAATGGTATAAATAGATGAAAAATTAATGTAATGAGGGTTGGATACATAAACTTTTTTTTTAACTCTAAACAAAACTCTCTTCTTCTATAACCGTGTCTTTTGAGCAATAGTTACTGCTTATTTTACCTTTTCATGTTGTTTTCTAGCTCTATGTAATTTAGAACTAGTTTGTTTGTGAATGTTTATTTGCTTGCAATCTTGTTCTATTCTTTGCCCCTATTAAATCTATAGGATTTGTGTGAATTTATCATCTATATTGGGTTATTTTGTGCACTTTAGCTCTGTGAGTGTTCTTTATTCAAACTTGGTGAATCACCTTTATTTTTTTAGTTTCTCCTTCCTCCCCTTTTCCCAAGAATGATTAGATTAGGTTTAGTCTTAGTATACTATGAATTGCATATTCAAAGGAAGGAACCAACCTTATCTAGAGGTTTGATTTCCTTTGTAGGATCCCACACCTAGAAATCACTCCCATGTTTCATTGGATTGTTGTAGCCAAATTACTTCAACAAAGGTTGCAAATCCAAGTGACAACAGTTTATGGCATGCTCGGTGGGACCACTTTATTTTGAATTAAGAGTTAAGTTGAGAATTTGGTGTTGTTCTTAGTATTCTATAGTTTGACAGACACTTTCATGCACCTGACGACTCTACTACCTCTTGGTTTCTGATCAGTCTAATGTTATATGCCTGTGCAGATGAGAGCTTCTTCAAGAGGTAATAACTATCAATTTGTTAAATTACATGTTGTTGCTTCAAGGAGAAGAACTAGGTTATCTAGTTCTCTTGTAAGAAAGAATAACAATGTTGTTCCTCCTCACCCAAGAGCTCAATCTACACCTCCTCCTGTTAGGTTTCAATACTCAAGAAAGGACTTACATATACCTAGAATAAATTTGAATATCCCTAATATGGCAAGAAATCTTCCCCTTGTAACCTTCAATGGAGGTATCCCTTTAGACTTGGTTGCACACAATGATATACCCACGTCAACACTAAAAAGTATCCCATCCTTTACGAGTGATGGTTCTACTACACCTGCTGAACACATCAAAGACATATCAAATATATGTTCAGTTCACCATATTCAACATGAAGATGTGGTTGTTAGGCTCATGGTTTCATCCTTCAAGGAGAGACCTCTCCAATGGTTCAAGAGTTTAACCCCTACTTCAATACATGATTGGGATGAGCTAGGAGAAGAAGTCTACAAGCAGTTTGGAGAAAGGGTAGATAACATTTCTTTGCTGGAATAGTTAACAACCATAAAGAGGGGTCCCAACAAGATGATAGCTGACTTCAACTTCAGATTTCAAAGGACATGGGATAGGATCCTAGCTCTCCTCAGACTATCTCCACAAGGTGCCTCCTTATATTTTTTGAGAGCTTTAAATTTTGATATTGTTGTCATGATGAAATCTATGGGTGCTAAAACTTTACCAGATGCATATGAGATGGCTTTAAGAGCTAAAAATTGTTTAATACAGGTTGGGAAAATTGCTCCCAGACTGCCTATACCCATTTTCCTAGAATTGCATTCACAAGTTTAGCAATCTACTATTACTCCCATCCCAGAGCCTAAAGCCTCTACATCTGCTCTTTCATAAGAAGAGAATGACCTCAAAACCCTAGTGACCAATCTGACTAACAAAGTCAATAGTATAGCTATTCAAACTGCCCCTAAACCCCATCAAAATTATAACCAAGGGTAGTCTTCAAATCAGAACTGGAATCAAGGTTATAATTTTAATAGAAATCAAAACTAGAACTAGGATTACCAGCCAAATAGGTACCAAAATAATAACCCCGCCAAGCCCTTGTAAGTGGTTAGACCCATCCAACAAATACCAACTATCAATCTAGTTAGAGCCTTGGTTCCTACTCAAAATAATATGGCCCAAGAGGCAGATTGGTGTTATCCTTGCAACCAACCTCACAATCTGTCCACTTGTGCTTTTGGAGCACAAGAGCAAGCCCTAATGGTGCAAAAGTTTCACACTCAACAAACATAATTGGTGGAAGCAGTCAACAACAACCCTGAGGTACTGATTGAGGCTACTTCTGATTCCAATTTAATGCTTTGGACTCCTAAGGATTTATGTACTGTTAATCTACCTATGGACAACTTTATCATGTCTATAAATAGTGTTGTAGACAACACAAGGTCCAAGAAGAGGCAATTAGAGGATAACCCCATGTCTATCGTTTTACAAAAGGAGCCTGCATTAAAGGCAAATGGGGCCAGTGATACAAATTCAAATTAGAGAAGCAAGCCTACTAGTACAAAGGAGGTTCTGTCATCTCCAAAAGCACCTAAACAAGTGCCAGAGCAGTCAAAGAGTGGAACATGGATTCCTTCCATGCATAAAATAATATTTACCTTGAATATTGTAGAAAAAATGAAAAAGACAAGCCTAAATGTATCCATGTGGGATGCATTATTAATCCCTTTGCAAGAGGCCTTAGAGAAATTCCCAGTAGCTAACTCAGCAGTCTAGAATGAAAAAAGCCCAGTCAATCTTATACAACCAAGTGAGGAGCAAGGTGGTCCAACAAAGAAGCCATCCCCACTCTACTTGTCTCTAATCATTAGGAAATTCCTAGAACATAATTGCATGATTGATTTAATGGCTAGTATTTTAGTTATGCCAAAGAAAATAGCAGATGCATTAGGCATCAAATATACCCCTATTTCATCAGGTGTGTTGCAGTTGGATGGTACTTCTATTAATACTGAACAATGGGGTGATCAAAGGACTGGATTTGACCTTACATGTTTGTCCAAGCTTGACTATTAGTCAAGATATTTCAGTCATTGACCTTCCTCCTTTCTTTGTTATTTGCTTGTCAAGAGACTTTGCAGCTAAGCTAGGTGGCTACCTTTCTTCTGACTGATCTCAAATGCTGCTAAGGACACGATATGGCACAAGGTTCACCATTAAGGCTGAACCAGTATCAAATTATCATGTAGAAAATTATGATCATAGCCTAGTGAACCCTCATTGTATGATTCACGGTGAGTAAGTGCATGATTTAGGGTCTCTTGAGACAGTATCTTCACCCTTCCAACCCTAGATCTTTTCCTTATTGAATGGGCAAAGGAGCACTTTGATTTTGATCCTTATGACACCACTGAGACAACTGGGTTAGGCACCTACATGATTCATGAGAGGAATTCCTTAGTCCCCTCTATATTAAAATTAGATGATGATTTTGATGGCCCATGGAAAATGTTCTTTGATGGTGCAAAGAGTAGAGATGGAGCTAGTGTAGGAGTATTGTTGATCTCCTCGACTAGTAAAAAACTACATTTTACTCACAGACTATAATTTTCATGCACAAATAATGTTGCAGAGTATGAGGCATTGGTCCATGGCTTGCTACTAGCAAAAAAAAAGAAAATTAGACATTTGGAGATTTTCAAAGATACTAAGCTAGTGGTCAACCGAGTCAAGGAAAGATGTGCAACAAAAAACTAGCTCCTAAGAGCTTATAGACACCGAGTTTGGGGCCTATTTAAGATTTTTTATGCTCTCAACCTACAGGTAATCCCTAGGAAATTAAATGCTGAGGAGGATCAATTAGCTACAGTTGGTGCTCAGTTCTCCCCCCCCCCCATAGACCTCTTTCAAGGCCCTAATCAACATGTCAAGATAGTGGTCAGGCCCTCAGTCCCAGATAATGATGTGAATTGGCAAATTTTTGATAGTAATGAGAAAATTATAAATTTTATCCAAAATAAAGTTGAGTTCTCATCAACTGCATAGTCTAGGCTGCAAGAAGGATATGGTGATCAAATTATTCAATTGAAAACAAAGAAGCTGCCCAAAGGTCTGGTCACTCTTGATGTTATTTTCAGCCATGATGATGAATTCAAGGGCAAGAAGAAGAACATTGCATTTAAAAGGAAGGACTACAAAAATGTTGCTATCGCCTAGGATAAAGATTTATTGTTGGGAAAGGTATGTTGTGACACTGAATAACAAGATTTTATTCACCTTTTTCAGAAATATAGTGATGTTTTAGCATGGAACTATGAGGACCTAAAGGTTTTTGACCCTAATGTTGCCCAACACGCCATAGACCTTGACCCAAATGCTAAACCTGTCCACCAAAGGTAGCAGCTTGTAAACCTCAAAATTAAGCCTTTGATAAGGAAGGAGCTTGCCAAGCTTATTTAGGCTAGAATTATTTTTCCCATCAAATATTCCACCTAGGTAGACAACTTAGTACCAGTGAGGAAGAAAAATGGTGAAATAAGGTTGTGCATGGATTTTTTGATTTAAATAGAGCTTCCCTGAAAGATCACTATCCTCAATCGTCCATGGACCAAATCTTGCAGACCATTGCAGGGGCAAAGAGGTTCTCATTGCTTGATGGTTTTTCCAATTATAATTAGATTTTTGTGAGGGAAGAGGACAAATTTAAGATGACATTCTCCACTAAGTGGGGAACCATGGTGTATGCAAAAATGCCATTTGGGCTCTCCAATGTTGGCGGCACTTTTCAGAGGGAAATGGACATTGCGTTTAGGGGATTTATCAAAATGTTCATCCTGATTTATCTCAATGATATCACAGTCTTTTCCAAGAGAGGAGAAAATCACATGGAGCATCTGGAAAAGGTTTTCAAAAGATGCAGGGAGTTTGGGGTGTCTCTGAACCCCAAAAAGTGTATTTTTGCTCTCTCAGGGCAAGCTTCTGGGCCATTTAGTGTCTAAAGATGGGATCTCCATAGATCTAGAAAGAAATTTAGCTCTTCTTTCTCTTCCTCTGCCTACTCATAAGAAGCCTCTACAGTCTTTTCTGGGGTAGATCATCTTTGTTAGGAAATTCATTCCTAACTGTACTGGTTTGGTCAAACCTCTGACCCTAATGCTTAAAAAGGATGTTTTTAGGTAGACAAATGAGGGGAAAGATGGTTTTGAGAAGATAAAGGAAGAAATTGCCCAAGCTTCTACCCTCATGAATCCTAATTATGAGAACTTTTTCCTTTATGCCTATGGAGAAGAGAGCAACATTGCAGCTATCTTGATGCAACAAAATGGCCAAGGTATGGAACAACCCCTGGCCTTGTTGAGTCAAACATTGAAATATTATGAGGTCAAGTATAGTCCCATGGACAAATAGGTTTTTTTCCATTGTAAGAGCATTAAAAAAGTTTAGATATATGCTGGAAAATAACTATATCAAAGTATTTGTTTCTCATCCTAGTGTGAGAGGCTATATAATGGGAATTGAAATTAGTGAAAAGAGAGCAAGTTGGGTCACTAAGATCTTGGAATATGATGTTATTATCAAAGACACTAAATTGATTAGAGGAAGAGGATTATGTGAACAATTGGCTTAAACTACTGTGGATGAAGTGAACTCATCATATCACTTGAATGAGGTAGAACCTATAGCTGAGTCAGCAGCTGTAAGTTCTTGGACAACATACATGGCCAAGTTCCTATCTACTGGTGAGTATTCTTATGAATTAGACGTAACTAAGAGAAGACTTTTTAGGTTGCAGTCCATTCCTTATGCTTTGGTGGATGGGGTTCTCTTTAAAAGAAATATGGATGGAGTCTTGCTAAGATGCATTGAAGAAGTTCAGATGGATAGATTACTTAGTGAGTTTCACGTTGGTCCAGCTGGAGGCCACTTCTCTGGAAGAGATACAATAATGAAGATAATGAGAGCATGTTACTTTTGGCCCACATTATTTAATGATGCCCATGTGTGGGTACAAAAATGTAAATAATGTGCTCTCTTTGCAAGGAAGAAAAGATTGGCAGCCCTTCCACTTCATCATATTCAGGCAGATCAACCTTCCTCACAATAGGGCCTAGATTTCATTGGCATGATCAACCATACATCTAGTGTTGACCATAAATGGGTTTTAACTGCAATGGACTACTTCAACAGGTGGGTTGAAGCAGTCCCACTTAGAGAGGCTATAGAATTAGCAATCATGGATTTCTTGGACGAAATCATAACAAGGTTTGGAGCTCCCCACACTATCATTTTTGATAATGCAAGAGCTTTTATTGGTTTTAGGATAGTTGATTGGGCTTTGAAGTATAATGTGTTCTTGAAGATTTCATCTAACTATTACCCCCAAGGTAATGGGTTAGCTAAATCTACTAACAAGAACCTGATCAGAATGTTGAAGAGGACCATGGAAGCAAATCAGAGACAATGGCATAATAAGATCAAACTAGCACTTTGGGCTGATAGGATCACCTATAAAGAGCCATTGGTAATTCTCCTTTTGTTTTTGTGTATGGACAAGAGGCTAGATTTCCCTTATCTTTAAAGCTTCCTTCATTGGAATTGGCCCAACAGTTGGAGTTAGAAGGTGAATTTGCTAGGTTTGTAAGGATGGCTAAATTAACTGAGTTAGAAGAACATTGAAAATCAGCCATGGTTACATTGGAAGAACACCAAAAGTAGGAAGTACTTTAATAAAAAGGCCAAAGATCAGATATTCAAGGAAGGTGATCTTATTTTAAAATGTGATGCTGACAGAGCCAAGCCTGAAGGCTATACTAAGTTTGATGCAATTTGGAGTGGCCCGTATATCATCACCAGCTGTAAGCAAGTCAATGCTTTCAATCTTTCAAGGCTAGATGGTGAAGTTCTACTGATCTCAATGAAAGGGATCCATCTCAAACGTCACTTCTAAGGTTGGTATGAGATTTTGTATATATTGTTTTGTTTTGTTCTTGTTTTAGTTTTTCTTTTTCCCTAAGTATTGTTGCACAAGCTGCACTCTCATTAGGAGAATGCAGGCCTCGTTTCCCTTTTTGGTGTTGTTTTGAAGGCAAGGTTTAGTTGTTTTCAGCCTACTACATTGCCTTTTGACTCTATGCCCAATGGATTCTCAAGGCCACTGGTTTATTTGTTTAGCAGGTAAATGTCCCTAAGAGGTCACCAAAATGTTGACCTATTTTTCCCCTTCCCAAATTTAAATAGCCCAGCTTGAAAATATTGAAAATCTAGTTGAATTGTTTAAGTGCCTAATATTCTTCATGTAAGGGTGTTTTCCTTGTAAAAATCCCCAAAAATCTTGAGTACAAAACCTCTGAAAAAACCCAAAAATTTCCATGTTTTGCCTTAGTGTTTTCAGCCTTAGTCGGCAAAAGTTTAGGTTTGTGAACTTGTCAGTTCACTAACTAGCCAGTTTGCTAACTAAAGAAGGGCAAAAAGCCAAAAAAGTGGTTAAAAAAGAAAGCAAGGAAAAAGATTACCTTTATCAGCAAAATATCAAGTTCGTGAACCTGCTAGTTCGCCAACCAGCAGGTTTGCCAATCGGAGGATTCACCGACAAAGGAAAGGAAGAGGACAAAGGAAGGCTTTCTTCAAAAAAGATAAGGCAAGGAAAATAAAGGCTTTATCAGGAATTGGGGGAAATCTTGAACTCGTCCAATAGTTTGAAATTTCCTAGGTTTGCCAATAAAACAAGTCGCCGATAGAGGCAAAAGAAACAAAGAGAAAAGGGCAGGGTTTGTAAAAGGAAAACTTTTCCGACAAGGTAAAGAAGATAGAGCAAAAATGCAAGATGGTTTGTGAAAGAGAGAAATCACCAACTAAAGAGAGGCCGAAGGGGGGCTTGAAAAATTACTAAGGAAAAAGAAGGGAATCTCTCTATCACTGAATTGAGGAAAGTTTGAACTTGCCAAATAGTTCAAATTTTCCTAAATTCGTCGATAAGGTGATTCATCAGCAAAGGTAAAGAAGAGAAAGAAAAGGAAGAAGAAAGGATGGTTCGTGAAAGTCAATTTTTGCCAACCAAAGGGAAAGTAAAAAAGAGGAGGCATGGTTTGCAAAAGCATAAATTTGTTGACAAAGAAAGGGGTGGCCAAAAGAAGGTGAAAAGCAAAAGTAGCCAAGTTCAAAAAAATGAAAGTTCACCAATAAAGGCAAATCACCGACCAAAGTAAAAGGCAAAAAAAGTAAAGTTCAATAAATTAAGGTCTTTCCGATAAGTAAAAAACAAAGATGATGAAGGGGGTAAATAATAAAACACACAACAACAGAAATTACACTAAGAAAATAGAACTTTCCTTATTGACTTGGACAACTTAATACATTATAGAAGCTCAAATACAATCAGAGGAATCAACCCTCCACAGGCTGCAACACATCACAACTTCCTATCACAAGACTCTGGAATCATCTACCTTTTGTAACCCTAAATCAACTAGGGTTTCTATTTTCCCACCTATTCTTGACTCCACACTTGCCCCCATAACTCCACCACCACCCAGTGTTCCCAAAATAGTCATAAATAGCACTTTTTGGTAGCCTCCAACTAAATTTTAAAATTTGTAACTCCCTCCAAAAGTAGGTCAACTTCCGGGAAGTATAACTTTTGATCTGGGTGTCCGATTGACGAACAGTTTTAAGTGCCAAAAAGCTCACGATGTGAACTATCATGTCAAAAATTTGTAAACAATTTTTTGTCAACTTTTTGGGACATTATGGGATGTTTTAGTGCCTCATATCTTGTTTCAAAAAATTTTAGGGGCTTTTCAAAAAACAAAAACTTCAATATCTTTCAGCTCAAAAATGATCTTTGCTTGATTCCTTCGCCAAAGGTCTTATATTTCTATTATGAAGCTTTCTGTAAGTTTTTGCTTCAATCTATGCCCAAATGCAAACTTTCCTAAAATGGCAGGTAAACTTTCCAAAACTAGCAGTTTGCTATTTTTAGCAATTTTGGAAAAATTGAAAGTCCTACATCATTATTCAAGAGATTATGGAACCAAAAATACTAATTATAGAAAGAAGTGAAAACAACTGTAATGATTTTGAAGAAACATCTCTTTGGGTGATGCAAGATTGCCCTTACACCACTGGATGCTCCTACATCAGACACCTAGGGTAATTTGAGAAGTGACCCTGTCATGTCTCAGGTGTTTATTTGAGGGAAACCCAAATGGTCAACCTCTACCTTAGACAACCAAGAAGAATCTTCAACATGCCTTACTTTCCATTTCACCAGATATTCTTCATATTGCCTATTCCAAGTACTTCTTCCCACACGACTATCCAAGATCTCTTCTATCTCCTCTATTGAAGTGGATGTTGGAATACTCTACTATTCTTCTATTGGTCCATCCTCTGTGCCACCCTCACGATATTCTGTTAATTTAGAAATGTTAAACATAGGGGAAATATTGATCCCACTCAGTAGCTCTACCTCATATGCATTTCCTGAATCATGCTTCTTCAGGATTCTGCACGGTCCAATTTTTTTCATTTTTAGCTTATTATATGTTCCAATTGGGAACCTTTCTTTTCTCAAGTGAACCATGACTTCATCTCCTACTTGGAACTCCTTATATCTCCTCTTCTAATCTACCTTAGCCTTGTACTGAATATTCATCTTATTAACGTGCTTTCTCACCTCTTCATGCAAATTCTTCAGATGTTCTGCAAAGTTTTCAGCTTCAGCACTTGTCTTTTCTCCTTTATCCAACTTCCTTAACTCATAAGCATTTCTTGGGCTATTGCCATATACAATCTGGAATGGTGATTTACTAGTACTCCTATTGAAAGAATTTTTGTAATCAAATTCCGGTTGTGGTAAAATCAAATCCCATCCCTTGGGCTTATCTCCTACTAAGCATCGTAGCAGGTTACCCAAACTCCTATTCACCACTTCTATATGCCCATCAGTTTGTGGATGGTGTGCAAAATTGAACTTCAAATCTATCTTCAACTTCTTCCACAATGTCCTCAAGAAATAACCAATAAACTTGTTATCTCAATCTGAAACTATGCTCTTTGGTAGATCGTGTAATCTCACCACCTCCTTGAAAAATAATTCAGTAATATGAACAGCATCATTAGTCTTCTTGAAAGGAATGATATGTGCCATCTTCAAGAATCTATCCACCACCACAAAAATGAAATCATGTCCTCTCTATGTCCTTGGTAAACCAAGAACAAAATCCATACTAATATCATCCCATGGCTTCTCAGGTATAGGTAGAGGCTAATACAACCCCGTATTTCTGACTTGTTCCTTTTGCCATCTGACACACTCAGCAACTCTGCATAAATTTCCTCACATCCTGCTGCAACTATGGCCAATAATAATTTTCACAACCAATAACAATGGTCATATCTTGACCAAAGTGTCCAGCTAATCCCCCACTATGCTTCTCCTTTATCAGGTTCTCTCTCATGGAACTCCTTAGAATGCACAACTGGCTTCCTCTAAACAACATGCCATCTTGGATTATGAAATCCAACCATTTTGTCCTATCCAAAGTAATAGGTTCTAGACAAGCTTTGCAAGCCTCTGCAAAATCTGGATCTTCGGGATATAAACTTTTAAGCTCATCGAACCCAACAACCTCTATCTTCATTTCTGTCAACAAATTTTGCCTTCTGCTTAAGGCATGTGCAACTCTGTTGGACTTCCCACTCCTGTGCTTCAAAACAAAAGTATAACTCTACAAAAATTCAACCTATTTTAATTGCCTTTGATTTAACTTTCCTTGACTATTAAGATACTGCAATGTGTGATGATTAGTATATAAAACAAACTCTTTTAGCAACAAATAATGTCTCTATTTCTTCAAAGCATGAACTATTGCATAAAACTCCCGATCATAAACATAATACTTTTTCTTGGCAATGTTAAGCTTCTCACTAAAATAGGCAATGGACTTACCTTCTTGATTCAAAATAGCTCCTATAGCACTACCACTAGCATCACAATCTACCTAAAATACCTTATTGAAATCTAGAAGTGTCGTCCATCTAAACTCTTTTCTATCCCCTCTCATTGTCTTAGTTAGGGGTGCACAAATGCTACTAAAATTCCTGATAAACTTTCTGTAAAAACTTACCAAACCATGAAAAGATCTTACTTCAGAAGCACTCCTTGGCGTAGGCCATTCAATGATAGCCCTCACCTTCTCTGGGTCCATCTTAAGAGTTTCCTCTGAGACAACAAATCCTAGGTATACCAACTTCTTCTTTGTAAAACTACATTTCTTCAGATTAATCAACAACTTCTCATCCCTCAACTTCTCTAAAACTCTTCTGATATGCATCAAATGCTTATCCCAAGTCTTACTGAAAATCAAAATATCATCTAAATACACAATAACAAAACTTCCCAAAAATTCTTTCAGTACCTCATTCATGAGCCAAATGAATGTGTTTGGTGCATTGGTTAGCCCAAATGGCATGACTAACCACTCATACAAACCCTCCTTTGTCTTGAAGGCTATCTTCCATTCATCTCCTTCTCTAATTCAGATCTGGTGATACCCACTCTTCAGATCAATTTTCATGAAGTGCTTGGCTCCACTCAAACAATTCCTTACATCATCCATTCTGGTTAATGGAAATTTGTACTTGATTGTGACCTTATTGATGGCCTAAGAATCTATACACATTCTCCATTCTCCATCTTTCTTTGGTGCTAGTACTGTAGCTACCACACATGGACTTAGGCTCTCCCTTATCAGTCCCTTCCTTAACATCTCTTGAACTTGTCTGTTTAGCTCTTCACTCTCTACAGGAGTCATTTTGTGGGCTGCCTTATTTGGCAAACTAGATCTTGGTATCAAATCCATTTGGTGACTTATCTTCCTCATCGATGGTATACCTTCTGGTACATTATCAAAGATAATATCCTGAAATTCTTCCAACATATCTGAGACTTTTGTTGGTACATCTTCACATTTCTCTTGACTAATCTTAGGAATCAATGCAAAGCAATGATGCTCATGCTTCATACCCTCCAAAAATTTCCTACCATCTACCAAGCAAATTCTGGCAGTACTACATACCTTTTCTTCCACCTCCTTCAAGGGCTTCAACTTATGACAAACTCCATCCTTTGTTAGGGAATATGTGTTTGCACAACCATCATGGATAGCACTCCTATCATACTGCCATGGCCTCCCCAACAACATATGACATGCATCCATTTGTATGATATCACACAACACCTCATCATGGTAGTCCCCAATCTTGAACTTCACTAAACACTACTCATTGACCAAAGCTCTGTGGTCCTTTTGCAACCATGCAATCCGATATGGATGTGGATGCTTTCTTCTTTCAACTTCAACTTGTCAACCATCTCCTCTGAAACAAGATTGTCAATACTTCCACTGTCAATAATAATATCACAACACTTACCTTTAATTTGCACCTTGTGTGGAATAGACTCTTCTTTTGATTGGGTTCTTTCTCCTCATAAGATTGTCAATACTTCCACTGTCAATAATAATATCACAACACTTACCTTCACATTTGCACCTTATGGAGAATAGACTCTTCTTCTAATTGGGTTCTTTCTCCTCATTCAACAAAGTTCTTCTAACAACTAGGGTTTCTCCCCTTTTAGCATCTTCAGAATGCTCAGACTGCTCATCTTCATCTACATGTGCAACTCGTGCATTACCTTCAGGTCTTCTATTTGTCCTTCCTTGATGTTACAAACACTCATATGCTTGATGCCCTTCTTCTCCACATTAGAAATAGGTTCCTCTGAACCTCCTCTTCTAGGTCCTTGCCTAGGTTAGCCTCTTCGTCTTCCTCTTTGCTCACCATTGTATTGGTCACGAGGGCGGTAGGCATTATCCCTTCTCTGATTTTGACTGGTGCCAGTTTCTTCACTTTTCTTTTGATCTTCATTACGGCCTCCATAGGATCTTCCACTAGTCCTTCCACCTTGACCTCTTCCCCTTTGTTTGCTGTTGAATCTTTTATTCAGCTTCTCTTCCACCTTTAGGGAAAACTAGTACGTATTTTCTATGGTGGTCATTCTGACCAGGCCTAGCTTCTCTTGAATACTTGGCCTCAACCCATTAATGTAATGGGCTACCTTCTCTTTGTTGGCCTCTGTATGGCCTGTCCTGATAGTAATCTTATAAAACTCTTCTGTATACTCCTTAACAGACTTGTTACTCAGTCCTTGCAACTTCTTCAGCAACTCCATCTCATAGTCCATAGGAATGAACTGCTTCTTTAGTTTCTCCACCATCTGATCCCATCTAGTGATCTTTCCTTTTCCTCTTTTGTTCCTCTATAATTGGACCTCCTTCCACCAAATACTGGCGTGGACCTTCAACTTTGTTTTTGCAAACTTGACCCGATCTAGGTCCTCCACATCTTCATACTCAAAATACTCCTCCATGTCATTGATCCAATCAATATGCTATTCTGGATTCAAATCTCTAGAATATGTAGAAACTTTGATCTTAGGCCTCTTTCCAATCTTAGAAATGGCCTTCAACAACCTAACTTCTACAGGATCTCCTGTAGCTTCTTATTCTTCCTTAGATAGCTCTTCTTCAGCTTCATCCTCGCTTTCTTCTCTTGTTCTCGGCTCAAACCCTCTTCGTAGCTCCTCTTGCAATGCATTGATTTGCCTTTGCAAGGCTCTGAAACCCTCTTCCATCAAAGCATTCTTCCCAATACGATTTCTTCGTGGGGGCATCTTGATCTTTGCAGCAAACCAACAACCTCAGGTCCTAGTGCAAACTACCTCGCGGTCAGCGATCTGTCTACACACTTAGGAACCTAGCTCTGATACCACTTGATGAAGGGGGTAAACCATAAAACACACAATAATAGAAATTGCACTCAGAAAATAGAACTTTATTTATTGACTTGGACAACTTATTACATTATAGAAGCTCAAATACAATCAGAGGAATCAACCATCCATAGGCTGCAACACATCACAGCTTCCTATCACAAGACTCTGGAATCATCTGCCTTATGTAACCCCAAATCAGCAAGGGTTTCTATTTTCCTGCCTATTCTTAACTCCACACTTGCCCCCTTAACTCCACCACCACCCAAGGTTCCCAAAATAGTCATAAATAGCACTTTTTGGCGGCCTCCAGCTAAATTTCAAAATTCGTAACTCCCTTCAAAAGTAGGTCAACTTCTAGGAAGCATAACTTTTGATCCGGGTGTCTGATTGATGAATCATTTTAAGTGCCAGAAAGCTCATGATGTGAACAATCATACCAGAAATATGTAAATAGATTTCCATCAAATTTTTAGGATGTTATGGGATGTTTTAGTGCCTCATATCTCGTTTCAAAAATTTTCAAGGGCTTTTCAGAAAATAAAAACTTTAATATCTTTCAGCTCACAAATGATCTTTGCCTGATTCCTTCGCCAAAGATCTTATATTTTTTTATGAATCTTTCTATAAGTTTTCACTTCAATCTATGCCAAACTGCAAACTTTCCTAAAATGGCAGGTAAACTTTCCAAAACTAGTAGTTTGCTATTTTTAGTAGTTTTGGAAAAATTGAAAGTCCTACATCATTATTCAAGAGATTATGGAACCAGAAGTATTAATTATGGAAAGAAATGAAAACAACTGTAATGATTTTGAAGCAACATCTTTTTGGGTGATGCAAGATTGCCCTTACACCACTAGATGCTCCTGCATCAAAAGACAAGCCAAGTTCGAGAAATGAGACAATCTCCAATAAAGAAGAAAAAGAAAGAAGCAAGATTGGTTCATGGAAATGAAACTTTGGCAACAAAGGGCAGAAAAGATGAAGCAAGCAAAGTTCATAAAATAAGAAAATTGCCAATAACAAAGAAAAAGAAGATAAGGTAAAGAAGTTCATGAAAGTCAAAAATTACTGATAAAGGAAGAAATAGATATAGTTCATGAAAAGGTGATCTTGCTGATTGAAGGGGAAAGTGAAAAGATAGAAGCAGGCCAAGTTCGCAAAAGGGAGATTTTACCAATAAGGCAAAATAAAAGCCAGAATTTGAAGAAAGGTGAAATAAAATGAAAATAAAGCTTGTAATATAATGTAAAGCTTTAAAATATTTTTAGGTTAAAATATTTAAAGTGTGGTAAAAACTTTACATAGGGATTTTGGCGTGAATATATATTTGAAATATCTGTCTTCTCCAGCCACCATTATTGCAGGATCATATCAACCCAACTAGAGGTAGTTGTGTATTTAATTTTTGCAAGTAGATGAATCAGTTGCTTGTATTCAAGGCAACATATATTTCCCATCTACTTCATCCTTGGGATATTTTATGTATTTATGCTTTGCAGACAAACTTTCCTTTGCAGATATATCTTTTGACAGGCCCATGGGGTGAATTTATCGTAGTAGGTGACTTAGGTCAGTGAATGAAATGGTATAAATAGATAAAAAAATCAATGTAATGAGGGTTGGATATAGAAATTTATTTTATTGTACTCTAAACAGAACCCTCTTTTATTGTAACCATGCCTTTTGATCAATAGATATTGCTTATTTTACGTTTTCATGTTGTTTTCTAGCTCTGTGTAATTTAGAACTAGTTTGTTTGTGAATGTTTATTTCCTTGCAATCATGTTCTATTATTTACCCCTGTTAAAATTTGTAGGATTTGTGTGAATTTATCATCTATATTTTATTCTGTGCATTTTATCTTTGTGAGTGTTCTTTAGTCAAACCTGGTGAATCGCCTTTATTTTTTAGTTTCTACTTCCTCTTCTTTTCCCAATGGTGATTAGATTAGGTTTAGTCTTAGTCTACTCTGAATTGCATATTCAGAGGAAGGAACCAACCTTCTTTGGAGGTTTGATTTCCTTTCCAGGGTCCCACACCTGGAAATCACTCCCATGTTTCACTGGATTGTTGCAGCAAAATCACTTCAACATAGGGTGCAAATCCAAGTGACAACATGACCATTAGGTGTAATGAAGCACGAAAAACATTTCCACTTATGCTAACATGTGCAACACCTCATAATATAATAGGTACAACACCTAATTCAAGAGTGTACAATATAGTAGCACTATCCCAATAAATGGATTATCTCTAACCAAATTAAGTTGGGAAACCATACAAAATATCATGGAAGTTAAACATTCCAATCATGACATCAAAATTGTTATAGACAAATCCACTATAGTACTCTCAAGAACAAGATCAAAACTTAGGTGTAAACATTCATGTTCAAACTCTCATAAATAATATCAATATAAAATAAAATTCAACATACACAAAGTACTTGTAATACACAAAGTGTAATGAAGGGAAAATTTTTCTTGATGATAACAACTCCTTAAAGATAGTTGGTTGAGGAAAGGTAAAGGTAGTCTTCATGGATCAAAAAGTAAGGACATTCTTAGATGTTTTGCATATTCTAGGTTTGGCTAGGAACCTTGTGTCTATGTATAAAATGACTAATTCTATAATGCATGTTACTTTTGATGGTAAAGGTTGTAGGTTGGCAAGAGGCAACTTGGTGCTTGTAAAAGGAGTGTGGCATTGTACCTTGTTTAGGCTAGATGCATCAACATTGTTTGGATGTGCCAATGTAATAATTTAATTCAAGGTTGTTGTGGCATCTTAGGATAGTACATTTGAGTGAAAAAGGTTTAAAAACCTTGGTAAGTAAACATATGGTGGATGGTATTGTTGATTGTTTTGTTGGAATTGACTTCTGTGAGAATTGTGTGTTGGAAAACATAATATAGTGTGGTTTTCACTAGAAGCACAAGAGTATATGGGATTTTAGAGGTGATACATAGGTCCATTGGCAAGTCCATATACTATGTATCATTCATTGATGATTATTCTAGGTACTCTTGGGTGTATTTTCTTAGGAGAATGTTTGAAGTATTTCTCAAGTTTAAAGAGTTTAGGGATCTTGTTGAGAATTAGACCAGTAAGAAAATATAAGTACTTAGGACAGATAGTGGCAATGTATTCTACTCCAAGGAGTTTAAGACATTATATAAACACACTAGAATTATGAACCAAAGGACAACTCCTTATAGATCCCAACAAAATGGAGTGGCTAAAAGGTTGAATAGAACCTTGTTGGAATAGTCTAGAAGTATGTTAAGTAGTTCTAGTCTAGGACATGACTTTTGGGTTGAAGGAGTAGGTAACACATCCTACTTGAAAAAT
Organism: Cunninghamia lanceolata; assembly: GCA_027924645.1. NCBI lineage: Eukaryota > Viridiplantae > Streptophyta > Pinopsida > Cupressales > Cupressaceae > Cunninghamia > Cunninghamia lanceolata. The sequence continues at coordinate 12,959,138 of BSBN01000916.1, read as the reverse complement.
AGGTCTCCTACTTTTATACTAGAAGATAAGACACCATATGAAATGCAAACTAGTAGAAAACTACTTGTAACAGATTTGAAGGTCTTTGGATGTGAGGAATTTGTTTAGGTCCCAAAGGATAAATAGTCTAAGTTGGATTTCAAGGTGATAGGGTGTAATTTCACTATATATGGTGAATATGTTAAAGGTTACAAACTTTGGAATCTAGAAACACTAAAGGTTCTCTACAAGGGATGTTATATTTAGGGAAATTATAGTCTTGTCTAAGGAAGAACAATCAAAGGATAATGAGAGGGAGAAGGTGTATTTGAGTCAAAGTTATAGTAGAAGAATGCATCTAAAACTAAACAACTAAGTGGGCATGATAGTTTGGAAGATGAGGCAAGAACATATGGTGAAAACTGATGAGGCTTTGCTTTGTTTTGTTTCTCTTGTTTAAGTTCATACTTTTTAAAGACATTCCTAGACTTTCCCATACATTATATATGCTTATGATTATCTTTAAGACCTGAAAGCATTAAGAATAGTACATGATATGTTGGTGAATGACTATGTGTGGATTAATGATTATTCATAAGATGTGATAGTAATTTCTATTAATTATGGTAGTGTGTGATGTATAAATATTATATGGTGAAACTAACCTCTATGCAACAAGCACATGGTTACCTGTGATGGAGACCATCTATCAACCCACAACAAAGGAGGTATTTTATCCATAATGGAGAATACAGGTACCCGTAGCCAAAGAAGAAGGATCCTGAATTGAGTGGGCATGAGTTAATCATAAATCCTCCCACTCCTTGATGGTTTTGTCTTCAATAGTTGACATAGTCATGATAATTAAGAGAGCTCAGATTGTGGTTTATGTTTTGTTTTCATTTATGACTATCTTCATGATGAAAAGGAAGAATCATAGTGGGACTATGATGTTTGATTATCTTTGTAGTAGTTAGTTTCCTACTTCTAGTCTGATTAGAATAATAATAATGTCTTCTCCCTATGTTTGTGGGAGAATGAACGAGTGTAGGATAAGTTGTTTAAAAGTTTAATTCAATTAGGAAACTTGGATCTTGTCTATATATGTTAGATTCTATATACGATAGGAAGGAAGTTAGAATGATTGTATTTTCAAGCTTTGTTATTGTATTACATCTTTAGAATTCAATAAGAGGATATAGATTTGGATTCAGTCAATGAGTAGTTGATACAGAAGTGATCTAATTTAGATTTTGTTGAGATTATAGTCACTCAAGAAAGGGCCACTTAAGGTAATTGTAGTTATCTAATTAGTTTTTGTTGATTAGTTTATGTTTATGTTGTTAGTTAATATTGTTGATCTGTATTGTTGGTGTTACATCAGAAAATGTCTCCCTAGGACTTTTTCACCCTAAGTTTATCTCCTAGGTCCCTTGTTTTGCATTTAGCATGTTCATATTTGCTCTTGATGGAAAATACCTGAAAACCCATGTTAAATGGGGCCTAGGGGACGGTGATGAACTTGACCCTGCCTTGAAAATGGGGTCGAGGACTTGGGTGCCCACGTCCTAGTCCTACCCTATTTGGTGGGGTCCCAAATTTTAAATGTTAATTATGTGACTGTTAGAAGTGTTCATTGACAACATCTCAAGTTTGAATTACAAAATTAAAACAAGAATGTGCTTAGTTGCATATATAAGCATGTTTAGGGATTCATTTGTAAACTAGAACATGATTATGAACTTTAGGTGCACTTCTGATTTTAGAGCATTCAAAGTATTCATTGTTGTAGAGCAGACCTGTCTTGTTATTGTGTACGTTATGCATATTTGGCTTCATCTTCTCATGTGTTGAAGGATTTTCATCTACATGTGAACTACACCTCCGAGGTGATATCTATTTGTGTTTTCAATCATTTATCAATTGGTTTTTCCTCTATCCCACAGGGATACACACTCTTTATCTGAGAACAGTGTTTAGAAGACTACAATGTTTTTCCAAGGCTTGACTGAGGCAAGCTCCAAGACACCACAACCCCCAACCCCCTTTTCTGTGATTGTAGGTTACAAGTGTAGAAGCAGAAGAAGTGGAGTTGCAAGGAGGCATAGCAGAGTGTCAGAATTAAAGATCTAAGAAGAAAACTAGAACCTGGACTAGGGCACCCGCCCTGAAGCCCTCTATATCTTCGAAGAAGAAAATGTCCATGATAGTGGTGATTAGTTGTAGACCAATTCTGGAAGTCCCTGAAGAAACTGCCACCTCGGGCTTGGGTGCCTGCTCTTTATCCCCTAAATTTTCTACATCCAAGATTCCAAAGTCTGGTATGTATTTACTCTAAATATTACATCTATGTCTACGAGCATTTGTCGGGATTCATCCGTTTATTTATGATTTTGTGAAATTAGGGTTTCAAGCATAATTGGGCTTTAATTATTCAATTAATCAGCAAATTCCAAGTTTCCTCTTCGTTCCAAGTGACACTAAATCTATAGTAGAGCCCTCTTGCAAGATTTGAGGCTTGACTCGATTTATGTCCTTAAGTGTAAGGCGTGAAAGGAGGATTTAAACCAAACACTCATTGAAATTGAAAAACCCCTTCTTTTCACATGAAACAATTGGTTTACATTATTAGTTCATTGAGTTATTATGGTTTATTAAATCAAGGAATGTTCAAGGTGATCACTGACTTAGCACATAGACTGCTTCTCTTGTTATGATTTACATAGACTATTTTGCCAACTGAATGAGATATTTATTATTCCGTAAACAACATTACCTACTTGTAGAAACTATTATTCCTTGCAAAGTAGAATTTGTTTCTTTCTCCATAGTTTGTTTCTATGCACAACTTCTAGATTAAAATTTAGGAATCCTTGACTGTAGATACAATACGGGCACCATCCAAGAAGAATACAACACATTATATCCATTAGGTTTCTTAATATAGGATTTGTAGGTCCGTTGAGCTATGTGCATGCCCTTTTTGCATCAATTTATTAGTTAATAAAGGAGTTAGACATTTTTGGCACCGTTGCCAGGGATGGTGCTAAGGTTTAGACTTTCTGAGTTCTTTTGATTAATGTTGGTATTTACTTTCATAAGGTATAGGATTTATTTTCTAGTAATTAGGATTATTTAGATATTTAATCCATTTCCAAACTATCTACTAACATGGTGCAGGAACAAAGCTATTAGCTCAATCATAATTGCATTTAGTGGCCAAGAGCCCAGTTAGGGAGATTTCTTACATCCAGTACAATAGAAGGGGAAGACCATTTTGAACTACCCCTTAGACTAGAGGACATTGCAAACTTGGAAGATATTGCCACTTGGAATCAAGACACAATGGCAGAAGAAGCAATAGAGAATCTAGCTGAGACAGTTACCTTTGCATTTCCCATCATAGACCAAGCAAGAGCTAATACCCTAAAGAATATACCTCCTTCAGCTCTACCAAAATTTCATGGGTTAATCATGGAGGACCCAGATACATTCCTTTTTGAATTTGATGTATTTTGTAGAAGCTATGACTACACTACATATGCATATAGATTCAAACTCTTTCTAGCCACCCTTAAGGATGTAGCCTTACGATGGTTCATGGGACTGGGTCAGAATTTAGTAACAAATAGGGGTACCATGAAGGAGAAATTATTACATAAGTAATAGGACTATTGTCATGGAAGGGATGTGAAAGGAGATAACATCTCTAGGGTGTCACAAAAGGAAGATGAACCTCTTGAAGACTATATTGAAAGATTTTAGTTCTGCTTCAAGAAGTCATGATAGAATTGACTCTCTCCAGTGTCACTCAAGTTGGGCTTCTTAAGAGGCGTGAGTGAAGAATGTATGGATGCACTAAAATTAATTAGATCAAGGAATATCTCTCAACTCATGTTTGATGAAATTTGCCAAATTGGTAGAAACTATTCACATTCCACCTTGAAGAAAAATAGAGGGTTGAGAGCTCTGTCTTCTACAAAAGCATCCGCTGGAGTCTCTAGGGTAGAACTCAGTAATCTCCTATCAAATATGAAAGATGACATCATAAGCCATTTGGAAGCTCAACTGGACACCCTACACATAAAGAAGAAGCAAGAGGTACTAGTAGAGGTGACTTTGGTCGAATATTGTCCACATTGTCGATGAAAGAAGACCAACTGTAAGTGCAAACGTATTGCCAACATTTCTGAGGAAAGAAGTGAGAAGGTAGATTTCTGAAACATAGAGGATGAAGAAGGCCAGGTGTTTTATATTGCACAATGTAAGCCTTGGCAGAAATGACAAGGTATGCCTCAAGGCCCCTTGTCCAATAATGTTTTATTTCCAACATTTGCTTCAAACATCACTAATTGGCACAATGCACCTTGGTATAACATGCCACAACAGTCTTAGGTAACTATGCCACTTGGATGGAACCAAAAATAGGGGGTATGGCTACAACAACCATTCCAAACCCCAAGTTCTAATCCACAGTCGCAGGCCAATCAAAACCCATGGTCACAATAGTGGCATGGAAATCAGCCTTAGCAAAACTCAAATATGAATTACCCACAACCACAACAAGTCCTACCTCAACAACCTACCATTATCCAAATGTAGCTTCACCTACTCCTGTTCCACCCAAATCCACTCAATTTCCATCTCAACCTACACCAAATCCTAACAAGCCTGTTCAAAAGGCTTATACTAATGAAACCATCCAATACCCAACTTATATAGTTGAGGTTAGTGATGTTCAAAAGGCTTTTACTAATGAAACCATCCAATACCCAACTTATATTCTAGTAACATTGTTTTCCATATGCAATTATGAGTTCTTCTCCAAATTATGTGTGGTTGTTTTCATAGCACCACTACATGTAAACCAACATGCATGTTGTACTGCAACATTTGAAACTCACCACACCTTACCATATTGTATTATGTCTAGATAAAATTTTCCTATAGGAACTCTTTTTAGGTGAATATCACTCAAGTCTCAATGACATTACAGATGTCTTCATGATCCCTATTGATCTTAATAAAGTTCTCAAAATTGGTGACTATATTTGTCATGATGAGTGTGAGTCACATGTCCAACTTCTACATGGGTTCTCTACCCTCTTTATTTAGGCATTTGAAGATATGATAGGTATTGATGAAGTTGTCATAGTGCATAATACCATTTTTCACTCTAATCCTAAGCCAACTGTCAAGGAAGGGGAGCTCATTATTAGTTTCCAACTCTTTGGGAAACTAATAATGAGCTCCCCTTGACATTTTGCTCATCAAAAAACCTGACGACTCTTTAGGTCATCGTGTTTGCCATAAAGCTACCCACACCAACCTTTACCTTCACTCTTCCTCCCATCACCACCTAGCCCAAAAAATCGGTATCCTTAAAACTTTAGCCACTAGGGCCTTCTGTATATGTGATAATGATAACTTAGACCAAGAGCTTTCCCACCTCACCAAAGTTTTTGAATTAAATGGATATAAGAAAAAACCCATCTTGAGAGATTTTAAACTAGCTAGATCTCGCCTTAACACCAAGCCCAAGGATGCCAACCCGTCCAACCTCCCTGTTGCCACCCTCCCCTATATTGAAGGCCTTTCTAACAAAATTTCCAAGATTCTTCTCAAAAAGGGCCTCCAATGTACCTTCAAACCCATCTCCACTCTAAGGACTAGGATTCCTTCACCTAAAGACCCTAGAGACCCCCTTCTCAACTTTGGAGTCTACAAAATTATTTGTTCTTGTGGCACCCCCTATATTGGTGAGACAGGGTGTTCATTTAGCACTAGGATCAAAGAGCATAGTGCAAACATCAGGCATGAACGAGTTCATAAATTCGCCCTTGCAAAGCACTCAACCTTAACCAAGCACCACATTTTCTTAGAAGACACTCAGATCTTAGTCGGGGAAGACCACTTCTTCAAGATAAAACTTAAGGAGGCCATAGAGATTAGTAATCACTCATCCAACCTTAATCGTGATGAATGTTAGAGTTTAAGTTTCTCTTGGAACCCTCTTTTAACCAACATTAGAAACTACTCTCACCAAACTTCTTAAACTCGTGCTTTCTTCCTCTTGGTTCCTCTTCTCTTCCCCCTTTTCACCCCCTGACCTCTCACCTCTCCCGCCTCCCTTTTAGTTGATCCCTCTTTTCCTTTGCATTCCTCCTTTCCTCACCCTTTTCTAGGTGTTTTGTTTTGACCTTCTATTCTCTCCTTCCCCCTCTTTCCCCCTTCTTTTTGGCACCTTCACATGTGACCGTGTGTGCTCCTTCCCCCCCAACCCCCTCCCCATCCTTTTTCTTTTGTCGTCACTCCCCCCCAGTGGACCCCCTCATTTATAGCTTTCTTGTGTGTTCATTGGTGGTTTATTTTCTACTCCTTGTCTTCTTCCTTTTTTGTTGGCTTGATATGTTGATAATTGGTGTGATGTCGGTCCTTTATTTTGGTTTCTGGTTTGGTCTTTTCTAGATTTTTCATTTTGTCCCCTATCCTTCCTTTCTTCTTATGTTGGCCTAATGCCTGTTGGTGTGTTGTTCTCTATTCATGGTTTGGTCTTGCACTCTCCTTAGATATAAGAGGGTACAAGCTTTCCTTTCTTTGACTTGTCTTTTGCTTCTTTGTCGGTTTCTCGCCTTCATTTGTCTTTCATGATTCTTTAGATTGCTTTCCCTCTCCTTTCCGTCTTCCTTTTAGCTTCTTGCTTTCTCAATTCTTTTAATTTGAGCCTCTTATTTATTTATAGGTATATATATTTCTATATGTATATGTATACATATCTATATCGATTCTTACACACACATATACATACATGCTTACATACATGCATACTACATACATACATACATACATACATACATATATAATGCATTTGTTTATTTTGCCTTCATGCTTTCATCTCCTTGGGTGTCTTTTTCCTTTTTTAGTTTTTATTCAATTTTTACACTTGGTGGTCATTTCTTTGCTTTATTTCTTCATAGCTCAGCTGGTGTGTTGACTGTCCTTATGTAGGACCTAACCTTTTCTTCTTGGTCCTTATTTCCTTGTGCTTTGGTGTTTTTGTTTCTTTCTTTATTTGCTTGTGTTTTCCTCTGGTATTCTTTGTGTTAGGTTTCTTGTTTCATATTCCTATATATTTATGTGATCGTGTTCTTATTTTTCTTCTTTCTTTGGTCTTTCTTTATAGACTTTTCTTTTACACCTATATATATATATATATTTTCTTGGTTTCTAGTTTGGTTGTTCTTACTTATTGGTTTATGTATTGTGTCAAGTCTCTTCTCTTATGTGCTTGTTTTACAGTATTTTGTTTTTTGACACACACACACACATATATTTGTGTGTGTGTGTGTTTGGTTATTCATTTGTTTAGGTTATTTATTTGTTTGGTTATTCCATTATTTTTTGAGGTGTTTATGTGTTTGTTCAATTTTTTCCTATTTGCTCCCCTTATATATATATATATATATATATATATATATATATATATATCTTTTTATAATTTAGTATTTAATCGGTTTAGATATGTAATTGGTTGTAAGGTTTTTTGTTTGACTGGTCATACACTTTTTATTGTTTCTTGGTTGTATCTTGTTTACCGTGTCATCCCTTTCCCTCCTTTTTAGCTTGCCAAGTCTGCAAAACTACCATTTCTATTCTCTTTCTCTCTACTCTCTTGATGATGGATCATGTAGTGTGATCTAAAATGTTGAAGCAAAAAATCCATCACACAATTAAATCCTGAAACACCGAATCACATTATGTTTATGTTGTTAGTTAATATTGTTGATCTGCATTGTTGGTTTACATCATTAGTTCATTAAGTTATTATGGTTTATTAAATCAAGGAATGTTCAAGCTGATCATTGACCTAGTGTATAGACTATTTCTCTGCTATGATTTACATAGACTATTTTGCCAACTAAATGAAGCATTTATTATTCCTTAAATAGTATACCTACTTGTAGCAATTGTTATTCCTTGCAAAGTAGAATTTGTTTCTTTTTCCATAGTTTATTTCTATGCACAACTTCTAGATTAAAATTCAAGAATCCTTAACTGTACATACAGTACAGGCACCATCCAAGAAGAATATGATTCCCTAGTTTGAAATATCTAAATGTAACACATTATAGCCATTAGGTTGCTTGATATATGATCTGTAAGTCCATTGAGTTGTGTCCATATCCTTTTTGCATCGATTTACTGGTTAATAATGGAGTTAGAAAAAAAATTGAAGAAGAACATGGTGTAGATGAAACAAGAAATTCTTCACTAGTAATTTTGAGGTCTATAGGGTAACAAAGATCACCTAACAAGTATAGTCCACTAGATTTTTGTGTTGTGTTTTTATTCTAACTTGTACGAATAGTGAACCAAGTTACGTGGAAGAAGCTCTCACTTCTAAAGAAAATAAGTCTTGGAAGAATGCCATGGATGAGGCAATGTTGGCATTAAAGCAATGCAAAAACTTGGGACATGGAAGATTTGTTTGAGGATAGGAAACCCATTGGTTGCAAGTGGGTATTCAAGAAGAAATTTAGAGAACATGGATTAGTTAATTGATACAAGGCAAGGTTGGTGGAAAAAGGACATTCCCAGGTAGAGGGAATTGACTTCAATGAGATCTTTTTTTCAATAGCTAAGTTCAGCTCTATTAGGATGTTTTTATCCATATCTATTGTATATGATCTTGAAATAAAATAGATGGATGTAAAGACAACATTCTTTCATGGAGACTTGGAGGAGGAAATATATATGGAACAACTTGAAGGATTCAAGGTGAAAGGTAAAGAGAAACTGATTTGCAAGTTGAAAAGGTCATTGTATGGATTAAGGTAGTCCCCACATATGTGGAACCAAAAGTTTGATTCATATGTACTAGAATTAGGTTTTTCTAGAAGTGATGTTGATCATTGTGTGTATTACAAGTAGGCAAATGATCACATTTTGATTATTATTTTATATGTTGATGATGTGTTAATCATTGGAGACTAAGACATTTATTTAGGAACTCAAATCTTAATTCTCTAGTAAATTTGACATGAATAACTTAGGAGATGCTAGATGCATACTTGGTATGGAAATATATAGGGATAGTACCAATAGGAAATTATGGCTAAACTAGATGAAGTATTTTGAGACTATTTTGTGAAGGTTTGGAATGCAAGACATAAAATGATAAGTACACATCTACTAGTTGGCACAAAATTGAGTTTGGAAAAAGTTCCTAAATATATGGAGGATTTGGAGGACATGAGGAAGGTTCCATATGCTAGTGTGGTAGGAACTCTGATGTATGCAATGGTCTACACAAGATTAGCCATTTCCAGAGTAATGGGAGTTCTAAGTAGGTTCATGGAAGAGTTGGGTAAGGACCATTAGAGACAAGTAAAGAGAGTGTTTAGATACTTGAAAGGAAATTTAGATTATTTCTTAACTTATCATGGTACTAGTGATGTGGGTAAAGTATTGAGAATATAGAGATTTGTAGATTTTGATTGGGTCGGAGACCTTGATAACTAGAGGTCAACAAGTGGTTATGCATTTATTCTATTTTTTAGTAGGGTAATGAGTTGGTTGTGATACCAAAGATTGAAGAAGAATATATGGCTGCAACACATGTTTGCAAATAATTTGTGTGGTTGAAGAGGTTAAGTTACAATATTGGTTTTAAGAGTCAGATAGTGGTGAAATGTGATTTACAAAGTGTAATTTGTATGGAAAGAAATCCTATTTACCATGCTAGAACCAAGCATATTGATGTTCAATATTATTTTTTGAGGAAGATGGTTAAGAGAAGGAAATTTCAAATGGATAAAATTGACACTTAGGTAAACTCTATTGATTATTTAACAAAAACATGTAAGTACTACCAAGTTCATGTAGTGTAGAGATGAGATGGGCTTGTCCCATTCCTAGTCATGGGGTTAACTTCTTAGGTTGAATATTACACACTCTCCTATAGTAAATATCAAGTAGGAGAATGTTGGGACTTGAATGATATTCACTTGAAGGGATTTCATGTAGGAAGAGTTTGTCTATAGAATGCAATGCGATAAGATGTGAGTTTCAAACATTATGGTTCTAATGCCCCAAGTTTTCACCTAAGGTATTAGCTCAAGATAAACAAAAGATGAAACATTTTTTTGAAAGAGAACACAAGAAAACTGTACAAAACACAACCAAAATGTGTTACATTCAATAGATACGAAACTCATAAGATGCCACCGCCAATGCACTATGCATGATGGTGTCAATGGAACATTAACTAGGTCACTAAGTGCTTTGACATACTCCCAAGAACAAAAGTAGAAATAAATTCAAAAATACATCTTGTATCTACAAAGTGATTAAATGGGTAGACTGCAGAGGCTAAGGAGTACAATTTTCATGTACAAAGTTTCTCCAATAAATTCTGAGAAGTTCCCATTGTTTGATAAACCTCAGACAATAGAACGAGAGAAGATTTAAACATTAGGGAAGACTCCAGTGCTAGGAGTGGACTCTAGTGCCAAACCTATACACTAGTGCTTTTCCACGAGTGTCTCAAGTGTCTGGGCACTATAGTCCCTCCTAGGTGATCCAGTCCTTCCTAGGTGCTCTAGTCCTTTTAGGGCACTGTAGTCCTTTCTAGTGTTTGAAATTAATATTTTTTTTGAAATCTTTTAGGACCTATTTTCACTCCAAATCTAATAACGGACTCTACATTGAATTTTAACATCCTAGGGGCACTAATGAACCCTAGAAAGCTCTCAACAAGCATGAAGATGATTGATATGAGCCTCTCCAAATTGCATGATCTCAAGCATTCACAATCAATAGACACTCATTCCACCAAGTGAAATCGACATCAAGGAAACCTCAATCAAAGAGAAAAATATATTAGAGAGGTAGGAGACCTAACATGCTCCAAAACCATACCCTAATCAAACAACCTCTTGACACAACAAGGGGAAGATCACACGTGATAACACTTTCCACAAAGTCTACCCATGTGAGAAAGGGAAATGATTCATTTTAACCATCAATTTTGTGATGCATGGTTCATTATGAAAGCATGTTGATTTTAACCAATTGACAAAATAAGTGCACTAATTCAGTTTAACCATCATGCATCCAAAATGATAGAAAGCATACAATAGTGCATGCACTTTCAACACCAACATCGAATCATGCTAAAACTAATGATAGATCTATCACCACTTATGTGGGAATATTACAATTCCTTAACCAAGGAGGATCAAGTAATAATACATGTTTACAATGAGGACACCAATGTCCTTAATTATACATTTTTCCATAATCTGCATAAATAGGAAGTTACAACAAAGAAGAGATCTATGCCCTGCTCATGAATCCAAGATACACTCGAGGAACTGCAAGTCCCCAGTGGTGGTTCAATGCCACCCAACCATATGGTACCCTCAGGTCTATCCCACTATCATAAGAGATGGTCACATGAGTAGAATACACACTCACACCATATATGATAGAGAAGGATTTTCAAACACGCTAATCAAACATGAACACCATACATCAGATTTACAAGCATGAATTAGGCATCACAAATGCACAATCAATCACAAGGGATCGTAACACACATTGAATGTAGGTTCTAACAGTAGAGAAGGAAGAGAGTTATGGAAAAAGATAAGGAATGTCATTATGATGGATCAACAACCTCATTGATTATGAGTAGATATGCTATCCTAACATGAGGACTACTTTGAAATTCACCAAATCCTAGAGTTGTGACATGTCCTTTATGATCAAAACCATATCTAGGATATCATCCTAGTTTTGCATAGATATCTTAATTACATATTTTAAAACTCTCCACCCTCTATTTATAGTGATCATTTTGTATTATGCCACACAGTGAGAGCCACTCCTTTCTTACCCTATACCTCATCATATATGTCTAACACACCAATTATGCAAATTGAGCATGACATAGAAAATAATGTGACTATCCAAAGTCAAAAGATGCAACATTTTAAATCATAAGGGAGACTACTCATGCCACAATTAAAATCATTCAATTTGGGTCTAAAATGCAAAATTTTCATTTCTTTCAAACGCAAAATAACCATAAACCCCCTAATTAACCATTAATGGTTTCTTTGCAACCTTGTTTTTCTGAATTTATAAAATAAAGGAAATCTCAAAAATCTAATCACACTGCATTATCATGAATATGCACTTGACAATCATAATTTCCAATTAAAATTGGAAAAGAGGTTTTCAATAAAAAATTTCCATGGTTTTGGCTCTTTTTGCACATTTTCAAAATATAAATTACAAACATAAACATAGGCAAATAAACTACAATCTACAATAATTTAATTCCTTCAACAAGGAAACCATGATCAAACCACATATGGTGGCATGGATATGGAGAATTTAAAAAACTTAAAACAATGATAAAGTAGGAGAATTACCTTCCAAACAAGCTTTGAAACAAGGAAAAAATGGAGGAGTCTTTGGATGTAAATATTTTTCCACACACACCAAAATCTCCACCAAACATTCACCAATCCAATCTCCAACTCAAACAAGAAAGAATCACTCTTTCCAATCCTTTCTCAATTTCTTTTCAAAGAAGCACGAAGAGGGTTTTTTGAGAGCAAGAAGTGAATAATTAAGAAAATGAACTCTATTTTCCTTTTATCCTCCAAGAATCCCTTTTATTTTATTTTAATGTAAAATTCAATTTGTAATTCTTTTCGAAGGAAAATGAAATAAACGAATTTCCTTTTGCATGACTTAACAATTTATTTTCTAATTTATAATTGAAGTCAAAATCTTTCTAACACGAATATGCATGATTAAAATAGCAAGAATATATATTTAATTCACATCAAATTAATTTTATTCTCTAAGAACAAATAAAGGTGAATAATTATTTCCACATGAAGTAAAATAATAAAGTAACTATTTATCTGAAAGACAACCATTTTCTCCATCATTACATAATATTAAATATTTCTAATTTAATAAAATACATTTTGACATAATTAAAATGTAAAATGTCAAGATAACACAAACACACATAAATGACCATTCAATTTATAGGTTTTCACATGACAAGCAGAATCCTGAATCACCACTAATTTAGATCTAAAAACACACAAGGATATGCAAGGATCATCTCATAATCGAATCGTATGAGATAAAGGCTAACAAATAAGTTTTACCCAATGTGACATCTCTAATATAACCACCGCTGGGGAAACTTGGTACCTACACACTTAGGTGAAATAATAGGCATGCATGCACTATATAAATAGCTAAAGCATAGAATAAACACCTGGTAACATGGTACAATATTAACAAATTAATTAACGATCACATACACAGGATTCATCCACAATGATCAATACTGAACCAATAATAATAATCACATATATATAACATGAGAAAAAGTAGTGAAACAACACACTAAATGTCTAATGAGTAAATTCGGGTGCATATGCACCCATAGAGAAGTCTAGATGCCAAGATAAACCCCATCAAGATCACCTTGATGTCAAAATAATATATCATTGCTAATAATAGTAGCAAAAAAATCAAGTATAAGTCAATAGTGAATATATACAAACACCTAAGACATTATAGACATTATAAAGATACACCATGCATGTTGTTTTACATGTGGTGGTGTTGTAATAGTAAATGCAAGTCATTCAAAGAAGAACTCACAAATGCATATGGAAAATAGTGTTACTGGAAGCTTGAATAACAATGTAGGAGCACTCGTGGTAGTGCTAGAGCTCATGCAACATAATCTAAGAATAGGATAATGTTTTGGAAGATAACACAAGGTACCTCAAGTAGTTAGAAGTGATGTTAGGTTTGTATGTGGCATCGTAAATGTAGAGCTAGTAGTGGTGGTTATATAGGAAAAATGAAATCATCAATGGTGTTAGATGTATAACTATTGGTTCATAGCATGTGTAGTAGTGGCTACATATTCAAGGTGATTTTCTACATGGAGACATAATGTTTGGTGATATGTATGGTATGATGATGTTACAATATGGTCAAAATATCATTGCATGACTTTTGGTATTCCATGTGTTGGTTGGACAATCGGATAATTAGAGTTCCATGTGCATGTCTATACATGTATCATCTCATGTGAAAGCACCAAGGTTATATTGTTGTACAGATCGAAAGGTTATCTTTGGAATGAACATTGTTGATGTGAAACATTAGAGAAATTATAGAAGGGTATGTTGTAGATTGAGACTCTCTAAAAAGGCCTTGTATTGAATCCCTAATTATAAATAATGTAGTTGTGAATGTCCTTTGGTGGTGGGTTTTCTCTTGCAAGGGTTTCCCATGTAAATCTTTGAGTCTTTTGTAGCATACTATTCCATTTACTTCTATGAATGTTCTTAAATAGATTTTACAAATACTATTGACTATATTTGGTTCACATAATCTTAAGTTTCTTTATCCCAATCTATCAATTGTTTGTAATAGGGGCTTAAGTCCCCTAAAAGTGTGACCTATGGAAAGGGTGATACCATCCTTGATAAAGGGAATGAAAGGAATCTCATCTCAAAGTTTGGGAGGTAAAATTGAGTCAGAAGAAGGCATAATTGATTCACCAAAATAAGCTCATGGATTAATATGGAAATGAAATCCATGATCATGGTGATTCAAAAGGGTATCTACAGACACATTGTTAGCAAGAACAAGCACAAATTAATGATCTAAGACTAAGTTACTTGTGTGTTGTATTTATACCCTAGTATGAGTGATAAGAGGAATATCAAAACTTATGTGGTGAGTTACAGAAGGTTGTGGTAAGAAAGAATAATTAAATTTGATAATATGCATACATTTGCATACACATTATATCCCATAACACATTATGTATCCATTAGATCACTATATGGTATATTATATTCATCATATAGAAGTCTAATACAAAGTCTAGTCATAGATACTCTCTTCTAAATCTCATTCATTTGTTCATATTACACTCATATCTCAATCTATTAGATTACATTTCATATCTATTTATTCCTATTACAATGCTTAACCTCTTTCTCTCTTTCTTACATCTACCTCATAGTACATATTGTATCTCAGAGCCCTTCTTATGTAAGTACATCAGAGAGTGTGTCTCTTGTTCATGCTATGACCTAGTTGAATTTGTTGGTGGTCAGCTAGGTATGTCGCAACTCCTTTGTGGTGGATGTAGCTTGCTATACAAAAAGTTGGATTTATCTTGCCATCACACACCAAAGAATTTAGTTAGGGCTTCTCTAGTAGAGAAGATGTTGAAAGAAGGCAAAGCTAAAGTAGAGGGATTAAGGATGAGTTGGGATGTCGAAGGGAGAGAGGGGACTCATGGGAAAGAGAAGCTCCATGGAAATTGTCATAGAATAATGAGAATAATATTTAGATGGATGGGGAGGTCTATAACCTAAACCATCAAAATAAAGGTGCAAATTAAGCTCTATGGTCATGTTAACTCCCTATTTAAAATGATAAAGAACATTTAATAACAATTTTGTAGCTTGGAGGGAGGAGGATCCTCATCACTAGCATGGGAAAATGAGTTGTATACTCAGATCTGGGAGGACCAATAGGTAAGTTCATAGTGGGTATACCATACATGTGCATATTCATGTGTAATGGAGGAAGATCAAAGCAACTTGGTTCAACCTTGTATTCACTGACATGAAGGGATGAAATCCTAGGAACCCTAATCATCATCAAGAAATGTGTTGGCTAATGGAGGACTATCCAGAGGTTTCAGATCAACAATTAGAGAGGGTGTTACTATTTGCACACTCTTAGTAGACAAAGAAGGTGGTACTAATATGGAGGAAATGGTATTCCATGGAGGACTTTGAGGATAAAGGACTAGAGAAACATGGGCTAGGGAGGAGAGATTAGATTGTACTATTTGATAATAGTGGAAAGGGTCATCATCTTCCTTTATCATGAAGGATTTCCCTCATTTATAAATTTTATGGACTAATATAGAGTGGATGGAACAACTCCCATCACATGGATCCATGGTCTACCAAGGAGGATGTTGTACGAAAGGGTCCTAGGCATAACATGGAAAAATGTAGGAAGAGTAACAGGGTCAAGAGTGATGGGAAGGGTAATAGTACCCATAGGGTCCCATCCAATATTTTTAACTCCTTTTATAGATATGCTGGAAGGAGTGAGATTAGAAACATTGATATGAATACAACTAAGAAAAACTAAGATGCAAATATTAAGGCTAGAACCATTATCAACTAAGGAATTTTTGAATCTAGTGGAATTAATACCAACCATAATAAAGAGAGAGATTTTCTCATTAAACTTCATAAGGAGGAATCTTGGATGGAAAGAAGGTAAGCTCCATTATGTTTTTCCAAATGCATTTGATCATGGTAGCTACTTTAGTTAGTTTGGTGGAAGGTGAGACAAGAATCTTCAGTAAGGCCTTTTAAAGAAAGTCATGATAGGAAAGAGAGACTTGAAGCAAGTACCAAAGGGAAATCTTGGCTTGTGTGCCTTGAAGTTGTTCAACAAGGTCATATTCTTTCTTGGGATAAATAAGAGGAGTTTCTATAAGGAGGAAGAGAGACTAAAACTGGGATTGTTTGTTTGTTTTGAGTGTTGTATGTGTGGCCTACTACATGGAAGTTGTAATGGAAGATTTTCATAGTATAACAACTAGGGAAATGAAAGAGGAGCATGAGGGGACCAATGAAGGGGAATCTTCAAGATCATCAAGAATCCCTTGAAGGATAAGGACTAGTCAAGGTGGTGTGGGAGATAAAGGGGCCCCATGCACCACTACTTGAGGGAACACATGGTTGGAAGTAGGCATAGGGTTAGGGAGGACATGCGATTGATTAACATTTTGGTGATTAACAACAATTAGTGGTGATTAGGGCCAATCATGACATGGGTAATGAGGTAGGCTACACAACAAACTTATAACCTAAGGTTATATCAACATAAGATGAAGGGGAGGGGCTAGAGAGGATTTCTTCCAAATATGATAAAATATCATCATCCCTATGGGAATAGCCAACTTTTGATGATATAACAATATTAGGAAAGGAACAACTATCATCAAATCTAGGATATTATCATAGACAACAAAATTAGACACGGGAATGGGAGACATGATTACAATCAAGATTAGAAGATAGATAGATTCCTAAGGATGCAAGCTTCATGTTGGGTACACTAAAATTAAGTTTGAGAAAAGTAAACTATTTTACTTAATGTAAGTAAATTTATTTAAGTTTACTAACCTCTACTTCTGATAACTTACTAAAAAGGAACTACTTATGCAAATTAAATCTCAAGAAAAAGAAGGATAACACAATGACTTACAAAAGAGAGCTAATTTAGGTGGTTCTTTTTCTTCCTTCCAATGAAATTATCTAAGTGTCCTACTTAAACTAAATCCTTAAACCTAGTTCAGCCAATAGGCTAATGATTATAGATTTCAACACATGGACATGTAAAATAAGATATATGTGCTAGATTACTTGGATGTTGATAGAAAACAATGCTATTTTATTTGGGGTGTTGTAAAGAGATTAGAATAGAAATAAGGAACTTGGTTTTTAGAGAGCATATTGACTGATGAACATGGATTGGAAACTATTAACATGAGGAGTAAGAACATATTATGACACTAGGACTCTAGTGCATCTATGAGGATGTTAGTACAACTGTAGTCTAGTCCATTGTGTACAAAAAATAAAAAAATGAAGTATAATGAATAGAGACCTACAAAATGATAGAGATAAAAGACAAATAAGGAACAAAGTATTTATAGAAATAATATTAACTAAAATAAAATACATTGGAAGAATTAAAATGATTTTAAATGGAAAAAATTATCTATTAATAGAAGGGATATCTATCACATCGAAGTATTATAAATGTTGTACCTGCATTTAGAATAGGGATAAATGGGGTGATTGTATAGGAGCTTGTTGAAATGGTCAAGCCCCTATTTTGGTCTTTTGATCTCCATGAGTAGTCAAATATATTTTTGTATAAATGTGTGTTTCTTAGCCTAAGTGCATTTAGGATTGAGAGCTAAATAAAACATGTTTAAGCAATGTAACACCAATAATAAATTTTGTAACACTATGTGTGCAAAGAGAAATAAGGGAATGTAATCACCAATATTAACAAAGAATAAAGGCGCAATAAGTATTCAAATAATTTTGAAGATATAATAAATGGTAAAATATCAAATAATGTTGAAAATAAAAGAAAGGAAGGATTATTCCCCTCAAGAAGAAAAGAGGAAGAATCAAATGAAAATCTCAAGTATTGTCAAAAGAAGGGACAATATCTTGAGGTTTCTATAGAGTAGAGACAAACTAGGGAAAAGAGCTCTTGGATTGGCCACAAGAAGCTGAGAACCAAAATACTATGGTTCTTGAGAAGAAAGAGAATGGATAGTATGTGGGATTTAGGAAATAGATTGTACGCTTAATATTCAAAATAAATTGGGAAATATTATTGCTTCATAAAGACGAGGAGCAACAATAGAAAATCTTGAATGTTCTTGGGAAGCTAGGAGAGGGGCTTCAACCTAATCACATGGATTTACAAAAGAGGAAGAGTTTTATCAACTCAAAAAGAGAAAAGGGGAAACAAAAGAAGAAACCTCGAAATAATTATGGGGAATCCAAGAGGAGGGATTCAACCCAAAAACCATAGAGGCTTGAGCAAAGAAAGTGTTGTAAGTAAACAAAAATTGTATAATTAAGCAAATGATTAAATTGAATATACAAAATACAAGCAAATCTAGGAGCTCAAGATGATAGCCAAGAGCATAGAATCCTCCAAGGGATGTCCACAAGAGGCTATAACCATGTGATCAACTTTGGAAGAAAATAGGGGAGAAATCCAAAGGACAGATACCAGAGAATGGAGAGAAAAAAGAAGAATATAGAAATGTAGAAAATGGTATTTGAAGTTCCAAGAAGTCTTCAAAGATTCTAAGAGTTGGAAAATAGGGCCTATAGGGTCTACTTAAAGGAAAAAAAAAAGTTAGCAAAATAAGCCATGGTGGTAGGGTTTCAATCATTGAAAAAGAAAATAAAATCCATTTAAAACTTTTATTTATCATGCATAGATTTTTGATTATGAGGATGCCCTCATAGTTATGCTTATGTCCAAATGTAAATAGGAAAAGACAAGGTTATAGAAGTGAAATCAAGATGAAATTAAGGTTAGAATTTGGTAATTTGATGAAGGAAAGGCTTGGGTAATAGGTTTAGTGCGATTTATAATCATGATATTAAAATGAACACTAAGATGAGTGTGAAGCATAGAGTAGAAATTTTATGTATGCAATTTCTAACTCTACAATATGGTGCCAAATGTCAATATCGTATAATACTATATCTTGTGGCATAGAGGTTATTAGGTTTTGCACACATATGGTGGCATTTATTGAGGTCTAGATGCCCACATATATGACATATATATAGTCTAATTAGGCAAGCATGTACATCCATGTGTAGGGCCACACTATGTGTGTGCAGTGTTGCATGCAAGTATTGCGTGCAAAGTGTTACATAGAGTGTTGTGCAAGGGTGTGCAAACATTATGATGTGCATGTTGTGTAATGTTGAATGCATTGACAAAGATAATGAAATCAACATGTGAGGTTGCACTTGGATCAATGCACCACCTACTTTTGTAAAAGGATATATGTGTCATCAATGACCAACTTTAGTGGGATGCAACAAATTGTGAAAGCACATAATGATCCTTGATATGAGAATGAATGTAAGATAGGACAAGGGTTGATTACATTCTATAATGAATGAAAATCAATTTAGGGATAATGTATTGTTAGAAGAAGGATAATTGAAAGCAAATCCCTAGGTGGTGTTAGATCTTATGGGTTCACCAAAATGTAGGGAAAATGAACACATTGGGTATCAATACAATCATGTCTAAATTAATTAGAGAGCTAAGATTGATAAATGTAAATGACAATGAGAAAGTTTAGAAGGGATTATCTCTTTTATTGATGTGTTGTATTCAATTATGTTGTATGTGCAATCAATGACCAGAATAAAAAAACTAGGTTAGATCTACACTATTAAGACTGATTAATTTGCACTATGAATTTGGATTGCCCTAGGTTGTCTTCAACACCTATGTCTAAAAAGGGATTGTGTTGAAAATCATACTAGGGCATGTTGTGTGCAAAGAGAAGGTTTACAATTTTTTAATAATGAGTCAAACCCCTCTATTGATTATATAATATTGAAGACACACCAAGCAAACAATGTAATTCCTATGATGTCAAAGTTGATGTAATGCTAATATTGATGCAAATACTTTGTAGTGAGATGATTTAATGCTTTTCAATAAGAGATTTCAATTCTATTAGATGAGTACTAATGACTTAGTAATATGTATAAATACATGATCCTAGATGCTCAACTTGAGGTGTTTGGGGATGCAATCAATGAGCAATGATTAGGTTCCAAAGAGATTTTGAATTTTTGAATTGGATTGGACTAGTTGCAACACATTCTAGTCCAAGAAATAAGACCACACATGTGGTCTAGTCCTAGAATGTTAAAGTTCTAAAGAATTAGATAGATCTTGACTAGAGCAATAAACAAGGTTATTCTAAATGATAGGTTTAGTTTGTTCACCAAACAAAACAAATTAAATAGTATGACACTATATTTATGACAATACTAATAAATAACATGAAGAGAAGAAAAAAGGGCAAGGGCCTTACACAGACACACAAACAAATAATCAAATGCTTGGGTTGAGTGCTTATGTTGGAGTAATATTGGGATGGGTGAGCTCTTGCGAAGTCCCAATGTTTGTGAGCATCACCTAGATGCAACGAATGCTAAGTGCTCTATTCATACTCATGAGAGATAAATTCTTGCAAATATTTATGAAATATGAATCAATAAAATTAACTCAAAAACTACACAATTGAATTTGACAAAAAAGTCAAATAAAAAACACATATAACTTTTCACTGCACTAGTTGACATTACAACTCCCCAAAATTGGGACATGATATGTTAATATTTTAGTTCGTATAATTAAAGAAATTGGGACATGATATGTTAATATTTTAGTTCGTATAATTAAATAAATTGGGACATGATATGTTAATATTTTAGTTCGTATAATTAAATATTTTTACTAATTTTGGGAATAAAACCACCTCCTAAATTAGCTCCAACGCAACCCGAATAGCCCCAAACTCGTCAAACCATATTGTGAGTTCTACCCCTAGGGCAAGGAGATCATTTTTCACGGGGAAATCGAGTCCCTTGCGATCCTTCAAAGACTGTTAAAACAAATTCCCACATTATAATATTCTTGCCCAATTTTTCTATAAAATCACATCAAGGAAATCAAAGCTTTGATGAAGCTGCTCCCCTTACTGATTTCAGTTGGGAGAAGTAGAAGATATCTAGTGAGGTCAAAATTATTGCATTTATAATTTGTTAAGAGTCCTCGTCAATTCATAGCAGAGAATCCTGTAGTTTGATAATTTTGACCTATACACTGCGATTTCTCCCACTACATCATACAGGGGTATTGACAATCTCTGATCTATTAGATCTTTTGTCCATATTGTAAAGATCAGCTTTTTAATTCTTGGGTGTTCTCCATATTGTAAAAATCGGCACATATCGTCGTTTACAGGCCTGCAATCCCATCTGTCTTGTTTGCTATGATTGCATTTAGCTTGCCCTGTTAACAATCATTTGCAATTGTCTTTTTACTCATAGTTTTCTTCTTCTTCTTCTTCTTATGGGCTTTGTCTTAACATGGGATATTACACTGCTTTGGTTTTCCAAGTAGCCAGATCCTTGCTTTTGGGAAGTATTTTTTCAGTTTTGTTTAATAGCCAATGCATTGATCATGAAATAACCCATTAGATCATTAGAAACCGTTCACATTCTGCCACAGCCCCATCTGTTTAGAAGCCATTAATATCAATAAGATTCATTGTCTGTCATTCAATCTGCTACTGCTATTGTATGATATGATATGCCAGATGGACACCATGAATGAGCCCAAGACTTGAATCAGAGTCTGCTGAAACAAGATCTTCATTTGTTTTAAGAGTTTTTGTGCATCATTGTTGGAAGTCAAATCTACAATGAAAACAGTGGCAAAGTTAGTTGTGCTGCAGTCCACAATCCAGAAACTACACAAACATGGGCACCGATTGTGGATTCTGGTAGTTATATCATTTCTAACATTTGCTTCATTTGCTGCATTTTTGGTGAAGGAAATCAATTATTTCCACTCTGGGAGTTTTGAGTACAAGGCCATCTCTAATACTGAAAACAGATCAGACATTCCCAAGGATGTCATAGAAGCTCTTGTGCACTATGCTGGAACCAATATCTCTGCCCAAATGAGCCAGGAAGAGATAGGGGAAATAGCACACAGCGTTCTTAAGAAGAGGCCCTGCAATTTCCTTGTGTTTGGATTAGGCCATGAAAGCTCTCTGTGGAGAATCCTCAATTATGGAGGAAGAACTGTATTTTTGGATGAGAGTGAGATGAGGGTGACTAGACTGGAGGAAAAACATCCAGAAATGGAGGCATATGAGGTCCAGTATACAACCAAAGTTAGTGAGTCAGAGCAACTTCTCGCTTTGGCTAAAGAACAGAGTCAAACGGACTGCCGTCCCGTGCAAAATTTATTGTTTTCTGATTGCAAACTTGGCCTCATTGATTTGCCAAATGATTTGTACAAAGTGAGTTGGGATGTGATTCTCATTGATGGTCCTAAGGGCTACTTCCCAGGGGCCCCTGGTAGGATGTCTGCAATTTTTACCGCTTCCGTCTTGGGGAGGAGTAAAAAAGAGTTTAAGGTCACAGACATTTTTGTTCATGATTCTAATAGAGAGGTGGAGAAAGTTTATAGTGATGAGTTCTTGTGCAAAGAAAATCAAGTTTCTTCCATAGGGATTTTGGCCCATTATAGAATTAAAACAATGGGTAAGGATTCAATGGAGTTCTGCAACAAAAAATCCAGTTCAAGGGCTCCAATGCCATCAAATTTGCAAAGGGAGAAACCCACCATGGCTGGAAGCGCCTGAGATGTACAATAAGAGTCACTTCTTATGAGAGCTTTGAAGCAAGAAATAAATTCAGACAACTTTAGCTGTAGATGGTATATACATCATAATCCTCATATTTTGCTGCTGCCGGGGTTAGAGAAGTAGTTTTCATGGATATATTCTCCAAGAATCATGAAGATACCCGCTTTCTAGCTGATAGTTATTACTTGAAAGAGTCCCCCCAATGAATATCTAGTACAAAAGGAATAAATATCAACTGTAAAATTGGGTCCGGTTTACTGTTGTTCCCCTTCTATGATTGTACTTTGGAAAAGTTTTGCCTTGATTGTCTATGGTAGTTGTTTCTGCACTTTTTTGAATTATATGTTTATATGAGAAAAAAAGAACCAGAGAGCTACATATTGATAACAGCTTTAAAACCAGAGTTTACAGAATTAAAAATTTGAAAGCAATAACAAATTAAAATATGTTATTCTATTAAATATGTAAAATAATTGTTAATTAGAGGTATAGGTGCTTGCCATACCAAGTATCTTATTGCATGCTCTCCTCATGAATGATTCAATAATTATTAACTTTTAATGTTCTATAGGACATACATAATTTACTTAGTTACTAGAATGATTCTTGGTTTTGAGTAATGTAGGCAAATCCAGTAAAAAATTTATATGATAACATAAACTTCTCTTCATCCTGATAATGGATCAGGATAATATGAACTTCTCTTTTCATCTTCTCTTTATCCTGATAATGGATCAGGATAACATGAACTTCTCTTTTCATCCTGATAATGGATCAGGATAACATGAACTTCTCTTTTCATCCTGATAATAGATCAGGATAACATAAAGTTCTCTTTTCATCCTGATAATGGATCATTAAGTGTGATCTCAAATGTTAATGTAAAATAAATAAATACAGTTAAATCAAAAAATTAGAAAATTGAACATAAACTTCTGTTTTTAAATTTCATGGCAATGTCTAATCAGAATTTTGAATGCATATGAGGGCCTTTGAAAGGCAGGTTTCATCTCTATTGTTGATAGATTAATTTGGGGATTGTTTGTCTTGATGGCTAGTTTCTTAATTTTACTTGAAGAGATGTAAATTTTTAGCTGTACTATTGAATGTTTTCTTAGTAATAAACAGACTTCATGGCTGTACCTATATATGCATATATTTTTAAAGACAATCATTTAGTGGCTTCTTTAATTTTTTTTTGTTTTTTTTGGGTCAACACTAATGCTATACAAATTCTTAATCTTAATAGCAATAGACGACAATCAATCAGGTTGTTTCCATGGTATTTTTGTAGGTCGGTAGTTATGTTATACAAGCTCCTAGATATTGTATGTTGCAAAAATGTTCATGATGAAAATCCTCTGATTGTTTTCTTAGCTTCCATAAATCTTTAAAAAGAGCTAGATAATACATAATATACACCATTGAACAATAAGTCATTTCTCATTATCGAACAGAGATTGGAAGTACAACAGTTCAGCAACTAAATTTTCGCTGTTTTGTTTTGCATTTCTTCATACTTCATCCACATTGAATTCCATGTTGCTGCTTATATGGGCTGTGCTGTTAAGCTTAAAATACAGAGTTATCAGTACAAGGACGAAACAAGGTGTTGATTTGTAAATAGTTCCATTAAGAAAAATTATGTGAGAATTAAACAAATAAGTATGCCATAAGTTCATAGAATATATGAGTGCTTCTCAAAGCTGTCAATTTTTTTTCTAGTGAAGTTCTATACTAACCCATTAAAGCTTTTGATCTGTAAGTTCTACAGGAAGTACAGTAAATTAGCAAGTTCATTTTCTGAGTTGAATTATATCAATTGATTATGTCAATTGCTTGTTATCATAAAGTTATGTTGAAATGTGAAGTCCTTTTTACTTATTCCAACAGTGACAAGCAATCAACAACGAGTCGGATTTTTACGCATGAAAATCTATCTTTAGATTTGATTAGTTTTTGGCATTATTTAAAGTGTAGCTTGAATGCTAAGGTATGACAAACAAATTTTTGTAAGGAATGAAATTGAGAGATCTTTGCGGGTGGTTTTTTCTGGTACATTACTAGGTTTTCCACATAAATCGTGTTGACTATTTTGTGCTTTTTATTGCTAATTCACTGTTATTTCAATTTTGCATTGTTTTTTTTTCTAACACCAGAAAAACCTATTTGAGTTGTCTTATATCAATTGTTTGATCTGTTGTAGTGTTGTAGTGGAGAATATGAAATGATCCATTTGGGAGGACATAAGTCATTCACTTCATTTTCTTAGTTTACAGGAGTAAAGCTTTAGATCTAATATCTGAGATTGTATGTTTCTTCAATGTTAAGTTTAATTTTAGAATGATTTAAATAAATCTTATGGATTATAAAACAATCTTAAAATATTATAAATATATAAAAGAAATCTTCAAAATTATAATTTTTAAAATAATTTTAATTAAAAAATTTGGTTTATATTAAAGAATTGTATTTCAATTTGTTGAGTATAATTGATGAGAGTGATGGTATCTTTCTTGATTATGTCATCTACCAAAGTTCAAATCTTCCATAGCTGCCATAAATCGGAGACTGGTTGAGGAGAATTTGGTGGAATAGATACCTATCAGTACTTGGCTCTAAGCCTAAAGGAATCAATTATTAGTGCAGCTTAATCTCCTAGTCCCAAACTCCCAATATCAATGATTGCTAAAATGTCCAAAAATTGTTATAAATTTCTCAACAAATTAAAAAAAATCTAATTTATTATTGACATTGTTTGGTTCATAGATAAACCCACCAAAAATCATTTTTTTCCCGACTGCATTGGGACGCCATCATAAATAAATAAGGACCCTCTAAAATCTTTCAACTATATTTTACCAACTACAAAAAAATATCCTGCAGTTTTCTTAACTTTCGTTTTAGATTGGAGAGGTTGGTAGTTGGTACCAGCTTGAGGTGGACCCAAATCTGCCTTCAGTTCAAATTCAGTATTAACCTCCAGCATCAATGTGTCATGTTCGAGGTGACTTGTCATTGGCACCTGGATGGATAGAATTGTTGAAGAAATATTATTTCCATCTTTTTCTTTTTCATTTTAGCTTTAAACCAGAGGAAATGCCTTACCAACAACCAGTTAAAACTTAAGAGTATCAAAGTCATTGTAACTTGAAACACAGGGTTCAATCGAAGACAGTTGGTGATGACATCCCAATCAATGTGAAACAGCTGTTTTAAGCCCACTCCCTTAATAAACTTGAGCCGTACCTTACTGTTTGTTTTCATTTACCAATAAAAGCAACCCATAATAATGGTGATCCACGCTTTCCCAGATTATACTAGTCAAGGCAGCCATTTATTACAGATTATTAAATACAGAGGGATCAGTGGAAATTGCTGTTATCTAAAAGTCTGTGGATCAAGATGAAGAGAACAAAACAAATGATTATTATGTGAATTTTTGTTAATATGATATAAAATTTGGAATCGAAAATAAGTGGTGTCTTGTCTATCTGTAATCAAAACTTAATGGTCCCATTTTCAAATTCTCTAAAATAATAATTTTCTTGACTCGTGTATAAAATTTAAAATGTGCTCGTAGTGGGGTAGGAATATTTTATATCAAGATATGACATATTATTTTCATGAATTGTGTGTTATATCAAGACATGACATATTTATGACATATTTAATAATATGAATTTAGCATGTTTGCTTAACACTTGGGGAGGGTTTAGTATTGGATATAAGTGTTTTTGGATTTTTAAATGTGTAGTAATATTTATCATCAATATTTTGAATCACATTTCATAATCATAGTAATTTTTATCTTCAAGGTTTCCAATCACACTCTATGATCTATCATCAGGGTGAAGAGGGCTTAGTATTGAATATAAATGTTTTTGGATTTTTTAACTGTGGAGTAATTTTTATCATTGAAAAGTATTTTGGGGCTTTTAGTGTTGTTTCGGAAATTTCTTTAGTAGGGGAAAGGACCCAATAGATGAGTGTGCACCAATAGGTTCCACTATGGTGTTGCACACTTAGGACCTAGGTTAAATATATTAAAAGAATTAATAGTTGAGAAATAATATACTAGTAAAAAACTTAATAAGGAACCAATACATGTGCAACTATACCCTTCACAAGTCACATCAATGAAACAACCAATCACATGGTGACACATAAGGTGATAGTCATACATGCCTTGGTTCATATGTTTTGGTCTAAAATTTTTTTAGGGTGCTTTTGGACAACTTAGCAATGATGTAGCTAATTGGACTACATCATTAATACCTAGAACCCCAAACACTAGCTCTAAGATTTTAACTCAAATACAAAGGCTTGTTGAAATTTTCATGAAAATTTGAAGTGCACCATATAAAAGCTTGAGGTGTGAGAAGTTAGGGTGCATACCTACTGGGTCCTCTTCCCTATTATTTTCTTCTTTTGTGGTTATTTTTACAAAAAAAATTCCTTAAATTTCATGTTAGATTATTTTTAAATATGACAGAGGACATTGTCATGGGCTTTGTACTAGTAGAGCTAGACTATTAGGAGTGAAGGGTTTAAGTCTAGATCCCCATACAATCATGTGACTAATCCTTTTAGTTCTAGGGCACAAGATAAAGCAAATACCAAATCTAGGGTTGGCCCTCATGATGATAAATCTACTTGATGGTTTCTTCTGCTTCATTATGCTTCAATATAAGGACCTTGGATTTCCCAATTGTCCTAACCTTGCAAGTTTAGTGAAGAGGTGAGTAGAATTGTGTTGTTAAGCTAGCTATGGTGAATGACTCTTATCCCATCTTGTCTTCTAGGTTTTATTTAGATCTTGAGATGGTTAAGCATCCTTTAAATTTAAAGTCTATGTTTGATAAGAATCCCTATCTAAATCAAGTTCATTGCCCATTAATGTTAGGGTTCAACAAGAGGGATACATAGTCTTGGAATTCAGTGATGAAGTTTTAGTTGCAAAAAAGACTAACTTGGATAATACTATAACATGTTGTTTCCACAACTACTTGCCTTGGTGAATATAAAGGAATGGGTATCAAAAAATTGGCAACCCATTCTAGAAGGTAGCATTTTTGTTCACCCTTGTGTGAATGAGTTCTTCCTTTCCATCTATGTTTCTCTAAAGGACAAGGACAATGTAGTGATTTTCTCACTACATTCGAATTTTAATAAAACCTCTTATGTTATTAAAATCTTTTTTGAGCTATGCATGTTATTAAATTATCATTTGTTGTGGCTTCCTTTTTCTAAATATTAAATATAAAACTCCTAGTCCCCCTTTATGGTATGAGGCGCTCTAAAAAGGGGATGTCTATGTTTTAGGTTTAGCATGCAAGTGATTTTGGTCCCTTGGATTAACCCTTTATGATCTATGGTTGAGATTTCTTACTTTGAGAAATCTATATGTATAAGGTTTTCTTGAATGAAAATATCTTTTGGTTGTCTTTGCAATTTTACCTATGTTGTTTGCTCTTGTAAAAATAGTGGATTGATCATTGGTATTTCAACTCTTGACTAATGGAATGTTGTTTTAAGCTTTTATTCTTCATACCCCATTTTGGAGAGTGTCCTCTAGTCTAATTTTTTAATATGTTTTATGTTTTGTTTGCTTATGCCTCTCAAATGGAAGTGGATTGTCTTTATGTATTTGGATATCTACTAATCATAGGTGCCAAGTAATGCTATAAATGGTACATTGGGAGGTCTGCATAATGTAAGTTGAGGTAGCTCCATCATAATACTTGAATGTTCATGGATGAAGGTTATTTGTGCATTGAAGGGACACATGATTGATCTCTTTCTTTGGTATCCCTTTGCCCACCATTTTCATTTCATTTCTCTACCCCTCATCTCTTTTTCTAAACCCTATGCATCCTATCTCTTTTCCTTGCAAACATTAGTTTAGTTTAGTAATTTTTATCATCAATGTTTTGAACCACACTTTGTGATCCATCATCACGGTGAAGAGAACAAGAGTGGAGCCAATATTGAGGGCTTAGTAGTTGAGAAATTTCCAAATTTGTAGGTGAAATTTTAAAGTGCTTATTTTTATTATTATTTAATGATTAAATAATTAAAGAAAAACATAGTAAAAAAGTAATTAATCATATTTGAAAAGTGATTTTGGGGCTTTCAGTGTTGTTTCCAAAAAAAATAGTAGGGGAAAGGATGCAATAGATGAGTGTGCACCAATAGGTTCCACTATGGCGCTGCACACTTAGGACCCTAGTTAAATATATTAAAAGAATTAATAGTTGAGAAATAATATACCAATAAAAATTTAGTAAGGAACCAATATATGTGTAACTATACCCTTCATAGGCCACATGAAACAAGCAATCACATGGTGACACATAAGGCAATCTTCATACATGCCTTGGTTCATATGTTTTGGTCTATTTTTTTGGTTGCTTTTGGACAACATAGACAAGATGTAGCTAATTGGACTACATCCTTGATACCTAAAACCCCAAACACTAGCTTTAAGATTTTAACTTAACTATGAAGATATATTGAAAATTTCATTAAAATTTGATGTGTACCATTTAAAAGCTTGAGGTGTGAGAAGTTAGTGTGCATAATTATTGGGTCCTCTTCCCTATTATTTTCTTCTTTTATGGTTGATTTTACAAAAAACAATCCTTATATTTCATGCTAGATTAAGTTTAAATACAATAGAGGACATTGTGATGGGCTTTGTACCAGTAGAGATAAACTATTGGGAGTGAAGGGTTTAAGCCTCTCCCCATCCAATCATGTGACCAATCCTTTTGATTCTAGGGCACAAGATAAAGAAAATATCAAATCTAGGGTTTGCCCTCTTGAGGATAAATCTACAATGGTTTCTTCTACTTCATTTATGCTTTAATATAAAGGCCTTGGATTTTTGAATCGTCCCAACCATGCAAGTTTAGTGAAGGGGTGAATATAATTGTGTTTTTAAGCTAGATTTTGTGAATGACTCTTATCCCATTTCATCTTCTAGGTTTTATTCAAATCCTAAGATGGTTAAGCATTCTTTAAATTAAAAGCTTGTGTTTTATAAGAACCCCTATTTGAATCAAGTTCATTCCCCACTAATGTTAGGGTTCAGTAAGAGGGATACATAGTCATGGAATTTAGTGATGAAGTCTAGCTACAAAAAAGACTTACCTAAATAATACTCTGATATGTCATTTCCACAACTACTTGACTTGTTGGTGAATATAAAGAAATGGGTATCAAAAATATGGTAGCCCATCCTAGAAGGTAAGATTTTTGTTCACCCTTGTGCGAATAGGTTCTTCCTTGCCATCTATGTTTCTCCAAAGGACAAGGGCAGTGTAGTGGTTTTCTCACTACATTCAGATTTTAATAAAACCTAGATTATGTTTTTAAAATATTTTTAGAGCTATACATGTTATTACATTATCATTTATTATGGCTTCCTCTTTTTAAATGTTTAATATAAAATTCTTGGCCCCACTTTATGAGGAGTATGAGACACTTTAAAAAAATTATGTCTATTTTTTAGGTTTAGAATGCAAGTGATTTTGGTCCCTTGGATTAGCCCTTATGATCTGTGGTTAGATTGCCTACTTTGGGAAATCTATATGTATAAAGTTTTTCTTGTTCTGAAAATATCTTTTGGTTTGTATTTTCAATTTTACCTATGTTGTTTTCTCTTGTAGAAATGGTGGATTGATCATTGGTCTTTCAACTCTTGACTAATGTAATGTTGTTTTAAGCTTCTATTCTTCATACCCCATCTTGGAGAGTGTCCTCTGGTCTAATTTTTTATATGTTTTATGTTTGTCTTCTTATGCCTCTTAGATGTAAGTGGATTGTCTTTGTTTATTTAGATATCTAGAAATCCTAGGTGCTAGATAATACTATTTGGTACATTGGGAGGTTTGCATAATGTAAGTTGAGGTAGCTCTATCACAAATACTTGAATGTTCATGGATGAAGGTTGGTTGTGCATTGAAGGGACAACTAATTAATCTCTTTCTTTGGTATCTCTTTTCCTAGCATTTTCATTTTATTTCTCTAACCCTTATCTCTTTTTCTAAACCCTATGCATCCTATCTCTTTTCCTTGCAACTGTTAGTTTAATTTTAGTTTATATAGGAATCTGACCTTCTCAAGAGTTTCTCACATGATGTAAAGTTGTGTATGGGCATCCACAACTATTTTATACCCATTTCAAATGGCATCTCTATTTTTTGCCACTGGGTTATCTATTTTGAGTAGCCAATAGACCTATTGCTTCAAAAATGGTTATGGTCTTGGGACATAGATCCTTTATGTATTAAACCATTGTACCTAAATTTTAATCATTTCTTATAATCTTTCTCAATTGTTTTAGTTTAGATGCATCTAT
The DNA here is from genome assembly GCA_027924645.1 of Cunninghamia lanceolata. NCBI lineage: Eukaryota > Viridiplantae > Streptophyta > Pinopsida > Cupressales > Cupressaceae > Cunninghamia > Cunninghamia lanceolata. The sequence goes on along the minus strand of BSBN01000916.1, from coordinate 12,927,681 downwards.
TGAATCTCCCCTTGCAATTTTAGGGTCATTCTTGCCTATCCCCCAATGGAAACTTCATTGGAAAATTCATTTCATTACCAAAAAAATTTGAGATACTTTTGAGTTCACATATGTTTGCATCTTAGTGGAACTAGATACTTCCAAGTAGTTGTTGGTGGTTTTAAGGTTGGTGATGTATTGTGGAATCAACTTTGGACTATGAAGAGATCCCTTTTAGATGTCAAGCTTGTTATGCCATTGGTCACATGATAGATGCTTGTCCATCATGAGGCATCAATCAAAACATTCAAGAACAACTCTCCCCTTTTCCTATCATTTGATGTGCCTAGGTATAAGGGAAGATTGGGTTAAATCCATCTTAGACAAGATTATGGAGACCATTACTCAACCAATTCCTATAGAGGAAACAAATCCAAGAGAAAGAACTCATCTTGAGGCTCATTCAAAGAGAAAAAACAAAGAAGACAAGCCAAGGAACATAAACAATGACTCATTCAACAAGTCATTCAAAATGAACAAAGGAGGTTAGATTGTCTCTGTATCATAAACGAACAAAATAGTCTTAGAGATAGGCTTAGATCAAGTGACCCTCTAGGTCATATAACAATCATAACCACCACACACCCATTCAAAGTTTACGATAATATCACAACTTTCATCATAGATTCCTCCAAACACATACATATGCACATCACACAATCAACCCAACCACAGTCCATGGCATTTTGCTTCCCCGTGAATAAAACAATCCCCTAGTTCTCCCTCCACTTAATTGGATCTTTCCATGAGAGCGGGAGCGAATGGGAACAGACCCACATCAAGGACACTATTCATGTGCCACACCATAGTTTGATTCACCCACGTTGTGCCTAAGTCACATTTTGGTCAACATAGAGTCATCCAAAAAATGCTCTTTGATTTTCTTTTTTACAACATCTCTTTGATTAGGAGATACTCTTGTGTTATGTTTCCAAAATTTTTCAATTAGGAATTTTAAGGCTTCAACTATGACTTTATCTTTCCATTGGAGTCTACCAGAGAATGCCCATAGTTCATTGCTATTCAAGTCATTGAGTCTTTCAAGTCTCCCAATGACTTTTATTAGTGCTTTTCTATACTTATTTTTAGTTCTTGATTTTTTTTCTTTATCAAGTGAAGATTTATTTGTTTGATTATTGATGAGACAATAAATTGTCTCACCTATTAGTTAAATAAAAACATATATTTTGCTTAATTAGTGTCATTGCATGTCTTAATGAAATTGCATGTTTTACCTTGTAATCAACAATTAGTAGTCTGAAGAATAAATTCTACCAAGTTGAAATGCTAGAAAACTTCTAAAAAGAAGCACAAAAAGAGGAAGTTAGAAATGTAGTTTCAGTAAAATGGTGATATCTCCTTGTTTCTCAATAAAATTAAGAATTTCAAAATGATTTTGAAAGATGGGAATGGGGGAAACAAAACCTAGAAAATATTTGAAGCAATTCATTACAATGAATGAGCAGTTTGTGACACAAAATGACTGAAATAAAAGTGGCATGATAAAAGGCAGTGAGATTAGAGGAAGAAAATATAGTTTTTCTCCCCAAGAATAGGATCTCAAATCCACATTCTTGGAAGATTGATTAAGAATAAGCTTTCTATAAATGCATTGTAATCAAAGAATCAAATGGGAGAGTTTTATAAAATAATATAGTTTAGTATTTTAGCAACAATAGTGTAGTTTGTTTGTAGTTTTCATTCCTTAGTTTATTTTTCTAGTAGTCTTTCCATTCCCTGTTCTTTACATTTCTAGTATTTCCTTTCACAAGCTTCTTAGGATAGATTTGATTCTAGCATTTCCATTTACACACTCTTAGATTAGATTTAATTGCAGTAATTTGTTTCATGCATTTCCTTTCAATTCTATTTTAGAAAAGACTGCCATGCAAAGTATTTCTTCTCCCTTTTGCATATATCCTTGTACACCACCCTATATTGACATTTATAATTAAATTATGAGGACTTCAAAGACCCTCATCATTTTTGGCACCATTGCCAATGATAGGTGTCATTAGGGAGTTGTTGATCTGGTGATAGTAGGTTAAAAAGAAAAATAGTTTGGCAAGTCTTTTTTAGGTTTATTATTTTTGAAACCCCCCCAAAACAATAGATCCAAATGAAGAGATTCTTACATACAAAGAAGGTGACAACTCTTGTGCACCTCCTCAACTGGAGGACCATGACTTCAAGTCCTAGCAAGGAAAGGATTATTATTATTTGGACACCTTGAAAGTCCAAGGAGGGCTGCCCGATAAGATATTTAAAGGACAAGGAGCTACATCTAGTCATGCATACACCAAAATATGAGGAAGGGTTGCAAGATCTTTCCAATCAGCCCATGCATCTACTAGAATAAGAAATTATGGAGAAAGTTGTTATTCCAAAGGAAGGTGGAGCATTAGAGTTAAAATATTAAGTCATATTCTTCTCATGGTTTTCCTCGTCTTTCAAAAATTTGAATGAATGGATCCATCTTTTGAGAAAATGATGTTATTTTCCACAACTAGTTAATGGTTTTATGTAACCTATCTCTACATCACTAAGTAGAGTAGGATAGGGTATGTTTCTTTTTTGCAAATAAGTGCTTTGCACATGTTATTTCCTCTTCTCTAAAGCTCTAAAACATGCATTTTTCTATAAAATTGTCTACTTCCAAGAACTTCTGTAGATTTTTTGGCATTCAAAGACATTCTGGATCTCTCTAGAGCCACCCATGGGCTCTAGTTCCAGCATTAGAACATTCTAGTTCTCTCTAGAGCCACCTAGGGAGAAATGACAGGTAGCTATGGAGAGCTTCAAAGTAACTCAGCCGACCATACAACTAGCTCCAAATAGCTCCAGGGTAACTCAGAACATCTCTGAGAGCATCTTATACACACCTCTCAGAACATCTTTAGAGAAACTATAGTAAAGATAAAAAGATTGGCTCTAGAAGGTCACTATGAGTTGCAGGAGCACCTATAACATTTTAGGTGTGGGGGAGATGATGAGCCAATAAATCATCTCATCTATTAGCTAAATGAAAGCATGTCTTTTTCCTAATTAGTGTCATTGCATGTCTTAATGAAATTGCATGTTTTTTTCTTGTAATCAACAATTAGTAGTTTGAAGAATAAATTTTGCCAAGTTGAAACACTGGACAACTTCCTAAAAATAAGCATGAAAAGAGGAAGTTAAAAATGTGATCTCAGTAAAATGATGTCTTATAGCCTAACTCTATCTTTCTATATCTCCATCTCTCTCTATCTGTCCCCCTCTTTCTATCTCTATCTCTATCTCTATCTCTCTCTCTCTCTCCTTTATCTCTCTGGATCTATCCCTCTCCCTCTATCTCTTTATATTTCTCTCTCACTATCTCTATATGTCTCTCTTCCTCCCCCTCCATCTCTTTCTATCATTCCCAAGCTATAATACTTGAGCATGAACCACAAAACATAGATTAATTCCTATCTAAAATGCTAATTTTAACTCTAGTTTCAAAATAGTAAAAACCATATCACTAAATTTTAACTGATATACCATATGCACAACCAAAATTGAATACATAATTTTTACATTAGATATAAGTTTTGTATAATATGAAAAATCAAGATTTTAACATTTCTAATACAATTATACACAATTATAATAAGTGTCATATGATCATCCATTCATAAGGTGGGAAAACACTTTCTTAGCATTAGTACCCTACACAAGTAACAATCCTGAATCTGCACAACTAAATTATAAACATTAGTTTCATAAAGTCAATAAATAAACATATTAGATATCATTGCACAAGATGATGAGACTACCGGCCCTAAGGTCCAGACCTAATGTCTCAAGGGCTCATCCATGATGCCCTTGCCTAGTATACGTGTCACAGAGACTTTGTAGTTTGAGGTAACTAGTCTTACAACCATAAGGTTGACTTAGATATAATAACTCATAATGGATCTAGTTCATCACATAATATTTTCTAGAGTCAATAAACCAATTAATATACACATCTCTGTTGTTCTCAATATTAAATACACAATATGATGACTATATCATTCAAGTTCTAAAAAGTGCATGCAACAATTAAATTTATAAATAATTTCTACAGGGGTAAAATAGGGAAGTTATAACAACAAAAATATTCCAACCATTCTCTTGGATACAGGCAAATTCTCAGATTCTAATAAATGAAAAGTTCTAGCATCAATATGAAATTATCATCATATATTCAAGTTCAGAATAAAATGATTTATAGCACTATGATGCAAGAACATACCTAGTATCAACTCAAAATTACTATAACAATATTATTTCCTTCATAAGTATGACTTAAACAAGGTTGAATAGATTTCATCTATTTATATATTCACTAATTCATTATATCATCCTAGACTTATTAAAAGAATGAACCCTTTATAGTCAACCCTGCACCATACTAGAACAAATGTATTAAAACATAATTATTAAAGATCTAAGAACATATATGATGTTAATAAATTAAATGTAATTTCAACTTATAATTTCTACCTACTCATTCCCATGAACATTGATATGAAACACACTTTCTATTATATTTCTCTCATCCTCATTTATACTATAATTTAAAGTTTAGTCTCATTCCTAAATTATAATCTACAATTCTATTATCTAAAAAAAATAAAAAATAAAAAGTTTAAGGTATCTAATGAAGATCCTACTACATTTTCCATTCAATAAGAAAACCTCCAATTCCTAAATCATTAGAGCAATGCACAAGTATCTCTAGAGTTCTTTTCTTTCATACATGACTAGGTACACATTAAAGATTCTAAGAAAAATAATTCACTCTACTTACTTAAATGAGATTCACAACGTCATTTATTGACCTATATAAATCAATTTCAAGTGTTGACAAAATATTCTAGATGATTGGAAATACAATATTTCTATTATCTTCTTTCAAACTCAAAATCTACATCTTACCATTGTTACCAATACAAACACACAATAATATTAAACATAATATAAATAATGTATTAAAAAGGAAATGTATTTAATTAAATTAGTCTCCTATCCAATCTCAAACTTAATTCAATGAATAGAAATAAATTTAAGAATACGAATAAAATGAAATCATTGAATAGAAATAGCCTTAACATGAAAAACCACCCAGTAGTAAATTTGTCATAACTTTCTTATTTCTTAGTGGAAGTCTAAAATTCAAAATGTTTTAGAAAGGTAAGAGTAAGGGGAATAGAACCCAGAAAACAATTAGAAAACTTCTATAAGATTAGAAGGTAGGATTTACTACAATCATCCCTTTCCCTCAAATCTAGATTTAACCTAAACTTGATCATAAATTGAGAATGATTTGATTACCCAAAAGTATTCCCTATTTTATAATGAATGACTAGATTTTCAATTTCTTCTGTAGTAGTAATAAAAATTCCATATCTTTAAGAATACTTAACAAAATATAAAACTATAAAATGTTCTAGAAATCTTAATAAATATTCTCATAACCTAGAATCAATTTTACAACCCCTTTCCCATGTAGAGAGCAATTTATAAAACATCAACACGATTTACAATAGGGTTTTAGCAGGGTTACAGAAGTACTAAAATCATGATAACTTTCTTAATACTTAATGAAATTTAAAACTGTAAGATGTTTTGGAAAGATGAAAACATGATTCTTAAAACCCAGAAACCTTTTTATAAAATAATTCCTATAAAAAGATAAATTTCATAAGACAACAAGTTTTCTTGAAAATTTTTAGAAAAATATTAACATAAATAATGGTGAATTTTCAAGGAAATACTTCAAGAATTTAATTAATGAAGAATACCTCCAAATGCACATGAAGATATATTCCAAGATTCCTTAATGAGAGAGCTTCCATCTTATTCAGTTGTGCACTTCCTTTCTTCTACCTAGGATTCTATTGTCCTCTCCATGAAATTTAGAAAATTTTCACTGAACAAGTCACCATGGATGTACACTTTCTTTGCCTCATCAAAATGGATGTAATTCCCTTGAAGAATTATCTTCAACCTCAACTATGGATGGCCTCTTGATGACCTGCAAAAATCTAAAATAAACTTGGGCTCTTCTCTTGTTTTCTCTTCTTGCTTGTGGCATCCATTTCTTTTCAAGAAATATGATTCTTGGGATTTCCTTTTTATTTATTTTCTTCATGACTTGGATGATCGAAGATTGTTCAAGAGAAGATGACTCTTTATCTACCAATCTCGTCACTTATTTTCTTGTGCACTAAAAATGCATTAAAACAATTCTAAAACATAATTTTTATGAATAAACAAGTACCCTACCCATAGGTGATTGACCTATGGTCTTAATTTTACCAAAAATAATGATAAAATAGCTCTTATTTCCTTCAACACACAAGAATAATTAATTTAAATCAATTAACTAAACCATATCAAGACCTTATTGCTAAATTCCAATCTCTTTATAACTTATATTATAATTTCATAAATCAATCTATCATATGCATAAGAGATTGTTAGTAAAGATTAGGCCCTACACGGATGCTCACAAATGCATGTGGAGGAAACATAATTGTAAACACTTGGCACATTAAAGTATTTGCATACCTAAATGAAGTAAATGATCAAAATAAAAATCTCATACTTTGCTTATCTTTCAAATTCTCCTTTACCTTTAATGTCTCTTGATATATTTTTTTGATTAGATAAACGACAAAAGAGGGTGCCGATCCCATAACAATAAAGCCAAAAAAGGCGCACCAAAAACTATAATAGTTTAACAACCATCAGAGTTTAAGCAAAAGACCAGAAGAAGGAAACAAACAAAAACCACAGAACCAACAATTCGACAACAAACTAACAGAAGACACAAACAAGCCTCCAGTGGCTAATTAAATATTTTGTCCCAATCATCAACCAAAAACTAGAAAACATCCTGGTAGTCCTTCATCTTCTTGCCTTTCTTGCCTTTGTCATCCAGCTCCGTGTCCTAAAGAACTACCAGGGTCATGGTAGATCTGTGCATCACCTTAGCAGAGAACTTTGCCAGAGTGTTATATTTCTGCTCTAGCATGCTAACCCTCGCTATCAGGTCTCCAATCTCTTTGTTCTTACTAATTTTGGCACCTTTTTTTTGGTTACCTTTACTTTTACCTTTCTTCCCTTTCTTACAATTGACCAAGTCCAAACCATGAACATTAAGTTTAGGGAAGTTGATGGGTCCCTCATCTTCCACCACAATCTTATCACTTTTCATTTCTTTGTTAATAGAAATTTCACCACCCAAGAATTTAGTCTCCACCACCTCGGTGTCAACCTTGTTATTTCCTTCAGAACCAGTGACATGCCGCTCAATCGACATCCTTTGATTTTTTTCCCTTCGACTCTTCCTCACCCTGCTGACCCCCCGAGTCTTCCTTATTCACTTCCTCAGTCCGTTCTTCCCCTGCTGCTCACTATACTCGATCTTCTACATGTCCCCTATCAACATAGCTTAAGTGGATTCCTTTTTCAAAGCTGACAACTATTGAGGCATGGGGGCCGGCTTAACAACAAGTTTGGAGGATCTTCTAGCCAACAGAATCCTAGGTTTGCTTTCAGTAATGGTGTAGTCTTCATCCACACTGTCAGTATTCTCACTTTTCTCCTTCGAACTCACTTCCTCCACCACCATGGGCTTAGAAACCCTAGTACCACTACGAGTGCCCCTTTCATCAACCGTGCCGTTGCAAATTTTCTTAAGGGGGGTAGCCTGAGTGGGAGAAGCATGCAAAGTTTTTCTCTTAGAAGGGGTAGCTGTTGGGGATTTAGGGGTCAGGTCCTCAATGGAGGGCTCAGGGCTAGTAATCATAGAGGGTTTCTTTTTACCAGTTTTAATGTAGGAATATGGGGTAATTTTAGTAATGATCACCATATTGTAAATTTCCTTGGCATCTTTGGGTGAACGAGACAACTCAAGTCTAGCAAGGGTGAGGGTTTTGGGAGGACAAAGAGAAAGGTTGAATTTATATAGTCTTATTATGAGCCCTTGGTGAAGAGGGAGTTCAAGTTTACTAGGGTCCAGAGCGTGTTGTTCCTTAGCAATGATTATGGATAGCTCGAGGGAGGAGAGGAGGTAAAATAGGAAACTGATAATCTTACTACATCTAAAATGGTTTAAGAGCACAAAATGATAATGAACAAACCTTCTAAACCTTCCTTCAAGAGTAAAGTATTTCATAATCATGAAACATACCTCATCCCAAGGTCGAGGAAGCTTCTTCCTGTCGAAACCCCCTTGAAGGTTGTACAGGACCTCATCCTTCTTAAGAAGTCTTCATGCCCTCATTATCAGAAACTTTGCTTTTCCTAGGGTGCTTGGTGCCATCAAAGGGCATGCCGGTAGCCATACCAATCCCCTCCTCAGAGATGTCGATAGTCACATTGCCCACCTTAGCCTTTTTGTTATCATAAGAACGTAGGAACTGAACAAAAAGGTTCTCGTTGAAGCCTTGAAGGCACTCCAGATAGGAAGCAACACCCCCTTCTTGACAAATATACTAGACAGTCTCATTTTATTTAAACTCTTTGCATGACTCTAGCTCTGTGCGTGTTCTATCCCCCCATCACATAGTCGGCAATCTTAAGCAAAAAAGAGTTGGAGGTAATAGACTTAGCAGAGCAAATAGTGAGAAAAAACTTAGCAATTAAGCCTCTATTGTTCCCATTCCCAACAATGCTGATAAAAATAGTAGCAATGATTTTCATAGCCTTCGACCAAGGTGGTGTACTTGCTATAATTCATCTTATGCGGACTATCAAAACCTTTCTTCTCATAATGGGGGAACAATAAATGATCATCATTATTGTTCGTGTTGCATGGCATCAAGCACTTCTGGGACTTCACGTGCCTAGATAGGTGGAACATCTCCATGGGCCTCCAACTCAGCGCGACTTTAGTGCAATCTTCAATCTGCAGGTGATAGCAAGTACAAAAAAGAAGCCACATTAGCACCTTCGTGATTCTCCTAATAGTATCTAGCTGGCAGGGGATTCTAGCTCTCCACTGAATATTCTAGTTAACCATAGTGTAGTGAGGGTTTAGATACATAGGTAACTAGGGGTAGGACTAGAGTCTTTGACAATAAGATTTTGAATTTGTTGCGAGAGATTTTTTGCGCTTCTCCAGCAACGCCAAGTGTCCAAACTCTAACCTAAGTTGGCCAGTGCATCAGCCGATTTATTTCCCTCCCTGTAAACATGTCCAACCTCATTGTGAGTGAACCTGGATAGAAGATAGATGATATCTTCCATTATGCTTTTCATTTTCCATCCATTGGTAGACCTCCCCTAGGCTACGTCAATGATAATTTTGGAGTCTCCTTCGTCTTGAAGCTTATCCATCCCCATAGCATGTGCTAATTATAGACCTTTTAATAGTGCAAAACCCTCAGCAACATTATTAGATTGGATACGAATAACCCCCGCATAGGTAGCTAAGTAGGCTCCCTCACTATCTCTAAAGATTCCGCCACCACTAGCCAGACCCGTATTCTTTTTCTCCGCCCCATCGAAATTGAGTTTGGACCACCCTCTGGGGGGGCTTCCAACGAGTTTGAAGTTTGGACGTCTTTTTAGAATTGTCCACCTTATTCATATCAGCTTCTAGCCACTAGTTCTTGGCAATCTAAGTTTCTACAAGGGTAGGGGGATTCTCAGCCACCTGCAAGGTGCAGGAGGACGTGTTCTTAGCAACAGCTCTGCAAAAGGAGTAAAACACATCATTAGCAGGTTAGTTTTTATCCTAAAAAATACAATTATTTCTTTCCTTCCACACACTACACCCAAGATGGGGCAGTATCTCTCCAAAGTTCCCTTATCCTAGGGTGAGAAAAGGGGGAGACCCAACTTCAGGCAAAGTCCATAAAGTTTTCCAGAAAAACCTAATTAAGCTCAAGTTTCTGGAGGGTTTTTTCCCAAATCTTCTTTGAGAACTCATAGTGGAATAATATATGCTGCACAAACTCTTGTTCCTTGAGGCACATGACACATCTGTTGGCCATTTGGAACCCCCTTTTGTTGATATTATCAGTTGTCAGAACCTTATTGTGTCCACAGCCCACTAATAAAAAATGATTTTGGGAATAAGTTTGCTATTCCAGACTTTCTTCCACAACTGGTTAACCTGTCCACTGTTGGTCAGTAGCTGGTAAGCCGACTGAACTGAGAAGTTACCTTTCTGATCTTGTCCCCATAGCATTTCATCTTCTCTTTGAAAGACTAGGATTTTGTGAATGTTAAGTTCCTTTTGAAGACTCTGGCACTCTATCCTCTCAATCAGGTTAAGGCCACATTCAGAAATGTTCTTCCAAGTCCTCTGATTTTGGGGGAGGCTCGTAATGTAGTTGCAGACTAGGATTCCAAAATGGCTAATCGCTTTTTCTTTGATGCTACTGTATCTTCTGTCAGACAGGGGACCCTCCCTTAACCAGTTATCCTCCCAAAACCTAATTTTATCTCCTTTTCCCAGCCTCCACTTGATGCCTTGCGATAACATGCTTCTGGTTTTAGTCATTTTGTTCCAAATGATAGAGCCTTTGGGAAGGGATTCTCTTTCAAGGATTCCAATATTGGGATCATTTTGAAGGTACTTGGATTTCATTATTTGGATCCAGTCTTTCTCATCTTTAAGAAAAGTCCATCCAACTTTGGCCAGTAAGGCCTTGTTCATTCCCTGAATTCTTCCGATTCCCAGACCCCCTGCCACTTGGGCTGGCACACCCTATCCCAACCAATGAGGGAGATTCTTTTTCTTTCCTCCATTCTAGTCCATAGAAAAGTTCTTTGAATCCTTTCTAACTTGTCCACCATGTACTTAGGAGTTTTAAACAGGGATAGAAAGTAGGTGGGAATACCTTGCAGCGAAGCTTTAAGAAGCTAGTGTTTTCTTGCTTGACTTGGCAATTTACCTTTCCAACCCTCCATCTTCTTCTACATATGTTCTAGAATCGTATTCCAGAAAGTTGAGGTCAAATCCTTCACAGTGAGAGGCAGCACAAGGTAGGTGGCTAGGAAAACATCCTGATTGCATTAAAGAATGTTTCTAATCTTGGCTTGGAGGTCCTCCTTCGTATTGAAGAAAAACACATTACTCTTCTTGTAATTAATGTTTTGACCAGACATCTCCGCATATAAGTTAAGAAGATTCTTCCACCTATTTGCCTCCACCACTGAAGTAGTGCCAAAAAGCATAGTATCATCAACAAACTGTTGGATTGCTGATGATCTTAGGGTGGATGTAGCTCTAACCCCAATGAGGGAATGTCTCTCCAGGTGGGAAAGGATGTTTCTTCCTAGCACTTCAGCCATCATTATGAATAAGTAAGGAGAGAGGGGGTCACCCTGGCAGATCCCTTTGCCTGCTTCGAAGAAACCCCTAGGGTACCATTAACCAATACCGAGTACTTGACTGTGGTGATGCAAACCTTCATCAAGTTAATCATCTTGTCATTGAAGCCAAACTTCGTAAGGAATTTGAATAGGAATTTCCAAGAGATTCTACCATAGGCTTTAGAAATCTCCAGTTTGAGGGCCATGCTCAGGTTATTGCTTTTTTCCATAGAATGAAAGATCTCATGGGTCGAGATAGTAGCATCTAGAATCTATCTCCCAGGGACAAAACCTTTCTGACAATCCAAGATGAGGCTATCCAACAATGCTTGGAGTCTGAGAACCAGGGTTTTCATGATAATTTTATAAATTATGTTACAGAGACTAATGGGGCGCAAATCTGTCATACATTTAGTGTTGTTTTTGTTGAGGATCAGAGCAATAAAAGTTGCATTAATCTATTTAAGGAACTTACCTGTCCTGAAGAAGTCTTTAACAACAGAGGTAACATCAAATCCCACAATATCCCAGAAATCTTGGAAGAAGGCCGGGGGGAACCCATCCGGCCCGGGAGCTTTGAAGTCCCCCATAGAGAACACCACCACCCTAACTTCCTCGTCTGTAACAGGTTTGAGGAGCCCCTCATTATCTTCCTTCGAAAGGATTGAAGAAATATAGTCCTGGAGAGTGTTGTCATTGCCACTATCAACTCTGTTGTTTTGTTCTACTAGGAAGTTGCAAAAATAATTAGTGGCAATTCTTCCCAGTTCCCTGTCATCCTCCACATGTATGTTCTATTCATCTATCAATCTGGTGATTTTGTTTATTTTTCTGTGTTTCATAGCCAACTGGTGGAAGAAAGCCGAGTTCCTATCTCTCTCCTTCAACTATTGAATCCTAGACTTCTATTTCTAGAAGATTTCTTCTCTTCTGATTATGACCTTCAGGTTTTTGACGAGATCTTCAGTTTTATAGTTATCTTCAGAACCATCCCCCTTAGCCATCTTATCTTGAACTTCCATGAGTCTTTCTGAGATGTGTTTTTTTTGATTCATCACATTCCCTAAGAAGTATCTGTTCCATCCCTTGACCTTATTTTTGACATATATGAGTTTTTTTGAGAGTCTAAACATAGGAGATCTATGAATAGACACTCTCAACCAATCCACAATGCAATTTTTGAAGTCTAGGTGAGTAGCCCACATCACTTCATATCTAAATGGGAAAGGACCCTTAGGATTTCCCTCAACCCAATCAAGAATGAGGGCATTATGATCATAGATTGTGTGAGGAAGAGCATATAGGTTAGAGTTTTGAATCACATTCCAATTGGAAGAGACCAAGAATCTATCAAGCTTGACCTGGATTAGCTGGTCCCCCTGTCTTCTGCCAGGAAAAGAGTTGGTTTTTGACTTCCAGGTCCATAAGCCCAATCTGACTCAAGAAGTCTGCTAGGTCCACCATGCTATTAGAGTAGTCCATTATTCCCCAGTTTTTTCTGAGGGGTAAAGTGGGGTGTTGAAATCTCCCCCCACCATCCATAAAGTTCTTCTCTCATCATTGATTTTAGTGGTTAGTTCTTCCCAAAGTTCTTTTCTATCATTTTTGGTGTTGGGGGCATAGATATTGATCAACTTCTAGGTTTTATCATTCATCGTGCATATGACTTCCAGGCTATTCTTACTATGAGAACAATAGCTCCCCACTGCATTATGTTTGTTCCACATGGTAACAAGCCCCCCAGATGCTCTCGTAGCAGGACTGATAACATAGTCCTCTAAGGGCCAGATATTGCTAGCTATCTTCTTGAAATTTTCCTCAGACATTTTAACATCTTGAAGTGGTATAAAATCCACCTTATTGTCATAGATACAACTCCATATCATGAGTTGTTTCTGGGGGCTATTAAGACCCCTCACATTCCAAGTAATAATCTTCATTTACGTGTTTTTCTGGAGAGAGCCTCCAGGGTGCTTTGCCTTCCATTGGCGATTTCTTTGGTTGCTTCCCTTGATCTGGTTTCCCTCTGGGAGGGCTGTCTTTCTCTACCCTTAGCACCCACATCAGCTGATTTCTTGTTGGTTCCTTTCCCTTTCCTCTTGGATGTGATCCACCCTCCCTGGATACTAGTACTGGCTCCTGGGGAAAGAACCTTGATGGGAGATATAATGGCTATCTCTAAACTTCCTTGGACCTCAAGCTGTGGATCCACCGACTTCCGTGCCCCAAAATATGCAAACTGGTTTCTAATGAAACTTTCATCCCTAGTGGCCAAAATCCTAGGGGACACTTCTTCTAGAGTTCATAACTCTCCTTCTATTTCTTCCGAGTCTAGGGGGTTACTTCTTGGACCTCTACCAAATCTAACTGCAGCTCGTGAGGAGCCTTGACCAGACCTTCTTGAGTCAGGTTTTCAGTCTGGGCAGGAGTTCTATTTGGGGTTTTTAGAATTTCCAGCAAATCCTCCTTGAAAGGATATTCTTCTTCCACTCTTTCCTCTGTCAGGCCTTGTTTGTCAAGAGGCCTTGGTTTCTTGCATTCTGTGATCAGGTGTCCCTTTTTAGAACAATTTTGGCAGAAGGAAGTAGAGTTTTTATACATGAGTTATTGCTTCTAGCAACCATATTTTGATTTCATCTTAATAGTATTTGGAAGAGTCTTAAGAATATCAACACTTACACAAAACCTAGCAAAAACCAACCTAGTTTTGTTCTTGGTGGTGCTGTCTAATGCAATAAATCTGCCGAAGGAGTTGCTAATCTAAGTGAAAATCTCCTCATCCTAGTATTCTAGTAGGAGACCAGGGAGCTAAACCCAGACTGGGGCCAATCTGCTGAGTTCCATAGCCGTGTCGAAACCTAGCTTCTAGCGTTCCAGACAAAGATGGTGTTTGTCATACAACCGAGGCCCTCCTGCCAAAACCGCAACCAAATCTTCTTTGGTCATGAACTTAAAGAGGAAGAGGCCTCTTGACATTGCACTAGTGGAAATCCAGCGGCGCACCATGTCAATGCTGGGCCTGAAGGCTTGGAACTTACCAACTAGGGAGAGTTCTAAGGATGAAGTTATTTTGTCCATCATCTAGTCAGGGATCAAGAAATCCGTTCCATTCTCAAGTTCTGACTGCACAGAGGCTTCAGAATCTTCGACTAATCTACTAGACTCCCCTAGTAGGGCCTGTTTCCAAGCCTTAGGGTCTAAACCTGAGGCTGGGGAAATAGGTTTGACAATACTGACAGGGTCAGTACCGATGTCCATAGGGATCACCGACGGGCCTAGAGGGGGGCAGGGCCCCCCTGGGTAGATGACCTCCATGACTGAAGCATGTTCAAACATTGTTTCGAGCAGGAAAGTTGTAGAGTGCATTCACTTTTTTACCTTTCTCTTGATATTATTATAACTAAAATCCTTTCAAGAATTCTAATTGACAATAATAATTAGCATAATAATTTTGTGAAGATCAGCTAGTCTAATATCATAAAATAAAAATCTATACTCATAATTTAACTAAATAAGAAACTCTCCCTCCCTCCCCCTCCATCTCTTTCTATCTCTCTCACTATCTCTTTATATAAATCCCCCCCCCCTCTCTCTCTCTCTCTCTCTCTCTCTCTCTCTCTCTCTCTCTCTCTCTCTCTCTCTCTCTCTCTCTCTCTCTCTCTCTCCCCTCTATCTCTCTATCTATCCCTCTTTCTATAGTTGTCTCTCTCTCTCTCTCTCTCTTAACCTCTATCTTTTTATCTATTGACCCTCCCTCCCTCTCTATCTTTTCCCCTCTCTCTCTCTAACTCTATCTCCTCATCTAATAAGGTGCATATGATGCCACTTTTTCCAACACTTCCTCTTCTATTTGAAAGTATGGAGGCCTTGAATCTTCCTCCTCCTCATCACCCAATGATATAATGGTTGTCTCTTCCTAGACATAAGGCTAATCTAAAGTGAAAAAAGATAGAGGGATGACACGAGTCTTCTCATACTATTTTTCCCACTTATCATCCAAGACATTTCAACTGATCTGAAATGCGAGCACATTATAGCACACTCGCATTATAAAGTGAGCACAATTTTTATTGCTTTGCAAAATTCCAACCCTAAGGGTTGAATTTGCCTTGGAAATCTAGCCCAAAGGGTTGGACCTACCTTTTGGATGCCAAAGATGTGTTTTTAACAAAACATAGAAAATCAATTAAATCTCGAGTGTGCTCTCCATCAGGTTTATACATTTTTCAATGTTAATACAAAAAAATACTAGGATGACTTCAAGTTTTTTTTTAGCTTTCTATGCATGTATTATTTTCTAAAATCTAATAATAGTAAGGTTTCCATCTTCAATTTCTTTTTCTAACGTGTTCTTTTTTGCAGAAAACCTGTGTAGTATTTTTGGTGTCATTTTTTACATTTTCATCAAAATTTGAAACAAATTACATTTTTAGATTCTAGACTCTATTCTATACATATTGAAAAAAATTGATTTTTGAATAGTTTTCAAAAAAATTAGGGGGAGCATGCTCAAATTTTCATTTTTTAGGAAGTGTCCATTTTAAAAATTCATAAAAAAATCATACATTCATTAAAAAATTAACAAAAAAATCAAGCATAAACTACATGATGTTAGCTAATTTTCCATTGAAGCAATTTGTGAAATACTTAAAAAAAGTCATCATTTTATGGGGAGCACACTAGACGCTATGTTATATTTTTCTGACAAAAACAAGAGAACTTTGTGTTCTCCCCCTATTTTAACCTCTTAATCTCCACCATTTTTAGAAAAAAAAGTAGTTTAGAAACTAGGTTCCGAGGACTAAAAATTTTTTTCTTATCATATCTTCTAATTTTGAGTGTGACTAGTCAATTTCTCATCCAAGATTAGTTTTTACTAATTTCAAAAAAAGTAGCCATTTTGACCCCCTTTTAGTCCCCCATTTCCAAGCACATACCCCTGTTAGTGCCTGAATTGACTGGTAGTTTTCTGAGCAATTTTCATTCAGGCACTCTCCCTAAGTATCCAAAAAATGTTCTAAGTAATGGACCTCCTCAGCATTTTTCAGCTGCAGCATCATATTTTCCTGAGGAGGAGGTCATCATCATCATGTTTGTTTCGATGAAGGTCAGCATCATCATCTTCTCCGTCAACCGGTTTCTCATCGTCATCATCATATTTCGCTGTGGGGTGATGTTTGGTTTTTATCATGATGATGCTGACGAGCTACAGTGCGCCCTGATCTGCTTGCGAGGGTGATTTTTCAAAGCATCCGGTGATCTTCCATTTATCACCTTGCCCAAGCATGATGATGATGTTGCCCCGTTATTCTGAAGGGGTTATTCTTTGAGTTGCTCGACCTAACTTGTTTTTTCCTAAGGGTCGTCATCATCATGATATTTCCAGTTATCATCCTGCTGCTTGCGGAGGTCATCATATTTTCTTCCTTCATGATATTCCGCCGGGGTGATATTTTTATTATCGGGTGATCTTGGTTATGATCATCCTGATGATGCTGTTGAAGAGTTCTAAGTGCGACCCGATATTCACTAGGGTCGTCATATTTTGAACGTCAGGATGATCTTAGTCAATATCATCCTGATGATGTTGTATCACCTTGTTCTTTGTTTGGTCATCCTGATGATGCTGACGTCATCCTTATATCAGGGTGATATCTTTCTCTCTGCCTATCTGCATCATGATATTTTCGAAGGAGGGGTTGATATTTTCATATCACTCGAGTGTGTTTGTTCCAGCATCATGATGATGCTGATATCAAGGAGATATCCGCCTGCCGGCTTCGCGCATTATCTACTGGGGGTGATCTTTTCAAGCAGCATCATCATATTCAGTTATCGCCCCGATCTTATAGTGGAGCTACAGTGCAACCTGATATTTGAACATCAGGAGGATATTTCCAAATATCCGGTTGTCTTCCGAATATCATGATGATGTTAATATGATGATGACGTCATCCGGATGTGAGGAGGTGCGCAGTAGGCAGATATGATGATGACGTCATCAAGGTCCGGGGGGGTCATATTTCTAACACTGATCATCTTATGATGATCCCCTGATATTTGTAAACATGATGATGACGTCAGCAAGATATGATGATGACGTCATCAGGATGTTCATCGGCCAGACTTTGGAATAAGCTCAGCAGGAGGATGTTCCTCCGATGGATCAGGTTGTGCCGATTATCATGAAGGTTATATTTCAAATATCATGATGACGTCAGGGTGATATTTCAAACAACAGGATATCATGCTGCTGGAGGATGATGATGATGAAGTCTTATATACTAGTGTCGTCAGGAGCAAAAGCACCGACATGATATATGCTCATGACCTAGTATATAAAGTGTTATTGAGGTCATCGCGGGGTGCATGTGGGATATTGTTATCCTGCATTTTCAAATATCATGATGATGAATCTCGGCGGGAAATGCTTGCGATAGTCTGTATGATGTTCTTCCCAAGGCCGCGGGTTGGTGCGCCATTAATGGCGATTGTTGCAGAGGTATGGGCGATGGCGTGGGTGGATCCTGTACCCGACTGGAGGTGTCAATCAATGGATAGTGGCGCAGGGCTCGAGAAATCTTCCTGTCTCCTCCCCTACCTGCTGCATTCAAGTTTGGGTGCCAATCTGGTTGTTTTTGAGCGCCATTTTCCTGATACTGTCTATCTGGCAAAATTTTGGTCAACCATGTAATTAATTGCTGAGCACCTACCTGGCTGTTAGAAGCAGGTGGTCTTGCTCATTTGAGAGGTTGTTGAAAGTTGTAGATTTTTGGCTCTGTAATCCAAAACCAGCTGATCTGGTTGCTCTGTACAGCTTGATCTTGTGAGTTTATGTATCTTCTGTTGTAGGACTTGGCATGAATCCACTGGTTTCATGGTTGATCTTATATGAGAAATGCTATCTTAGCATGTGTTGTGTTAATTCTGTCTCCAGTATTGCATGTATTCTTCTTCTGGATCTGGATATTTGTGTGATGTTTAGATTCTAGAGCATAGAATTCCTATGTTGAATGTCTGATCTTTTAACCTCTGCTCAAGGGGCAGATTAAACTATTTTCAGGTTGAACATTGGGAAGGGTATACTGCAGTAGGGATGCCATAAGTAGAGATGACTCAACACTCTGTATTGGGAGATATCTGTAAGGCAGATATCATGTGTATCCCCCTGAAGTCCAGTTTTAGCTATTCATGCTGATCATTCACAGGTGTATGTCTACCGACTCCAAGCCCTGGATAGGCACCAATCATGCTGTGTTCTTGTGTTATACACCATGTCCAGCTTTGCATCCAAATTCATATCAAACCATTTCATACCTCCACCTGTTAGTTGTAGGAGTAGGATTAGGAACCCCCTGCATACTCTCATACTCAACCAGACATCATGTCCAAGAATGTTGCCAGCCTTGTGATCTATCATGCAGATCTTGGTCCATACATGAGAGTATTCTGCCTGTTGTTGTCAAGTTAGATCCTTCTATCTTTGAGCTAGTCAAGGTTACATCTTGAGTTATAGGGATACCCCCCTTGGTGCGGCAGAACCAGAAGTGAAGGGGAGGAGCTCACACAACCTCCTGTATTCAGTTGGCCTGAATCTGCCCGTGCATTAGAAGTGGCAAACCCTAATGCTGATTCAGAAGAAATGTCAACAACCCCAACTCAAGATAGGAGCCAAAGTTGAGGGCTTAGTAGTTGAGAAATTTCTAAATTTGTAGGTAAAATTTTTTAAGTATTTATTTTCATTATTATTTAATGATTAAATAGTTTCTTTTTCTAAATTTAGAGATAAAGTAAAAAATCACATTTGAATAGTGATTTTAGGGCTTTCAATGTCATTTTCAATTTTTTTTAATAAGATAAAGGATGCAATAGATGAGCATACACCAATAGGTTCCACTATGGTGCTACACACTTAGGCCCCCAATTTAATATATGAAAAGAATTAATAGCTGAGAAATAATATACTAGTAAAAATTTAATAAGGAACCAATGCATGTGTAACTATACCCTTCTCAATTCACATCAAAGAAATAACCAATCACATGGTGACACATAAGGTGATTAGTTATACATGCCTTGGTGCATATGCTTTGGTCTTTTCTTTTTGGGTGCTTTTGGTAAACTAAGTGAAGACATAGCTAATTCGACTACATCATTGATACCCAAAACCCTAAACGATAGCTTTAAGCTTGAGGTGAAGATATAGATACAAAGACATGCTGAATTTTTCATGAAAATTTGATGTGTACCATTTAAAAACTTGAGGTGTGAGAAGCTAGGGTGCACAACTATTGGGTCCTCTTCCCTATTCTTTTCTTCTTTTACAGTTATTTTTAGAAAAAGATTCCCTAGATTTTGTGTTAGATTATGTTCAAATACGATAGAGGATATTGTGATGGAATTTGTACTAGTAGAGATAGACTATTGGGAGTGAAGGGTTGAAGCCTCTACTGATACAATCATCTGACCAATCTTTTTGGTTCTGTAGAGTTAAACTCTACATTTTGAAACATTTATTTAGTCGTGGCTATATTGTTTTATTTTCAAATGTTTTCTGTGTTATGTTGCTGTGCGCGGAACGCGCCAAGTGTCAGCATAGTGGATTTTTTAGGGGCCAAAGAAATGTTTTCTTTTTGAAGATGCACGCAGTTGACACGTGGCATGGTCGTAGAGAAGCAGTAAGGTTGTGCTCAAGGTGATGCGGAGAATGCCACATGTCTCCCTTTCTGGTCGTAGTTCCCAAGTGCCACTAAAACTTGCCATGTATATTTGGCCATATGTTAATTTATATAATTTCAAGTTGCACGTGGAATGCGCCAAGTGTTGCTACCATGGGGTTTTGTGAGAAACTTTTGTGTGAAGCTTTTAGGAGGCGCGCCAGTGTGCCACGTGTTTCTTTTGTTGCATTATGCGGTGTTAGGGTTTAGGTAGATCAATCTAATAAACACTAACAATTATATGTAGATTAAATAACCCAAATATAACAATGTGGAATAACATAAAAGAGATCAACACAAAAATTTAATGTGGTTCACCTAATATGGGCTACATCCACAGAAACTCATCCATCTAATGATTTTATTATCCAGTGCAAAATAGATTACAATCTCACAAATACATCGTCGTACCATACATCCCAGCTGCTTATAACAAGCTTTTTGGAAGCTTCTAGAATTAGGGTTTTGCAATGTCATTTTTCTTTTGTCGGTTAACAAAAATTAACAACTGACTCCGATCGTGCAAAAAGGAAGGAAATTTTTTTTTCGGGGGTTGTGCCCCCCCGAATCCCTACTTTTCGGGGGCTGCCACCCCCAAACCCCCGCTCAAGGCCTGGGCCAGCCCTGAACTTGAATGAGGATACATAACTAGTGTATAATACTTGCATGATCAATCGCCACATACCAAAAATCTCCCACTTAGAGACTGATTAGGCTCCATACCAAACAATCTCCCACTTGGAGACTGATCCTGGATGACACCGCTGCACTTGTAACTCTCACTAGATTATAGGCCTGGCTGGTTTCTTATGTCCACCATTATCAGTCATGAAGGCCAACAGAAACTGATGAGGAAATCAATTTCTCCCATGTAATTGCCTTTGTGAACATATCTACAGGATTCTCACTTGCATGAATTTTCTCTAGCTTCAACTGCCCATCCTCCAAAATTGATTAGATGAAGTGGTATCTGAGCTGTATGTGCTTAGTTTTTGAATGCAAAGCTGAATTCTTAGCAAGATGAATGGCAATCTAGCTATCAGTGTACAAAGGGCCATCTTCTTGTTTTTGCCCCAATTCCTCCAGAAAATGTTGTAACCAAATCATCTCCTTGCTAGCTTCTATGGCAGCAACATACTCAACTTCAGTGGTTGAAAGCACAACAACCTTTTGCAATCTTGAAATGCAACTGACTGTAGTACCTCTTACAGTAAAAAACATACCCTGTAGTACTCCTCTTACTATCAATATCACCCGCCAGATTGGAGTCAACATATCTTTTTAGAGCAGAATTTGTTCCTACAAAACATAGTTTTTTTTGAAGTAGTACCTCTCAAATATCGAAGAACCCATTTTACAGCATTCCAATGTTCCATTCCTAGATTCCTCATATACCTGCTCACAACTCCCACTGCATGTGCAATATCTGGCCTTGTGCATACCATTGCATACATCAAACTACCAACTACTAATGCATATGGTATCTTAGACATTTTGTCTTCCTCCTCTTGTGTCTTTGGACACATCTCCTTAGTCAACTTAAAATGACTAGGCAAAGGTGTACTAACTACTTTTGCATTCTGCATGTTAAACCTTTCAACACCTTCTCTACATACTCAATTTGAGACAAAAATAATTTTCTATTTGTCCTATCCCATGTGATCCTCATACCAAGGATTTGTTTTGCTACACCCAAATCCTTCATAGCAAATGAATTTGCTAATTTCTGCTTAAGTTCATTAATATGTTGCATGTTAGACTCGGCAACAAGCATGTCATCAACATAAAGCAATAGGATAGTATAGATGCCATTACCCAATTTCTTGAAATAAACACAATAATCAGAATGACATCTTTTGTAACCTTGTTCCTCCATAAAACTATCAAATTCCAAATACCATTGCTGAGGTGCTTGCTTCAGGCCACACAAACTCTTCTTTAACTTGCACACAAAATCCTCCTTACCCTTGACCTCATATCCCTATGGTTGTTGCATGTATATTTCCTCTTCGAAATCCCCATGGAGAAATGTTGTTTTCACATCTAGTTGTTCAAGATGCAAGTCTTTTGTAGCCACAAGACTTAGAATAGTTCTAATAGAAGTCATCTTTACAACAGGAGAAAATATTTCATCAAAATCTATACCCTTTTTCTGTGCAAAACCTTTTACCACGAGTCTGGCCTTATATCTTTTCTTGCCTCCATCTTCTTCCTTTAACCTATAAACCCAGTTATTTGGCAAGGCTCTTTTACCTATAGGCAACTGGACTAAATCCCAAGTTTGATTCTGCAGCAAGGAATCCATTTCCTCTTTCATGCCTAGCTCCCACAACTTTTTGGTATCTACCTTCATTGCTTCTTCATAACTTTCAAGTTCACCAAAATCAGTTAATAATATAGAATATAATGATGGAGAACATCTTTTTGGAGGTCTAGTTATCCTTGTAGAATGTCTAACACTTGCAGGAGTCTGTGGGATAACTTGTTGTTGCTGAGCATTAGGTACCATTGGTATTTTATTTTTTGGAATCTCATCTAGCACCACATATTCCTTTTTGGCCTATTTATGCTTCTTTTCCTGCAGTTGGTCCTTATACATGACCTTCTCTTTGAATATAACATCTCTGCTCCTAATGATTTTATGATTTTCATAATCCCATAACCGATAACCAAATTCATCTACTCCATATCCAATGAAGGTACATTTTTTAGACTTAGCCTCAAGCTTGGTTCTATTTTCAATATCAGCATGGACAAAAGCTTCACAACCAAAGATTTTTAGAAATGAATAGTTTACCTTTTTACCCGTCCATGCCTCCTTTGGAATGCCACCATCCAAAGGATTTGAAGGTCCCCTATTTATTAAATAAACAACAATATGTACAACATCTTCCCAAAAGTGTAAGGGTAGTTCAACATGCAATCTCATGCTCCATAATGGTCCTATTCATCCTCTCAGACACACCATTTTCTTGTGGGGTTCTAGGAACTATTTTCGGCCTACAGATTCCATTGTATGAATAGTAATTCTCAAATTCTCCGCTACAATACTCACCTCCATTATCAAATCTGAGACACTTCAACTTTTTCCCTATCTCATTCTAAGCCAAAGCTTTCCACTTTTTAAAAGTTTCAAATACTTCTAATTTTTGTTTTAGGAAATACACCCATGTTTTCCTAGTTGCATCATCAATAAAAGTATGAAAATAGCAAGAGCCACCAAGAGAAGATACTTGAGTTGGTCCCCATACATCTGAATGCACAAGCTCTAATTTCTCACTCTTCTTCTCTTTCCCAACTTTGAGAAATTAGACTCTTTTCTATTTTCTATAAACACAATTTTTTCAGAAATCCAAGTCAATCTTCTTCAGACCTGGTAGCAACTTTCTAGAGTGAAGGATCTTCATCCCTTTCTCACTCATGTGCCCAAGTCTATGTTGCCACAATTCTATTTCTGTCCATGTAGCAAGTGTTATAACTGTCTCAGTAGCAACTGCTTTTGTAGCAGCTAAGGTAGAATAAGTATTACCAGTACACAAATACAATGTGCCTACCTTTTCACCTTTAGCTACTACTAATGCACCTTTAGTGACCTTCTAGACTTTGTCTGAAAAGGTAACTATGCAGCCTTCACTACCTAGTTGTCCTGTAAAAATTAAATTCCTTCTCAAATTTGGAACATGCCTTACCTCCTATAGCAACCATTCATTTCCATTCTATAACTTGATTTTTATCTTTCCTTTTCTAACAATTTGATAGGGTTCATCATCACCCAAATATACCTGTCCAAAATCACCTTGAACATAATCTACAAAATATTTCATATGGGGTGTAGCATGAAATGAAACCCCTGAATCATTAGCATTATCTAAACACAAAATTAAAGCATCATGTAGTTTATTACTTGCAACATTAGCTTCCTTACTTTCATCATGTTGTATGTCTCCTTGTTTGCCCTTTCAAGACTATCAATCCTTCTTCAAGTGTCCTGGATTTCCATAGTGCCAACTATCCATTCTTCCTCTAGATTTAGATCTGCCTTTCTTCGACTTCCCTTGTGACTTCCCATGATTTGTTGGGCTTTTTCCTCTTTCCTTTGTTCTTCCCCTATTCTCTATAGTCAAAGAATTACCAGATGTTGAAGACTCACCTGTGCTTTTCCATCACATTTCCTCGCTAAGGATAACACCAACAACATCATCAAATTTCAAAGTATTTGAACTAGAGACAGAGTTACTTACAACCATTACCAAGCTATTCTAGCTTTCTGGCAAAGAACATAAAACCAAGAGAGCCCTCACCTCTTCATCAAATTTCACTTTTATAGAAGTTAACTGACTGGTAATCATGTTAAACTCATTTAAATGATCTGACACAGATCCACCTTTAATCATTTTCAGATTAAACAAACGCTTCATGAGAAATACCATATTAGAGGCTGAGGGTTTTTCATACAATTTGGTCAAAGCTTTCATCTGTTCATTTGTTGTCTTCACTTTTGTTATATTGAATGCCACAGAGGGTGCCAGGCACAAATGAATGGTTCCCAGTGCCTTTTTGTCTAGAAGTTCCCAATCCTCATCAGTCATTGCTGTCAGTTTCTTAGCTATTCCTTCTAATGGCCTCCATAAATCCTTCTAATAGAGATAATCCTCCATCTACATCTTCCATAATTGATAGTTCTGCCCATTGAATTTATCTACCTTCAATTTGCCCTCGTCCACCATTGCTCCCACTTAACCATGAGATTCCCACTCAACCGTGAGACCTTCCTATAGACGATAATCAAACACAACCCACTCTGATACCAGTTGTTAGGGTTTAGGTAGATCAAAGCTATAAACACTAACAATTATATGTAGATTAAATAACCCTAATATAACAATGAGGAATAACACAAAAGAGATCAACACAAAAATTTAACATGGTTCACCCAATATGGGCTACATCCACAGAAACTCAACCATCCAATGATTTTATTATCTAGTGCAAAACATATTACAATCTCATGAATACATCGCCATACCATACATCCCAGCCACTTATAATAAGCTTTTTGGAAGCTTCTAGAATTAGGGTTTTGTAATGTCATTTTTCTTTTGTCGATTAACAAAAATTAACAACTTCGATCGTGCAAATCTTGCATGATTAGTCGCCACATACCAACATGCGGACACTGTCGTGTGTCTCTATCCTTTGTTAAGTTTTTGCGACAGGATATATTATGATGGGCCCCAAGATGTTAGTGCTACAGTGTCTAAAGTTGATGCAGAGAGTGCCAGGTGTCGCTACCGTAGTGTTAGAAGGATGCAAGATAAAAGAAACTTTTAAACGTGCGCAGGAGTGCCATGTGTCCCTATGTTGAATCTTTGGGTGCTGCCAAGTATCAATTTCTAAAGTGTGGTAGATGATGACAAGTGTCAGTGTCCTGTGTGTTCTCTTTATAATAAAGGGAAACTAAGCGGCAAGCGAAGGAGAGCCACGTAACTATTTTTGGAGTCGTTGAAGCAGTACCACTTGTTGGAACATAATTGGTAGTTATGGCTGCGATCTTGGTGTTTGTTGTAGCCAATCAGCGCACAGGAAAGATACAGTTGCAGATTCAAGAAGATTTTCTATGTCAATTCAAGTTCCAGTTGGATTATAGTTCGGTTGTAGGCAGTTAAGATTCTAGGTGTTGAAGATGATCTTGAGTCTCTTTTCCTTCTATAAATAGGGGAAAGCTTTTGTAACACAGACATACACATTCATATTGATAATATAGAGATTTTGCCGTGACTAGATTATGTCATTTTTCCTTAATAGCTATTTCTAGAAAGAAGCGTATAGATCTGTGCATGTTTCTGTGCCTTATGTATTTCATTGAATTGTTAATGAAAGAGCCTTTGTTCTGTGCCATTGATGATACTTTTTGTGTCTTTGTGTAATCTTCTGAATTGGCCTTTGTTTGAAATCTATCTACAATCTGTCTATGTTAATCATGCTTCATTTTCTCTTTGACATAGCTACATCATAAAGATTTAATCACTGTGCTAGATACCAAAACATATAGAAGTCTTGTGCATTGCCATAGAATTAGAAGTTTTTATTTCATTGTATCTGTAATCTTGTTTCTTCTGCCCCTTTTCCACAAAGCCCATTGAAAAAGGAAGAGCCAGCTTCTATAAAATATAGAGGTTGTTTCAAGTGTCAAGTCCCACATTCTTGAAGCTTCCCATGTTGGTGTTGAGATCCGTGCAATTTTATACATCAACAGTTTTTGGCATGCCCGGTGGGACCTTTCTTGATTTTTTGATCAAGATCGTATGAGCCAAAGAGAAGGAAGGAGTTAGAGCTATGGATCGACAACAAGAACATAGTCAACCACTAATCCAGGAATCTTACTGCCCCCATTAGTAGCCACTCTAAGAAGAAGAGTGAATTGAGTAGCAACAGCATCAGGAACAATCATGACAACACCTGCTCCACCATGGAGTTTTGCAAATTAGAATAATAGAAGCCCCCTTGTTCTCCCAGTGCCGCTAGATACTTGGGATCTGATTCCAGCTAATGCTCTAAAGGCATTACCTAAATTCAGTGGAGAAGAGGCCAAGACACTAGGGGAACATCTCCAAGATGTGTCAGATGTATGTGTAGTACATGTTATTACAGAGAAAAATGTTGCTATCAGATTGTTGGTGGCTTCTTTTAAAGGGAAGGCTCTGGATTGGTATAGGTCTTTACCCTCAAATTCTATATCTACTTAGGACCAGCTTGGAGATGCTTTCTTTGTGAGATTCATCGAAAAGGGTGATAGATCATCCCTGCTACAACAATTGATCACTATAAAGAGAGTGCCTCAAGAAGCCATAATAGACTTCAACACCAAGTTTTAAAAGACATGGGATAGGATCCCTGCTGCAGCTAGACCATCACTAGGTATGGAAATTGTATTCTATCTCAAAGCTTTCAATTATGATATCTCAGTAATGATTCAGTCCCTAGGAGGAAAGACCCTACCAAAAGCATATGAGTTGGCTGTAAGAACTAAGAACAATCTAATAGATGCTGGAAAATTACCTCTGAGGCCTCCCATGCCTATGTCCCCAAAAATTTCTATTCCCTTGCCACAAGAAGCCCCTAATTCACCATCTGCACCTGTGTCCATGTACACCTTTCCAACACCTCAGCAACCCACTATACCAACACCCTCTGCCCCTCCATTTGAAATGGATGATGTCAAGAACATTCTCAGGACCTTTTCAAATGAGATTATTAATCTCAAAAGGCAACAAACTTCATACCTGAAGCCTCCTTACCAGGGATTCCATGGTAATAGACCCCCATATCAGTTGAACCAATACCAAGGTGCTCAAAGACCTAATAATCCACAACCTTCAAATCAGTTGGTTACAGTCCCCACTCCATTACAAGCTGTCCCATCTAACCTGAGTAGAGAAATGGTCCTTGGACAAAACAACCTAGCAAAAGATGCCAATGCTTGGTGTTTCCCCTACAATAATGCCCATACGCACAGGGATTGTCCTAGGGGCAATTTACAACAAAAGATAATAGAACAAAGAAGATAGGAAAATCAAGATGTTATGTCTAATGCTCCTCCATATCAATCACCCGGGGTTTAGAATGTAGTTATGGTAGCTCAAATGTAAGGGATGTCTATAGAACAAGAAGAAGAGATTTCCCCAGAGCATGCCTTATTCTAATGGATTAAGGAAGAAGACTCTATGTTTGTGAATGAAGTGTCTGCTTCCAAGAAGCCCCTGGTATAGTCTGATTATTATACCAGGTCAAAAAGAAGAATGTTAGAACAACTTGAGGCTAACCCAAATGAAGCAACTAAAGATCCTCCATCCCAAAGTCAATATATACCTACTTCAAGGCAAGACATGCCTATGAGTACTCTGAATCAAGGAATCTCTAACTCGATGATAGAAAGATCAAGGTATCCTTACTATCCCAAGACACAAGCATTGGGGCCCATGAATGTGGTGGAACAACTAAAGAAAATCCCTGCACATGTGTCAATACGGGATATGCTAGATATCCCTAAGAAAAATATGCTATTGCAAGAAGTATTACAAACTCAAGTCGATCCTAAAGTTGTTAGTACAAAATAAGGAGGTACGAACAAAGGGAGAACTCAAAACAAAGATACCCCAACTTTGCAAACAACCACTCTGCTAAATGCTACACCAGAGGTAAGCAAATCTAAACCAAATCCATTCTATCTAACTTTAATAGTGGGAAAGAAATTGTTGCACAACTCAATGATAGATTTAGGGGCTAGTACTATAGTCATGCCAAAGCAAATAGTTGATGCCTTAAAAATAGAATATGAGCCACTAGCTAAAGGAGTCATGCAATTAGATGGAAAGTCTATCCAAATCATAGGAATGATCAAGCAACTCCCATTACAACTATATACATGCCCAAACATAACTATCTTGTAAGATGTGGTAGTTATTGATATTCCCCCTATCTTTGGGCTATGCTTATCTAGAGATTTCATAGCTAAAATAGGAGGGTACATGTCCCTTGATTGGTCACACTTGATCCTAAGAACTAAATATGGAACCAAGATGAAAGTCTTGTCTAAGCCTCTATCTAAAGATCATATCATAGAGGAACTTGCTCCCAGAATTGAGGCATCTCGTGCCATGATGAATAGGAAGGATAGAGCTCTGGTTGAAGAAATGGGAGACTGGACTGAGTGCGATCAATAGGAATAAGAGAACAATCAATTGATGACCATGATGCAGAATGACCCTTATGGTAATTATGACTCTACTGGTGTGGGCACTTATGTTATTTTTGAGGAGGGTCAAGAAATACCAAATATTATGAGGCAAGAGGTATCTGAAAAAGAAGATTCTGATAAAGACTTAGAAATTTGGACCTTGAACTTTGATGGGGCCAGAAGTAAGAATGGTACTGGAGTAGGTATCTGTATTACCTCTCCAAGCGGTGAGAAAATTCTTAGGGCCATATGGTTTAAATTTTCTTGTACTGATAAGGATGCTAAGTATGAGTCTTTGGTACATGGCCTTGTGTTGGCTAAGAAGAAAGGGATAAAGAATCTAATGGTCAAAGGTGATTTAGAGCTGGTTGTGAAACAAATTAGAGAAAAGGTAGTGGCCAAGAATGTAAGGATGAGATCTTATCACCATAGGATTTGGGATCTCATTGATGGCTTTGATACTTTTAACATAGAAGTTGTCCCTATAATTCAAAATACCGAAGCAGATAAAATGGAACAAATTGGTTCTCAATTTGACCTAGCAAGTGACTTGCTTATTAATAATGAAGTAGTGAAAGTCATCATTAGGCCAACAATCCCTAATAACATTTAGAACTGGCAAGTGTCTGACAATGATCTTCAGGTGCTTCTGTTTCTACAACAATCGGGGGAGTTTGCTAACCAATTATAGCCCAAGATTGAGGAAGCATACGATGACCATATTATTCAACTAAAGTCTAATAAGATCCTGAGGGGGTTAATAACATTGGAGAACCTATTTGACCCAGATGATGTGAGTCTAGACAAAAGGAAGTTTAAGGTGATCAAAGAAGATTATTCTGAGATTCATGTCAACGAAAGAAGAAGGTTGAAGGTAGGTAATGCTACTACTCAAGAGGAAAGAGATAAGCTTATTTTCTTATGTAACAAATATGATAGAGTAATTGCATGGACCTATGATGACCTTCATGGTTATAATAGAGATGTCATCCAACATACCATAGAACTCACTAAAGGGTCAAAACCAGTCCATCAGAAATAGAGACCAATCAATCCTAGGATTGAGCCTTTAATGACGGATGAATTGTAAAAGCTTCTGGAGTCTAAAATTATTTTTCCAATTAAGCATTCAACTTGGGTATCCAACTTGGTTCCATTGAGAAAGAAGAATGGAGACAATAGGCTCTGTGCAGACTTTAAAGACCTTAATAAAGCTTCATTAAAGGATCACTACCCTCTGCCTTTTATGGAGCAGATTTTGCAAATAGTGGCCGGATTAGAGAGATTCTCCTTGCTTGACGGTTTTTTGGGATATAATCAAATCTAGCTGGTCGATGAAGACTAGAATAAGACAACATTTACAACAAAGTGGGGAACCTTTGCATATGCTAAGATGCTATTTGGTCTTTCAAACGCTGGAGCCACTTTTCAATGCGCTATGGATATAGCATTTAAGGGACTGATAAATAAGATCATTCTAATATATTTAGATGACCTTACTATATTTACTAAGAATGCCAAAGACCAGTTTGACCATTTGGAAGCTATTTTTTAGAAGTGCCAAGAGTTCGAGATTTCTCTAAATCCTAAGAAGTGTGTTTTTGCTGTGCCCCAAGGGAAACTTTTGGGACACATTGTTTCGAAAGATGGAATTTCCATTGATCTAGAATGGGTCACAGCGATACTAGATTTGTCTTTGCTAGTCAATAAAAAGGTAGTTTAGTCTTTCTTTGGTAAGATAAATTTTGTTAGTAGGTTTATATCATATTTTGTAGGGCTAGTTAGGCCCATTACCTTGATGCTGAAGAAAGATTTAGTTTTTAAATGGACAACTGAAGGGAGATAGGCCTTTGAAGAAATCAAGAAAGCCATCTCCACTACCCCAATATTGAGAAATCTAGATTTCTCTAAGCCCTTCATATTGTTATCAGATGGTCAAAGATTGTCAGACTTGCCAATTCTATGTTGGAAGGAGAAGGAATGCAACATTACCCTTAAGTCCCATAGTAGTAGATGAACCCTTTGCTCAGTGGGGTTTAGATTTTATTGGGATAATTAATCTAGTTTCAAACATGGGATATAAGTGGATCCTCGCTACAACTGATTACTTTACAAGATGGAGTGAAGCAGTGCCACTTAAAGAAGCCACTAAAAAGGTAATCCTAGAGTTTCTTGAGGGGATAACTACTGGATTTGGTCCTCTGGGCACTATTATATTAGACAATGCTAAGGCATTTTTAGGGATCAGACTATTAGAGTTTACCTTAAAAAATGGAATATATCTGAAGACTTCATCTAATTACTATCCACAAGGCAATGGCTTGGTAGAATCCACGAATAAGAACTTGATTAGGCTTATCAAAAGAATGGGGGTTGATCATTAGAGAGATTGGCACAAGTCTCTTAATTCAACACTATGGGCAAATAGAATTACACTAAAGCAAGTGACTAAAATGTCCCCATATGAGCTAGTCTATGGAAAGAATGCAGTGATGCCATTAAATATAGAGATTCCCACCTTGCAATTGATCAAACAGTTAAAGATAGAAGAAAATTGCTCAACGCATGTGAGGCTCGCCGAGTTACTGGAAATTCAAGAGAAAAGAGAAGGGGCACATGAGTCTCTGATGAAGCATCAATAGATCATAAAGAATTGGTTTGACAGAAAGACTTCTAATCCAAAATTTGAAGTTGGGTCACTTGTTCTGAAATGTGATGAAAGAGCTGCTAAACCAGGCTGACACAACAAATTTAACTTGCTATGGATGGGTCCTTTTAAGATTTGTACCTGAAAGAAGCAGAATGCCTTTGAGCTGGAGAATATGGAAGGAGAGCCTGAAGAGGTTCTTGTGAATGGGATCTTCTTGAAACACTTTACATAATCTCAAAACCTAACCCTGTATTATAGTTAGTTAGGTGTCTTTAATTTTCTTTCCTTCTTTCATCTTGCTTTTCCTTCTTTTCTTTTTAAATAAGTATTCCAGGAACACGTGTCCATAGTGTAGTAGCTCTTTTGTTGGTAGTTGCACTTCCCAAGGTCGTTAGGTGTTTTCTTAGACCTTAATGAAAGTAGCCAATCATTTTAGAAGATCACCGCCTTTAATGCTGATCTAACACACAGTCCTATACGAATTTAGAATGATACACTACCTGTCATTTTGGTGTTTCCATTAATGCAATTAATTAAATGTGATGGTCATTTAATACACCATCAATGCCCCACCGAGCCAAGTATTAAGCTTCTCCATAGTTGCAGTTGCCATTTTTATCCTATAATTCTTTGAATTCCCTAGTGTCTATTTTAAAAGTTTCAACTCCTATCTATAGTTCTAGCTAGTTTAAGGCTCATTTACAGTTTCTAAAATCTTTTAAAAGAGATACAAAGATGGTAGAGGCATAGTCACCATAGGAGGG
This sequence comes from Cunninghamia lanceolata, assembly GCA_027924645.1. Lineage (NCBI taxonomy): Eukaryota > Viridiplantae > Streptophyta > Pinopsida > Cupressales > Cupressaceae > Cunninghamia > Cunninghamia lanceolata. The sequence goes on along the minus strand of BSBN01000916.1, from coordinate 12,895,434 downwards.
TTTGTTCAATTTGCCAGATAAATGGAAGGGTATCAAATCTTATGCATCTACTAAGGCACAACCTAGAGTCACCTATCCAAGAACCAGAGCTATAGAGAAAGGAGTTAATGCAGATGCTACATAGGTAAAGGATTATGCTGATGGTATCTTTGATACTCATATGCCTAAAAATCCAAAGAATCTGAGGGAAGGGGCACTTATGAGATGCCTCTGGTGAGCAAAGAGAGGAGAGTCTGAAACATTTGGCATATGGGTATAGACTTCCCAGTTGGCACAATTTTTGGTCCCTATTGTTCATCCCTACCCCAAATTGGTTCTAATGTGTTCGGAGCTATTTGACCCACAGACTGCAACAATCCAACATAAGGGTTTTATGCTTTAGATAACCCCCAAGGCAATTTAGGATATGTTGGCTCTATATTATGACAGGGGTGCCACTTTCACTTCCATTCCCAAGCTACAAAATATATGGAATGGGGTTCATAGCAAGGTAAAGTTTCTAAATACTGAGATGCATTTGGAGGATGAAAATATCTAGTTACCTCCAATACCCACTGCTCGAGGGTGCTTCAATGCTGATGTGTAGGACGCCTTGTCCATGCTATCTTTTATTTTTGGTTAGAATGATGACGCGAATGCATATGATTGGCATTTGGCAGCAATGTTTAGGCTCAAAATAGTGGATAAGTCCTCTGAATACAGATTGAACTTTTCAAAGCACATTGCTCAAGCTATGATTCACCAACTGACCAATTTTTCTCACGAACGAATTTTTAGGTATTCTGCCTATCTTTTTCACCTGATTCTATATCAAAATTATTCTCTCTTTCAGTAGTATATGCATTTAGATATGTACAACCCTAAAGCAAGCCATAGAAGAACAATTCCTATGTCTGCATGGACCCATGTCCTCTCTGAGACTGTAAACCCATATGAGTTTGCCGAGTGTTTTGTGGCACCTATTTTTGAGTAGTTAGAGTTAGAGGCTATTGAAAATAGAATGACTAACAACATAAGAGGTCTTTTGGACAATTCTAAAATTCCTTGTGATTATTTCTTTGGCACCCATACCACAATCATTAGATTTCATGGTTTTGCTGCTAAGCTGGTTTTGCTTCCAAAGATTTTAACCCCTAGGGTTGCAGCTTTAGAAATGGGTCGCCAGTTGTCTATCATTGACAATAACTTTGGCAACAAGAAAAGAAAGAAGAAAATGTATGATGTCCCTTGGAGTAAGGGAAAGATTATAATTGAAAAGAGAGAAACCAAAAATCTTTTGTTAAGAATATTAGCAGCTTATGGTTTTGTATTAGTACAAGATAAGTGGAAGTATGATCCTAATAGTTTCTTGGCATCATGGATCATAAATAACAAAGTTTCTGCTACTTTTATTCATGAGAAATGCCCCTTTTAGGAACAGAGAAGGTCCCCACAATAGGATGACCCTACATTTAATGTAGAATTGAAGGATATGCCAGATGAGGGTCCCAAACCTTGAGAGACATTTACAAGGAGCAAGAATATGATCCCAAAAGGCTTATGACTCCTGGTCTAAGGAAAACTTTAAAGAAGAAAGATTGGAATGCTGAGAAGATAGCTACCTATTGGAAGTACATGCATGAGATTTTTGAATTCACCCATACTTTTGGAGGGGTTCAAACAGATAAGAAATGGGAGCAGATATGGGATGAGTGCCACACGACCCCAGTGTCAAGCCTAGATACAAGTAATATTCTTGGTAGTTCCCATGGAGTAGAGGAAACAAATGAACTAGAGGAAGCTCAGGAGTCAGATGAAACAAAGAAAGCAACAACAGAAGCTCCTAAAGTCCCATGGCCTCAATCTCTTAGCACTTTATAGAAACAAAAAGCTACATTATCATCATCTCATGAGACCCAACTAGCTTCAGCATTAGGGGGTCTTGGAGTAGCACTTTCACAACAAATATTGATAGAATCACGGGAATCAAAGGAGGAAGATCCTGAGGATACAGAGAATAGGCCTTTGAAAAGAAGGCATAAATTAGTATTGTAGAAGGACGATACCGAGGGTGATGTATTGGTGCCTGCACAGCAACAAGTTCTTATGATTTCAGTGGCTTCCTAGGTTAGTATCCCTCCTCCTATTTCTCCTTTTGTTTCTTCTCAAATAGGGGTGGCAACCCAAATTGCCTATTCTTCCACGTCTCCTGCCACCTCTGCTATGCCACTACAAACTTTTGCCCCAACTACCAGTTCACCAGCCTTGGTATCATGACAAGCCATATCATTACCCTTGTTTTCCCCATCTATTCCCAAGCGAGCTTTGCCACAAGTTGATCCTAGTCAACAGATCATCACCATTCCCTATGGTTTACCCCAAGCTAAACCCATTTGTTGGAGGACATATTGCCTCACCTCTTACCTTTCAAACACAAGCTGATACTGCAAGAAAGGCTAGAGAAGCTAGAATGGAGAAGAAGAGAAAGAAAGAAAATAAAAGCCTTGTTGGCCCCCACATGAGATCATTATTTGATCCCATTCAATAGTCTTTGACCATTACCCACTTGACACCTAATATAGTCAAACCTGTAGAACAAATGAAGCCAGAGGACTACACAATGAATGCAGTGGCTATAGACTTAGCCCACTTCAGGCCACAAGATAAGGTAGAACTGATGAATGAGATTGCTACAGCTGTCACTTCATATTATCTCAAGGTGACAAAAAGATTGTAAAAGCTAGAGGCAGAGTTAGCAAAAGTAAAAGCCACTAATAGTAGCCTTACTGCAGAAATAAAGGCCAAGGATAAAGAAATTGACACTCTTAATAAGGATTTGCAGTCTACTGTGTCTTGCAAGTACATCAAGCATCATAGGCTCAGGTTGCAACATTGCAAAATGAAATAGCACAAGTAAAGGCCACTGTAGTTGCATTGAAACAAGAGAAGGCTCTTGCTGAGAAAACGTATCAAGATAAAATGCAAGAAGTGTCACAGTTACAATAGACCCTTCTAAAAGAATAGAATCAGAATAGTGCTACTCAGGCCCAATTCATGGCCGAACAGGAGATGACAAAAAAGTTAACTATTGAGCTGAGTTAGTGGCCACAAAATGTAAGGGTCTTGGCAATGGTTAAGGAGCTTTATGTGTCTTCTTGGAAAAGAATCTTTGAGGAGATTTCACAACTCAAACTTGGGCTCAGCTTCCTGTTGAATTCTCAACAATTATGTGAAAGAGTAGAGTCTTTAGTTGAAGCAACATTGTCTATTATTTCTTTGAGAGTTTCAGACTCTCAACTTTTGTCGCATAATCTATATGATACAATTGATGAGACCTTGTTAGATGCTAGTGTGAATGACAAAATGGTTGCAACAAAGAAGGTGAATGAGGTCTTGAGCTGCAATGATGCTTCTATAAGTTGTAAAGAACTTCTTAATGACTGGTGAAATAAAGGCCCTCCTACTGACCGAACAAAATGATCAGATTGTTTTTCAAGGTCTGAGTGATTCTTCAAGTGTCAAGGAAGTGGAGGTAGTTCTTGTTCCAATGGCTCATCTTGAGTTTTAGCTGCATGCGGTAGTGAAGATTCTTCAGTCCTTTTCTCACAAGGACATTATTAATTTAGATTTTGCTTTTCAGGATTTGTAGAATAGATAGGGCTTGTTAGACTTAGAGTGGTCTGGACATCAGTCCACATTGCATAAATTGTGATTCCCTATTGGTGGTAGTGTATTTTTATTTTTCAATCTTTTCACATGTTTCTAGAGTTCTCTCTGAGCAGGCACATAGTCCCATATAGTCGCCAAGAACTATAGAGTTAAACTCTACATTTTGAAAGATTTATTTAGCCACGACTATATTGTTTTATTTTCAAATGTTTTCTGTGTTATGTTGTTGTGTATAGAACGCGCCAAGTGTCAGCACGACGGGTTTTTGAGGGGCCGAAGAAATGTTTCCTTTTTGAAGATGTACATAGTTGACGCGTGGCGTGGTAGTAGAGAAGCAGTAAGGTTATGCTCAGGGTGATGCAGATAATGCCATGTGTCTCCCTTTCTGGTTGTAGTTCCCAAGTTCCACTAAAACTTGCCATGTATCTTTGGCCATATGTTTCTGTATATAATTTCAAGTTGCACGCGAAATGTGCCAAGTATCACTACCGTGAGGTTTTGTGAGAAACTTTTGTGTGAAGCTTTCAGGAGGCGTGCCAGTGTGGCACGTGTTTCTTTTATTGTATTATGTGGATGCTTCCGTGTGTCTCTATCCTTTGATAAGTTTTTGCGACATGATATATTATGGTGGGCCCCAAGATGTTAGTACTACAGTTTCTAAAGTTGATGTAGAGAGCACAAGGTGTTGCTACTGCGGGTGTTAGAATGATGCAAGATAAAAGAAACTTCTAAATGTGAGCAGGAGTGCCATGTGTTCTCTTTATAATAAAGGGAAACTAAGCAGCAAGCAAAGGAGAGCCACGTAACTATTTTTGGAGCCATTGAAGCAGTGCCACTTGTTGGAACAGAACTAGTAGTTATGGTTGTGATCTTGGTGTCTATTATAGCCAATTAGCGCACAAGAAAGATATAGTTGCAGATTCAAGAAGATTTTCTATACCAGTTCGAGTTCCAATTGAATTCTAGTTCGGTTGCAGGCAGGTAAGATTCTAGCCATTGAAGATGATATCGAGTCTCTTTTTCTTCTATAAATAGGGGAAAATTTTTGTAACACATAAACATACACATTCATATTGATAATACATAGATTTTTCTATGACTAGATTGTGTCATTTTGCCTTAATAGCTATTTCTAGAAAGAAGCATATAGATCTGCGCATGTTTCTGTGCCTTATGTATTTCACTGAATTGTTAATGAAAGAAACTCTGTTCTGTGCCATTGATGATATTTTTTGTGTCTTTGTGTAATCTTCTAAGTTGGCCTTTGTTTGAAATCTATCTACAATCTGTCTATGTTAATCATGCTTCATTTTCTCTTTGACATAGCTGAATCATAAAGGTTTAATCACTGTGATAGATACCGAAACATATATAAGTCTAGAGCATCACCATAGAATTAGACATTTTTATTTCATTATATCTGTAATCTTGTTTCTTCTACCCCTTTTCCCTAAAACCCATTGAAAAAGGAAGAGCCAGCTTCTGTAAAATTAGGAGGTTGTTTCAAGTGTCAAGTCTGACATTCTTGAAGCTTCCCATTTTGGCACTAAGATCTATGTAATTTTATACATCAATAGGTTCTAAGGCACAATATAAAGAAGATATCAAATCTAGGGTTTGCCCTCATGAAGATAAATCTACAATGGTTTTTGTAGACACCTAAAACTAACCATGTCCTCCTAACATTATCTTTTCGACATCACCTTGTGTCACCTTGTGACACATTTGTCCTATGTTCCCTTCATGTCCCCTTCCATCATCCAATTAGTTAAATAAATTATATCTATTTAATTAATTAGGATTTCCATATTTCTCAAATTAATTAAATAAACAGTATTTATTTAATTAATCCATTTTTCTTAATTAGCCAAATTAATTAAATAAATTTTATTTAATTAATTAATCTAAATTTCCCACAATCACCCTTCTATAATAATTAAATAAATAATTTTATTATTTGATTAATTATTGAGAGTCGCATGACTAGCTAAGGGCTTGTCCAAATTCATTGAACCTAGACATTCCCACAAAAGTCAAACTAACTTTTCATCTCCACCACTCATTTCATACTACATCTCTCAATCATAAACATTCACATAAGGATGCCTTAGAAGATTCTATCTTTCACCTCTTAATCTCCACCATCTATTTCATATTCACCTCTTAATCTTAGCCATGCATTCTCACCTCTTAATCTTAGTCATCATTTCCACCTCTTAATCCTAGCCATCAATCCTATCATCCAAGAATCTATAAATCAAACATCAATCAAACCATTTTCAGATATCAGGAGCTTTGAAGATAAAGTTATGCTATCAAAGTGAGGAACCAACTTATAAAATCTACATTAAAATATCATTGGAGCATACCCGACATTGTCTTGGTGCAACAAGGGCTATTGTGGTAACATTGTTTTGTTATTTTCCTTTGATTTCTTTGGTCCTTTACTCAATCTTGAGGTGATGTAGGCATGGAATAAGTGTTTTGATTGATATATTGTTTCTTATGTTGACTCCATATTTTTGGCATATACACTTTGGCATGCCCGGTCGGACCTCGTCCTTATTACTAATGAATTTTTGATGAAATTCTGTGTGTTTTCTAGTTAGATTTCTAGAATGGCGCTTCTGACTATATTTTAGCACATTCATCACATGTTTAGCACCTTTGATCTAGTTTCAACACTTTTGCATTGCAAGTTTTATTGTCCACGACCTAGAATAGTGCTTTCGACTATCATTTAGCTCTTATGTTTCAATTCAGCACCTCTACCTACAAAACAATGCTTTCATTATCTGGTATAAATCTATTTTTTCTATTTTAGCACTTTTGTCTATAGATCAACACTTTTTCATGTAGTTTTCATAGTTTAGCACTTGTGCTTCATAGTTTAGTGCTTTTGCTTCACAGTTTATTGCTTTTGTGTCACACCTCATTTTTAGACTAACATACTTATCATTTTATTTCAAGAAGATAGTTGGATAGTCAATGAAATTAATTTGAGGGAAGTAATGTTATGTTAGAATATAAAACGCATTTGAATTATGTTATTTTTATAAGAATGATTGTTTATGATGCAGTTTTGTACAAGGCAGATAATACAAGCATAAATATAGGGGACATAAGAAAAGATATAGATTTGCTCTTGTACATAAGAATTCTTTTAAGAATAGGAAACCTCCCATATACCTGTTTAAGAAAAACAAGCATTCAAGAAAAGGACCAATCAAGAGTTTCATATGTAAGGGTCCTCACTATGCTACTAATTGTCCCAAGAAATTAAATTCTGGAACAAAAGTTTACACTCTCTTTCAAGAACAGGATGTATATAATCAATGGGAGATAGTAAATATTGATGAAGCTTTTACTCAATTTTCTTCTGATACTTTTTTTGAATTAGTAGCAGTTTTGCCTAAACATTTTTCTATGGGAAAGGTTAAGCATAAGAGATATGACCCTTCATCTTCTTCTGAAGAAAGTGAGTCATCCTCCAATTCTTCTAGCTCCCATAAATATTCTTCTGCAATTAAAAAGGTTGTTCAACAAGCCATCAAGGATCTTAACTTCAAGATTGATATGGCTAAGGCCAAAGATCCGTATAAGATGCCAAGAACAAAAGAGGAAAGGAAAAGTGTTATAAAGAAACAACAGAAGGAGATAAAAGCCTAGGAAGCTGAGAGAGATTCTCTTCAAAAACAAATCAAAGAAGCCAAACCTTCATCATCCCATGGCTATAAACATCCTAGTTGGAAACAAAAACCTCCTATTTCCTCTAGAGAATTTTCTCCACCTACCTCTTTCAAGAAGCTTTCCTCCCATAAGACCACTCAAAACCAGCTTGATGCAGTTTGATCCAAACTAGACTACCTCATTGAGGAGATCCAAAATCTCACCCGACAAGTCTACCTTCAGAAAAAGGAACTTACTACACTCATTTTTGCCGTAGGGGATATTTGCATAGTTTTGTACAAGGCAGATAATACAAGAAGTATCTCTGAGGTAGAGGTGAAGGAAGAACATGCTGGATAAGGATTCACAGATGAATAAGACCTAGAATGGCTTGAAGAAGTGGAGCACTCCTCAAGATTATAATCTACATAAGGCTTATTATTTGAATTTGGATATGCATGGGCCATAGAAAAGCTTCTCTACAAGGGTTGCAATCTTGGTTTTCTCTCATCAAGTACTGGTTGTTCCATTATAGTTTTCCGTGGCATAGATTGATGGGTTACATTAGCAACTCTTGTTTGGAACAAGGGTCTATTAGAGAATCTATTTCTCTGTATAGGGATGTCTTGGAACTGAGGTCTTTGTTGATTTAAGAGTTGTTCAATGATTAAGAATCCTATGTTGAAGCCAATATGGTCAATAAATCAACCATAATCAAGAAAATTTGAGGATCCAAAAGTTACCTCCGTGGGCAAAGAAACTGACGGAGACACAATATTCATGATTTTGTAAACACAACATCCTCCTATAGTGGTGTAGACCGATCTAGGCATAAGATACACACCTTTGACTTGGAGAAGAAGGCAAAAGGCGGATGAGATAAACTTATAAGACAAAGAGTTTAAAGTTTGGACATATAGAATTACCCCATCACCCTTTTCGTCACTAAGAATACCACGAAATTGGGCAATAACTTCTTGTTCCCAGATTCTATAGCAGGTATCAATCAAAGTGGTAAAATACTGGGTACCAATGTCATAATTAAAATGTGGGTGGACAATTAAATCAACATGAGGGAAATGGACATGAAAATTTCCTTTTTCTCTCCAGCGAGAGACATTAGAAGAAAGAAATAAAGGTAAATAGATTGGGCATATTCCTTCTCTAAAATAAATTTGTTTCAAACTGTTTGGTTCAAGAATTCCTTTTTCATAATGTTCTAAAATTTGATTTCTCAAATCTTGAAGCCATTTATTAAGGAAATGAACCTGAAGTATGGGATCAATTATTTCAGGAGGTAATTGAGACATCAGTATAGTATTATCTTCTTCATCTATCTTCTCAAATACTTCTGTCCCATCTTCTCTTAAGAAAGTTTCACCAATTTTGATCATCATAGAAGCAGGTTCAGCTATTGCTGACATTTCTTTGGTTAGGCTGTCTGCCAAAGGACTATTTTCCCCTTGTATCCATTCAATGTTGAAGTCATAACTCATGAAATCTAGATACCATCGTGCAATCCTTCTATGAGCCAGATCTTTATCAGGTTTGTTCTTGAGCAGTGATCTCATTGGTTGGCTATTAGTTCTGACGATGAATTGTTGAGGCTTCAAGAAGATCTTAAATTTTTGAATTCCTTTTTTAAGAATCAAAATTTCTTTTTCATATATGGTATACCTACATTCTGTGTTTGTAAACGTTCCTGACCTGTAACCACAGACTTGGGTCTTTTGCATAGAATTTCCTATACAAGCACAACACCCCAAACTTCATCAGCAACATTAGTATAAAGAATTAAAGGATAATCCCCATTAGGCATGTGTAATGTAGGCAAATGTTGGCATTTTCTTTTAATTTTTTAGACAATTACTGTCAACTCCTCTATCCATTTTGCTGCTCCTTCCTTTAACTGGTTTTGTATCTTTTTCCTGTCTTTTGCCAAACCATTATAGAAAGGGGAAACATATTTTAAACAACCCAAAAATCTTTGTATTTGTTTCTTTCCTACTAACATGTCAAGAAATTCACTGATATACTTTAAAATGTGATTTTGTAATTTTACTTTTCCTTTTGACAAAACCAGACCAAGGAAATCAATCTCCTCTTGTCCTATGACCATCTTCTTCGCGGATAGGCATATACCATGTTCCTTGATAGCTTTGTACAGTGACTCAAGATGGTTTAAGTGATCAAAGGAATTCTTAGAGAAAACAATAATATCATCTATATAAACATCACAAAATTCTTTTAAGGTCGTTAGAGCTTTGTCCATTCTTCTTTGAAAATATGCAGTAGTAGTTTTTAAACCAAAAGGCATAACATTCCATTCATATAGACCTTGGGGTACTGAGAAAGTTGTTTTATACTTGTCATCTTCTTTTACCTTGACTTGCCAAAAACCTGACTTGCAGTCAAATTTAGAGAAGATTCTCTTTGAGACTGCTCTCGTAATCAAATCAATACTGAATGTAATTGGGTAATTAAATGGAAGAATAATATCATTTAGAGGCTTATAATTTATACAAAATATTTTCTTACCTCTTTCCCTTTCTGTTCTTTTGTTCACCAAAAAGGCTAGGCAACTGAATGGACTTTTGCTTTCTCTAATAAATTGTCCTTCAAGAAGTTCATTCAAGTGTTCATCCATTTCTTTTACTTTAGTAGGACTCATTAAATAGACTGGTTCAAAAGGTATTATAGACTGGCATTCTGGTTTCAGCTTTATTTTACATTCTTCATGCTCTTTTGACCAAAATTATAATGGATTCATGCTACAACAATCTTGCTCTAACTTAGCTTTGACAGGCTCAAGCGGGAGTGGTGGTTTCTAGATCTGAAGGATGGTTGTCTCTTTTCTTTTGGCAAGATTGATCTTTTTCTTTTCAAATTTGTAATTTACAATCTTAAGGGCAAGAATTTTGATTTGCCCATCCTCATGCCTGAGTGAGATCTCATGAGTTATTAGCACAAAAGTTTCATATTTGGTTAGAAATACAAAGCCTAACAAAACATCTCCATGCAAAGAATTCATTTCAACAAAATCAGTCACAAATTTCTTTCCCTAGATATCAATTGTGACATCTTGTGCATATCTTCCCATCTGAATTTGTTCTCCATTAATGGCAATGCCTTTAGGAAGATCTGGTCTAGGTTTCCATAATTCTGGAGGAATTGCATTTATTTTAGCAAAACATCTAGAAGAACCGAAATCGAAAAAAGCATCCATGGGAATCTGCTTATATCTTGGAAAATAGAAATTTATGCGGATATATGTACAATTCTCAGCAAGACACATGGCATTTGCTAGTTCACTTTTCTCAGGCTCAGAGCTACTGCTTGTATTATCTGCCTTGTACAAAACTGTGTGAATAACCCCCACGACAGAAATGAGTGTAGTAAGTTCCTTTTTCTAAAGGTAGACTTGCCAGGTGAGATTTTGGATCTCCTCAATGAGGTAGTCTAGTTTGGAGCATACTACATCAAGCTGGTTTTGAGTGGTCTTATGGGAGGAAAGCTTCTTGAAAGAGGTAGGTGGAGAAAATTCTCTAGAGGAAACAAGAGGTTTTTGTTTTGAACTAGGATGTTTATAGCCATGGGATGATGAAGGTTTGGCTTCGTTGATTTGTTTTTGAAGAGAATCTCTGTCATCTTCCTAGGCTTTTATCTCCTTTTGTTGTTTCTTTATAGCACTTTTCCTTTCGTCTTTTGTTCTTGGCATCTTATATGGATCTTTGGCCTTAGCCATATCAATCTTGAAGTTAAGATCCTTGATGGCTTGTTGAACAACCTTTTTAATTGCGGAAGAAGATTTGTGGGAGCTAGAAAAACTGGAGGATGACTCACTTTCTTCAGAAGAAGATAAAGGGTCATATCTCTTATGCTTATCCTTTCCAATAGAAAAATGTTCAGGTAAAACTTCTACTAATTCAAAAAAAGTATCAGAAGAAAATTGAGTAAAAGCTTCATTAGTATTTACTATCTCCCATTGATTATATACATCCTGTTCTTGAAAGAGCGAATAAAATTTTATTCCAGAATTTAATTTCCTAGGACAATTAGTAGCATAGTGAGGACCCTTACATATGAAACACTTGACTGGTCCTTTTCCTGAATGCTTGTTTTTCTTAAACAGGTATCTGGGAGGTTTCCTATTCTTAAAAGAATTCTTATGTACAGGAGCAAATCTATATCTTTTCTTATGTCCCCTATATTTATGCTTGAATGATCTTTCTATATTGTCATGATCATAGGGATGTCTTTTACATCTTTTGCAACTGCAAAATTTCCCACAAGATTTCCTTTTATACTTTTTGACTTGCCAAAAATCCTTAAGCTGATTGATTGGAGGTAGGCTGCAGTATTCTTTCAAGTTACATGAAGCATTGAATTGTTCTCTGTTATCATTTAGTGCCTGCAACAAACATTGCTTATCTAACTTATATGTTACTAAGGTCTTGATTTCAACAAAAGTGCACTTGTCAATTTTGGTTTTCCTTCTTTTAATGATATAATCCTCAACCCATTCTCCTAATCCACATGGTAGTGAATTAAGATAATACTTTTTTGTGGTGGTATCATGAAGCTTATGAGCTGCTATCATATATTTTTCAAAAACAAGATTATACTGATGCAACTTTCCTAAATCCTTGAGCTTTAAAGAATACAAAATTTTCTTAGCAACTTTGAAGATAAAGTTATGCTATCAAAGTGAGCAACCAACATATAAAATCTTCATTAAAACATCATTGGAGCATATCCACCATTGTCATGGTGCAACAAGGGCTATTGTGGTAACATTGTTTTGCTATTTTCCTTTGATTTCTTTGGTCCTTTACTCAATCTTGAGGTGATGTAAGTATGGAATAATTGCTTTGATTGATATATTATTCCTTATGTTGACTCCATATTTTTAGCATATACATTTTGGCATGCCTGGTGGGACCCCGTCCTTATTACTAATGAATTTTTGATGAAATTTTGTGTGTTTTCTAGTTAGATTTCTAGAATGGTGCTTCTAACTATCTTTAGCACTTTCATCATGGGTTTAGCACCTTTGATCTAGTTTCAACACTCTTACATTGCAGGTTTTATTGTCTAGGACCCAAAATAGTGCTTTCAACTATCATTTAGCACGTTTGCCTACAAAACAATGCTTTCATTATCTGGTATAAATCTATTTTTTCTATTTTAGCACTTTTATCTATAGATTAGCATTTTTTCATGTAGTTTTCATAGTTTAGCTCTTTTGCTTCATAGTTTAGTGCTTTTGCTTCACAGTTTGGTGCTTTTGTGTCACACCTCATTTTTAAACTAACATACTTATTATTTTATTTCAAGAAGATAGTTGGATAATCAATAAAATTAATTTGAGGAAGTAATGTTATGTTAGAATATAAAACAAATTTGAATTATGTTATTATTATAAGAATGATTGTTTATGATGTCATTAACGTCCACATAATTAATTAATATGATGGACTAACTACTGTTGTGTTATTGAGGTGGATGTAGGAATAGTGTTTTCCCCCTCCAAGAGAGGAAAGAGAGTATCATCATGGAGAGGGTGCTAGATCACATGAATATAATGATCCTTGTGCTATTTCAGAATACATACACACACTCACATTAGAAGTTAAGTTAGTTTTAAAGTAAGTCTTATTCTTTATGTGGTTGGTCGCCTCAGTAATATTTTAAATGTTGTGATCATTCCATACTTGATTTATATTATTGTCATTATGTCGATGGCTTAATCTTCTACGTCGATAGTTAGTAAGGTAGTGTACACCTTTGAATTCCAAGTTGACGTGAGTAATCAACTAGACAAGTCCAATTTTTTGTCAAGGTCTAAGTCAATTTTGTAAGATTCCATCGTCGATAATTGTGCTTGTGAATAAGCATAATTCAAGCATTTGAAAAAATGCATTAATGACATCTATAAAGTAGGTGTACTGTTGTTTATTTTAAATTATTATTTTAAGCTTAGTTATGGTTAAAAATAACGAAGTCTGTGGTAGATAGACTTCCATCATATTTCTCCCTAGATGCTTGGAGGAGTGGGGAGGAGTAGTAGCTCCATACTCCCCTTTTTCAGCATGTGAGGCTATAGATGGATGAGGTAATAGAGGGAAGATACTAATTATGCAGTTGCATAATTGATGCTAGTGGGGAGATTAGAGAAGCAAGAAGAAGGAAACAAAAGCTGAGTATCGGTTCTTCTTATTTATCTTTACAGGTAAGCTCACCATCAATAATATACTACATAAATTCTTTGATAACACAAGCTTATATAAGTGAGAAGCAAATAGATAAAGGTTTATAGATAAAACCTATTGTGTGTATCATATGAGGTCAAATGTTTTGCATGTTATCATAGTAGATTGTATTAAGATTTACATTACTATTGATATACCTTCGATAGAGACTTTTGTCTACATATTTATATCATATATTGAACATCAAACAAGATTTGTGTTATCTATGAATACCTCTTAGAAGTGGAGAGTATTGTATATAAAGATTATGATAAATATATGTTATCCTTTGCTGCAAATAACAAACAAGTCTACGGTCTGTGACATAGTCGTATGACTATGATTGTCAAATTGAATGGCTATTATGTATATATAAACCATTTAAGGTTATTCTCAAACAAACCCTATAGAAAACATAAAGGCCGACTGTATGTATTGGCCGAACAATATTTACTAGCTATGCTTTCATTTAGTCAACCTGAGTAAGGCTGAATGCTAGTATGCTTTGTTGACTTGAGAAAGATTGGTATAAGTCATTCAATTTTGTCTTTTCCAGTGATAATAGTTCTTTAGTAAATTGTAGCAGACCAAGAGTCTTATTTCTTTTGTGTAAAACTAAAGTAACAATACTATGTAATCATAGTATCCTATCTAAGATCTGTAGCTAACTAAAAAGGTAGGTATCATTACCTCGACTATTATTAAAAGCTTAAATCTAGATTTTAGTCAATGCTTATGTTTAAAAGCACTTGATATTTAGACTTCTTATTCTGTTATTATGCTAAAGAATTTAGTTTGCTATAGATGTTATCCTTTTAGGTAACTAAGAGTTATCACAAACTATCTTTATCCTAGTTTTAAAATGAATTATTATTTATCCAAATCTAGGCTAAGAATAGCCACAAGATTGTCATGTAATACACTCACTATGGAAATGAAAGGTCAATTTTCTAGAGTTATTCATTGAGAATGAGACTATTTATTATTTGGAGTTCTCTTTTGAATTGCAAGAGAAAATGTATCCAATATGAAGGATTATGAAGTTATTGCTTTTATTCGACAAGTTAGAAGTTGAATATATTCCTAGACTAAAATAGATAGATTCTTTAATCATCCAACCAATGACATAATGTCATAATCTTGCATATCATTAGGAAAGAATACTAAATTTACTGATGAGGACAAAAATGGGTTGACAAGCCATTGAGTAGATGATAGGTTGTCATAGACCCATGATTGCAAGGATGCAAAGGACTCAATGTATACTTCTTAAGTCACCTAAGCTCCCACCTTATACTTGTCTAGTTGACTAATAGAAAAGAGTATATTTTGTTACAAGGTGTGCGCCCTTGGTCTCCTTGTGTTGTGTAGCACAGTGCTTGGGTTCGTGACAAGGCTTAATTGCCTCCTGTGGATTCATTGCCTTGCCTCCTGTGGATTCATTAACTCTAGTGGTTGTATCATGCATTAACAGATCGATCTTTTGGTACAACAACAACTGTCTTTCCAACAATTGGTATTAGAGCCTGGGTCACAGGTTCAAACACCTTGCTTGTGCTAGGGGAATTGTTGCAAGGTGTTTGCCCTTAGTCTCCTTGTGCTATGCAGCACAGTGCTTGGGTTCGTGACAAGGCTTAACCACCTCATGTGGATTCATTAACTCTAGTGGTTGTATCGGGCATTAGCAGGTTAATCTTTTGGTGCAATGACAATCATCTTTCCAACACATTTTATGTATTTAAGACTGATATTGAATAAACAAGTCAAAGTGTGTTGATATATAATATTATTTACTGATTTATAAGAATGTTGTCTCCAAGTCAAGAAAAGAGTGAGTGAACATACGACTTTATTTATATGAAACTTTGGCCTAAGTAATGCAAAAGCCACTGCTTGCATTGTCAGTTCACTGTGTACTAGATAGTTAAACAGTTAGAGTGGGTTAGACATAGCTAGAGCTAGACTAGAGTTGTAAGCCTGATTGTTATTAGCTAGGATACTTCACTAGTTCTCAGATGACATAAAGAATTAGTTGATTCTCATTATCTATACCCTCATGAAGGGAAGGACCACTTCCAGAAGGAAGGTTTGTGTGTAATGTCCCCATTTTCAGGTTTTCGTATAGCACAGTCAAAGCTGACCTTCTAGGTTGGTGACAACCTAATCAAAGGAGTATTTTGATGTCACTAATGTGTTTGGGTGATCTAGTGGAGCTATATGACACTTTCCAAAGAGATTTCAAACAACTTGTCCATACTATTTATAGTAAGTGCTTACATGGCAACAATGTTTCTAGGTTTTTCTGGGTTTGTTCTCTTTGGTCCTAGGAGAACACTACTATTTTTAGTAAGTGTTAGTATGGTGCTATTTTGGTGACTTGGCAGTTAGCTAATGGCTATCCTAGACATTGCATTGAGCTCAGTGATATTAGATGGTTTGCGGTGATGTCTTTCCAGGTGATTTCAGACTTTGGGCCCGAACTTGCTATTTTTGGCAAATTAGGGTTTATGTCTATTTTAGGATTTTCAGTGTTGGAGATGGAGCATCTCGTCGAGACCTTTTCAGTGAGCTATAGATCACTAAATTTTGAGTTCATTTGGGCCTCCGTTTTAACGTCTGTAAATTAATATTATTATTTAAATATTAGACTTTGGGATTTAATGGTTAAGTGATGATAAATAAAATATTTAAATGTCACTTAAGTTATATTGTGGAGTGCTCACCTTGGGAAATATTAAAATGAAATTAAAAGAAATATTCCCTCCAAAAGTGCAATGACCCCCTTAGAGAGTTATAAAAGAAGGAAAATAGACTCATTTGCCCTATGCTTGAAAATATGATTTTGTTGGCTATTTGCTCTGCTAGGGTTTCCCTAAGAGAGTTTGAAGAGGATTCGAACCAGAGTTTATTGGGAACAAAAACTCTCTCTAGTAACAACATTCTACAGGCGTGCAAGGCCACCCAAAGGTGCTAGATTGGCAAATACACATAATGTTTACATCCTGAGCTTCAATGGAGTTTGTTTGATGAGATTTGTGGAGTTTATTGCTTATATCATTTGCAGATTTATGGAGATTTTTTTATGGAAAATTGAAAGACTGATTTAGCAGCTGATTAGAGTAGATTTTAATAAGGGTTTGAGTTTGATTTCTATTGCAGCTATTAGCTGTACAACTGACATACTTCATTTGGAGGGTTTGGTGTTGATTGATGCTCAGATTTCTCATTGTTTGGGGTCGCCTAGCATCAGCCATTGTGTACATATTAGAAATTGTAATATTCAGAGGGTATTTTGTGTGGTTTGTTGTTGTTCAAGCTTTAGCCATAGCCATACACTTGCCAGATGGGACGTGGGTCTGGTAGAGGCTCATTCTTCCTTGTTTGTAGTTATTGTATTCCTCATTTGAGGGCGTCTAGGACCTCTTGTATTGTTTTTGCAATTGTATGCACAATATTTTCTATTCCTTGGAGTTTTGGAGTGAATTTATATGTACCCAGTTACTAGTCGGCTATAGCATAGAAACGAAGCTGTAAATTTTGACATGGGTATTTATCTATAATTCATTTGGAGGTATTTTTTAATCTGGGTTGTTATTTTGTTCAAAATCATTGTACTTTTTCTAGGTTTCACTTGCATGTTATATTTTCTATGTATTCTGGTAAGAAACAAACAATCTCAAGAAAACTGAAACCCCTTCTACATCTTCTCTCTAGCCTGAAAGAACACACTCTAAAATTTAAAAATAACACTAAAAAGATTTTTAAAAGAACCAACAGGTACGACACATTACAGTGGTATTAGAGTAGAAGATCTTACCATTCTGGGAGGCTAGATTCATACATGCAGATGAAAAAATGAGACATGCAACCTGTTTGCATTGCTACCCTTTTCTTGCAGATCTTCAAGTATTGGACAAATTCTTAGCTTTGCATGTTGATGATCAGCACTTGCATGAGTGTTCAGAGTTGGGTAGTTGAAAGGTTTGATTAGTTATTGTGAGGTCATGGCATCTCTCGTGAAGGGTGATCTTTGTGAAAGACTTTTTGATGCAAGTTTGAAACTAAAATTTTTGCCATGGTCAGATGAGAGAGTTATCAGCACTTTGGAAGACGCTGAGAAATATTTATCTAAACTCCCTTAGACACCTTCTGAGTCAATGCAGGTGGCTTTGGTTCCTTCAAAGACTTTATTGTGTAAGCTTGAGTTGTTGAGGTATCTTGACAAGAAGGTAAGATTGGCGGTTATCAGATGCATCAGTGAAGTCATGAGAATTTCAGCTCCTAAAGCACCCTACAATGATGACTTAAAGAGGGAGATGTCACAGTTGATTATTGAAAGTTTTCATGGGCTTGGTGATACCAGAAGCTTATCTTTCAAAAAGATTGCTAAGATGCTAGAAATCATGGCAAGGTTAGGTCATGGGTCTTTTTGATTTATCTCAAGTGTGATGATTTAATTCTCAAAATGTTTCATTGTTTCTTTGACAAAATTAGAAAATATCATGTGGATGATGTTAAAGCAGTAATGCAAACTATCTTGTCTCTAATTTTAGATGAAGATGATGTTATTATCTAAATTGCTAAGTATTTGGAGAAAGGAACATCATATTTCACCCGTAGCACAAGTTGTCAAAGACATTGGTTAAGCAAAAAATTGAGAAAATTAAACATCTCATGACAGAAGAAGAATGTTTTGCTTGTGGTTTACAGGTTACAATAATGAGCAAGAACCAAATGAGAAGACAAGGTCTATGCTTCTCTTGCAAAGAATTTTGGGAGCCTAACCACCAATGCAGAGATAAAAAGGACTCACTACTTGATGATGGTTTGACAGAAGCCCTTGAAGCTACTTTCAGTGCTTAAGAGGTTGTTATCAGCCCTATCAACAATTTTGATCTTTATGATAGCAGTCATTCTTTTGAGCATAGTCATGATTTAAATGTTATGGCACATGAGGAAAATGTTGTAGAAGAGACTTCTAATGTTGGCACACAAGATATGAGTGTCAAACATGAGGAAAGCAAGGAGAATACAAGCCATAATAGTTTTGATTTGTGTGACAATAGTCTGATCTATTTGCATCAGTGTGAGGTTATTGCCATTATACATGAAAATGATGGTTGTGTGGAGACATCTAATGTAGAAACTCAAGTTTCGGGTGATAGTGATGTAATAGGTGTTTTGGATTCAAGCCACAACAAATTTGATTTTGTAAATCAGACCTTAGAAGATGAGAAAAAAATTGAAAAGTAGCCTAATGGAGATGGTTTCAAAGATTGTTTGATAGATGTGTGTGCATCTATTTTGATAGGGGAGGTGTGCATTGATATTGGCGAATCAATAGCCTCTAGCATGTCATTTGAGCAATCCATAGAGGTTCATAATAGTAGTACACTTGATGACGATGTGTGCAAAGTTGATAGCACACATGAGGATGCTTACCAATCGGTGAGTGATGATGATTTAGCCTCTTACAATAGTGCAAATTACAAATTAGAAAATTTGTGTGGAGATGATTTGTCATAGGGGTCTCATCATTTGGCAGGGCAACTGAAGGTTAATGAAGGCATGATTGCTTTAGCCTTAGAACACTTTGATGTTGTTCAGCAATTGGTGGCACACTATTGTTAGACTCCAGGTATATATAAGCACCTTGATAGTGGACTTTCCCTTGCCGAGTTTTAGGCACTTAGAGATGCAGTTGGAATAATGAAGAATAATTACCTATAGTTATTATTAGATAGAGATCATCTTCTCATGCTCGATGGTATCTATTTTGATGCTACAAAGGGGAAGGAAGAGGAGGTTGATGAGATCACCTATGAGCTTGAGGTCACCACGGACTTGCTGAAGAGCACTCAATCAGCCCTTCAAGAGTCAAAGTTATGGATAGATGAGCTTACCATGGAGTTGAACTTAGCACAGTCTTCATCTCTAGTAGTCACAGTTCCAATATCTATGATAGTTACTGGTGATAAGCATAAACCCATGGATAGTGGTAAGGAGTACTTTGTGGATGTGGCTACACCCATTATAGTTGTAGGTACATGTGATATAGATGGGATGGGTGCTTTGGTTGAGAGTAGCAGAGAACCAGATGTTGTATGAGGAGTCTCTAAGGATAGTCCTATGATAGGTGATGCAGAGCAGGTTATTGATAGCTCATGCGAGGAGTTGGTGGATTCCCCAAAGGGTTGTGTGATAGAACGCCACACTACTCCATCATTTTCATGGGAGATATGCAGGGCATCATTCAGTGGGAAGACCGGTTCTCATGTTGAATTGTTTCCCTCTCCTAGAAGAAAATCAAAGATTACATCCCATTCAATTGATTTTGATCAACAACTTATTAGGCCATAGAGATGGAGAGGTTAGCTAAAGGTTACCGAGGGTAAGGTTGTTCAAACCTTAACTCGTATCAACAACACCCACAAGTTTGTGGAGGACCTCTTTTGGATGGCACAATTGGAGGAAAGGTAGATAGGGGTAGCGGTGGGCATTTCTATATCTAAGTTGAGAACTATCCAGCATGCCATATAGTGGATTAAATTAGAATACCTCCAATTGCTTTCAGATTGGGATTTTGCTATTGGGTATGCAGAGAGGACTTGCAGAGTATCTACCCAATTAGCCATTTAGGATCAGAGACATGAGCCATCATCTGATTCAAGTAATGAGAGTGATGAGGAGTGTGTTCCCCATGGCTATGATAGTCAACCATTAACACAGGTAGGTGCTTTTTATCTTGATTGCATAGTGAGGAGTGCTCATCATTTCTCTTTTAGTCCACACACAAATGACTTGATGATGCATAAGTGTAGATTGGCTCAGGATTTATACCATCCATTGTGGGATGAAGGGTTTCCATCTACAGAAGATGGAACTAGAGATTGCAAGTGTCTGACTCAGATATATCTAGAGAATTACTTACAGGTTTAGATATTAGATCACCATCATGCTCATGTATACCAGACAGAGTTTGCAACTCCTTTGTCTCAAAAATTTCCATTGGAGACATGGCTTCAGAGAGGTTGCAGCATCAGTAGGCATGATGACCTATTTAGCCTTTCCAGCGGTGGTGGAGGAGAGTCTTATTATTGCCTTGACTTGGGAGAAGCAGTTTCATATCTTCCAGCACCTATGTTGAACAGTCAACACATCCATGGGAGTTTGGTAAAGGATGAAAGGGGATGTGGTGGTTTAGACACTTTGAGATTCAATTACCTCTTCATGATTGATGGAAGTGAGGTTCTAATGTGTTGGGATCCAGGTGGTGATAGGTTTGCATGACAGTTCATTTGGATTATGATGTGTTGCTTCACCACTCTCTACATGGTGAAGATTATAGCAGAGTAGTGTAGTGGAAGTCAATAGGTGATGTGCATGATAGACTTCCATTTTGGCTTTGGGACCCAGGGGTTCCTATGTCTAGCATATTGTTCTATATTGGGGTAGTTACCTACATTGATGCTGAGCATGGTTTTACCTCTACTCAACGGATGTAATGGAGATGTTGTTGGACATCCTTTAGAATGATTTGGGATCTTGGAGTTCAACTTGGACATGCAGGTGCAAATTTATTGAGGACAAGAAACCTTTGGGAAGGGCGGACTCTAATGTCCCCATTTTTAGGTTCTCTTGTAGCACAGTTGGAGATAACTTTTTGGGTTGGTGACACCCTAATCAGAGGAGTATTTTGAGGTCACCAATGCATTCAAGTGATCTAGTGGAGCTGTATGACACTTTCCAGAGATATTTTGGACAACTTGTCTATACTTACTATTTATAGTAAGTGCTTGCATGACAACAATCGTTCTAGGTTTTTCTGGGTTTGTTCTCTTTGGTCCTCAGAGAACATTGTTATTTTTAGTAAGTATCAGTCTGACGCTGTTTTGGTGACTTGGAAGTTAGCTGATGGCTATCCTAGACGTTGCATTGAGCTAAGTGATATTAGATGGTTTGTGGTGATGTCTTTTCAGATGATTTCAGACTTTGGGCCCAAACTTTCTATTTTTGGTAAATTAGGGTTTGTATCTGTTTTGGGATATTCAGTGTTGGAGATGGAGAGTCTCATCGAAACCTTTTTGGAAAGCTTTAGATCACTTAATTCTGAGTTCATTTGGGCCTCCATTTTAAAGTCTGTAAATTAATATTATTATTTAAATATTGGACTTTGGGCTTTAATGGTTGAGTGATGATAAAATATTTAAATGTCACTTAAGTTATATTGTGGAGCACTCACCTTGGGAAATATTAAAATGAAATTAAAAGAAATATTCCCTCCAAAAGTTCAGCGACCCGCTTGGAGAGTTATAAAAGAAGGAAAAGAGACTCATTTGCTCTATGCTTGAATATATGATTTTGTTGGCTATTTGCTATGCTAGGGTTTCCCTAAGAGGGTTTGAAGAGTATTTGAACCAGAGGCTATTAGGAATGAAAACTCCCTCTAGTAACATCATTCTATAGGTGTGCAAGGCCACCCAAAGGTGCTAGATTGGCAAATACACATAGTGTTTGCATCTGGAGCTTCAATGGAGCTTGTTTGATGAGATTTGTGGAGTTTATTGCTTATATCATTTACAGATTTATGGAGATTTTCTTATGTAGAATTGAAAGACTGATTTAACAGCTGATTAGAGCAGATTTTGATAAGGGTTTGAGATTGATTTCTATTGCAGCTGCTGGCCATACAACTCACATACTAGTCGTACTTCATTTGGAGGGTTTGGTGTTGATTGATGCTCAGATTTCTCACCGTTTGGGGTTGCCTAGCATCAGCCAGTGTGTATAGATCATAAACCACAATATTCAAAGGTTATTTTGTGTGGTTTACTACTATTCAAGATTCAGCCATGGCCATACACTTGCCAGATGGGACGTGGGTTTGGTAGAGGCTCATTCTTCCTTGTTTACAATTATTGTATTCCTCATTTGGGGGCGTCTAGGACCTCTTGTATTGCTATTACAATTGTATGCACAATATTTTCTAATCCCTGGAGTTTTGGAGTGAATTTGTATGTACCCAATTGCTAGTCCAACTACAACATAGAAATGAAGTTTTAAATTTTGACATGGGTATTTATCTATAATTCATTTGGAGGTATTTCTTGATCTGGGTTGTTATTTTGTTCAAAATCATTGTACTTTTTTTGGGTTTCACTTGCATGTTATCTTTTCTATGTATTCTGGCAAGAAACAAACACATCTCAAGAAAATCGAAACCCCTTCTGCATCTTCTCTCTAGTATGAAAGAACACATAAAATTTAAAAATAACACAAAAAAAGATTTTTAAAAGAACCGACACGTATGACACATTACAGTGTGGGTGACCGTTGGTCTATGTTTGAAGGAAAAACACCAGGGTGATGTTGTCTCTCCCCTGCAGTTGACTGCCAAAGACTTGTGAATAGGAAACATTACTTATTATGTAAATGGAAATTGAAACATGTTGCAGTCACAAGGAAAACGACCATTTGTATTCATACTTGACAAATATGTAAAAGTTTTAAGTCACATGTGAAGCAACCATAAATTGAAATAATCTATTGAACTTTGGAAATTGTAAATATATTATTGTTGGATTTATGCTCTTAAAAAAAAGAGAAATGGGATTTTTGTATTATTTGTATTTATTTATTTAATATTGTAGTTGGGATGTTACATTTTGCTTCACAAATCAGTGCTTTTTTTTATAGATTAGTACTTTTGCATGTATTTTTCACAGCTCAACATTTTTTCTTGTAAATCAATGCTTTTTCTTGTAGATTAGCACTTTTTCCTGTAGATTAGCGCTTTTTCCTATAGATCAATGCTTTGGTTGTGAAACAACACATCAAACTTCAATTACTCATAACTTTTACATACTGAATCAAAATTCAACGATTTTTTTTTAAAATTACATAGAAAATCACAAGGAATCTATTAGTGCCATTTAATATATTGTATGTTGACATATATTTCTATTTTTTTGTAGATTTATCCTTTTCTAAGCTAACACTTGTTTGTATCTTATACTTGTTAAAGGCTAAAATCTATCAAACTACTAACAAGTTTGTTGTAAGTTTGCTTGTCAAAGATTTATAATTCAACAACCACTTGTGTTTTCTTTGTTTGGTTAGCTTGGTTGTGTCTTAAGGTGTGTGTATTCTCTTCCCTTGCATTGAAAAACAATCTTGGGAATCAAAATAACCCTTCAAACACATTCATTTTCACAACACATTGATTTCTAAGGGTTAATTAATCTTACTTGTGTGGATCAAGTGTGTGTATGCTCTCCCCTTGTACTACAAGGTGATCTTGGGGATCAATAACACCTCTTGGTTTACCTTTTTCACCCAAGGTGTGTTAGTGTTTGTATTCTCTCTCCTTGTGCTTAGTGTGATCTTGGAGATCAAAAACACCTAACATTTACATTTCCATTTAGGAGGCCTACTTGGGGATTTCATCGTCCCAAGTGATGACCTCAACCATGTGTTCTAGTGTGGTATATCAAAGGGTGAGAGAAACAATTGTACCTCAATCTAGTCATCATCATGTCTAGCAGAACCTTGGGGCCCTTGGTGATTCAAGACACAAGGTGAAGGGTTATTTGAGCCTTTGCTCTGGTCCCATGCTTGTAGACAGACTAGTATTCACAGATTTGACCCCACATACCTTCAATATATCAGGGATCCCCCTAGAGAACTTGTATGAGCCTAGATAAGACCTTTTGACCATCATTTCTTGTGATGAATTTCTACTGGGGAGGAGAAGTACTCACATGTAACTCCATGTGTTGAGATAGAGCTGACCTTGGTGAAGGCTTTGGTACTCCAAGGTAAGGGATTTCTTGTGTACACAACTATCCCTAGCTATCCCTCACATGGTAGATGGTATTAATGGATTAATTTTCCATTGTGAGTCCACAAGATTTGACACTCCTACTTGAATTAAATTATGTTTGTTCATGCGTTTGGTGTGTGTGTTCATTTTTCAAAAGCTGTGTACTTCCCTAATCCAAAATCCAAACCTTATACAAACATGTACATGTAGTGTGAAATCTATTGTTTACAAATTTTCCCAAGGTCAAGTTTTGAGCCATCCCTAATCACCTTCTAATCATTCATTTTTATCCAAATTCAATCTAATTGAATTTCATCACAATCCTCCTTATCCAAACCACCTCATCTCTAATCATCCAAATCACCTCATCCCAACTATCCTAGTCATCATAATCACCCTATCCAAATCATCCCAATCTATCCTCAATCCATCCTTAAGCCATCATCTAGGACTCTAATCCTAATCAAGTTATTCAAATCTAATCAAGGTCTTCATCCTATCCATTATCATCCTTAATCCTCATCATAATCTAATAATCAAGCTTAAGCCAAATCCTTCATAATCATCTTAATCCAATCCCTTTGTCAAAATAATCCCATTTCAATCAAATCCTAATCTAATATGTTTATCCCTCATCCAAAATCAATCATCCATTAGCCATCTATCCATATCAATCCAATCCCCAATCCATAATAAAAAATCATCCTTTGAAAATTAAAGATTGGTTGACTTAGCCTTACTTTATTCCATACATTTTCATCCAAATCCTAATCATAATTATCTAAATTATCATCAAAATCTTTCATCCAAAGGTGCTAGTTCAAAAATCAAGACCTTAAGTTGATCCCATCATCCTTATTACAAACTCACTTAAGAACATTGCCTATCTTAAGTATAGTTGTCAAACCTCATTAATTCATGCTTAAGAACTTTGTCTATCTTAACTAGAAATCAAATCCAATCAACTCTTGCTTAAGAACTTTGTCTAGCTTAAGTATAGAGAATCATCCCTTGTTTAATAAAATCAAATAATTTTAAGGTCTTGACATTTGATCTCCAGCCTACATCAAGTTCATCCATCATTCTACATCCCCATCTAAGCCTAATCCTAATCCAAAACCTACATACAAACATCATGGATTGGTTTGACAAAATGGTTATGGAAGTTAGAATGTCTATGCCAAACCCCATTACTTAAACCATGCCTCCAATCCAACCAATATCAAAATCATACCAACCTAAACCATACACATATCCTAGTGGACCTTATGATGCAAAGATACAAGAACTTAAATGTATCTATGAGAGATTTGATGCTCTCACTAAGGAAAAATGCAAAAATCTCATTGGTCATATGCCCTTAGCACATCTCATCATTGGAAATTCTCAAGACCATCCTTATGATCCTATCACATTAGCACCACCATCCCATATGTCATCCCCGTCAACCTCTTACCAACCTTCATCTCCTTATATGGTCATGTCATCACAACCAATTTATCAATCATCTCAATCTAACTTATGAATACCTCAAAGTTATCCAAACTTCACCTATTCATATACCTCATCTCAACCCACTACATGCCAACTTATTTCATCATATACCACTTACCAATTCACTCCCATGACCTCATACCCATCTACCATATCTTCATCCATGCCACCTCATACCCATCTACCATATCTATCATATACCACTTGTCGAAAGGTTTGAAAGCTTGAGGTTTTATCAAGTTGCCAAAGAAGGAAAAAAGACAAGTGAAAGAAGATAAGTTTCGGCAAGTTTGATAATTCATGAACTTGATGAAATGCTGAAAGAGGTTACAAGGTTCAAGATTTATTCAAAATGCTAGAAAGAAAGAAAGGAGGATGGTCTGATGGTTTCATAAAGTGTTGAAACACTAAAATGGATAAGTAATAAATCAAGAAGAATTTTTTTGGCAGTTTTAATAGTTAGCATACCTCTTATTTCATTGAAAGTTAGTGATAGGCCATCAATATTTGTAATGGAGGAATTTCACAATGCTAAGTGTTGTTAGTTATAACAATGTCTTTTAGGTGTGTCATTGGATGATTCATTTGAGTCATCATTGGTAGAGCCTACCTATTTGAAGCTCGACTAAGGAAAAGAATATTGTGGGGTCTCATTCTGAGAGTGCCACATGTCACAACCATGTACCTCCAAAAGGTTGTAGGTCTAACATATTTTTCATGTTGTGCTATTGGTTATTCATGATGACTCAACAAATTTGTGGGCCTAATTTCAAACAAAGATGAGGGGTTGATAGAAGATATAAGTTGAAACACATAGTGCAAGCATCCTACATGTTTCTATTGATAGTGTTGACACATTATAAATATACACCATTGGTTGAATCATGTTGAGTCATGTGTGGTGGGCCCAACTACATATAAAGGGAATCTTTGAAGTTGAAGGAAACATAAAGAGATATACATGGCACTTTTGTGCTACACTTAAATGAATCAAGACAGACATAGTAAAGGTTATGCATCTTTTCTCCTCATGGTGAGAAGGAATCTACTAGTAGGAGGGAGTGTATGGAGCCATCTAATCAAGAGTCTCATCTAACAGTGAGTGCACCTCAAAAGATTCATAGAGAATGATAAAATATTTCAATGCACCTTTGTTACACGTGTTACCAAGATTCATGATGATACATCAAAGAAAATCTAAAGCATAGATTGTGACTTAGAAGGATCCAATGGTCTGTGTCTCATTAAAATTACTTTAAAGAAAGCAGTTTTAAAGTAGACAAATTTCAAAGAAAACAAAGGGATGATAAAAATAGAAAATTGGCAATGTATCTCCATATTTTTTTTAACAAGAAATAGTTTATATGTTCAATGTGCATGGTCTTTTGCATGATTTTTTGGGAGACAAGTTCTATATAATGTTCTATTAGTTTGTAAGGGTTTGAGAAATTATGGGAAGAAGAATTGTTGAAACTCTATAGTCTTTTCTAAGGAATAATAGAGATCTGTAAGTTGTTTTCAGCTTGCATATTGTAATAGATTCACTCTATAGATAAGATATAAGAAAGAGCTTGTGATTTTGAGTCTCTCCTTTATTATGTTGTATCTTCTTGGATAATACATGTTTTCAAGGGAAACAAAAGTTTTTACCTCCACATTTCTTATGGGATTCATTGATATGATTAGTTCATATTTAAGGAATGTGGTAAATCTTTTTTAGGTCATGAGTGGGATGTGTTACTATTGTGAAAGATTATTAAGTAGATTCAAATGTATGCAAGTTATATAGTGGGTTTAATCATTGTAAGGTAGTGATATTATCATTAAACCCCAGAGGTAGAATTATATTGTGATAGCATATTGAATTCAAGTTTACACTCTGTGAACCCTAGGAAGAGGCATCAATCTTTCCTAGTAATTTGATCCACTCTTATAAATTAAGAAGACGGGTAGAAAGTTATCCAGGTTCATGATATTATGAGTAAAGCACTGGTGAATATGTTTTTAGGGATTAATATTTGATTTTTTATCTTTAGTCATATCATGATCCTATATTCCATTGAAGTTGAGGTTTGCATATCTATTTTTCTTGTTTTAGATTAAAATATCTCAAGGAAATACCCTCCCAAGTGAGGTAGAACTCAAAGAAGAAAAGGAGGTTTTAATCATGCCCTCCTATCCATTGGGATTCTTCATAAGAAAAAGACAAATATATTGTTGACTCTATTGGGGACAACTTAGAATAAGTTATCTATTGGAAAGAGTAACAAAGTTAGAAGAACATTTTAGATTTGTCAAAGTTTTTTTTCTTGTGAAGGGTGGAGACTTTGTTGAATAAACCCCATAAGAAACATTTTGTGAAAAGTCAATATGGATAGAAGATCATTGTACAAGAGGAATCCTGACAAGAAGCTTGTTGGTGAAATGAGTAAGAAGGGACATACTGTGTGGAAAGCTATAAATATTAGTAAGTAATATACTTTTGTCAATGATATGAATGAAAATAATATTATAAATCAATGAATGAAAGATAAACAAGTTGGGTATCATAATGATATACCTGCTTCTAGAGGCTCAAAACAAGGTGATAAGGATAAAGTGCATGGCCCTAAATAGCAATTATTTTTAGAAGATCTTATAAAAGAAAGAGATAGAAGTAGAAACTCATGTCAATGTGACATATATGGATAAATTTAATGATCCCCCACCAAAAGTGAGACAAAATGCTTTGTATAATGAGCAGGTAGGTTCACATGCTAAGAAGCAGAACAACCTTTTTGGTACACAAATAATTTGGCTTGTGGAAATGAGAATGAGTATGATGGTTATGTTGAAACTGATGATGATTAGCCTAGGATATATCAAAATAAAATAAACAAAGATGAGAATGATTATAAAGAGTATGAAGAACATTGGTTTAAAGCACAATCACATTGTAGTAATCAAGGTGAAAATATTGGTCAGAAATGGTTAATTTGAGAGAAAAAATGGCTAAGCTTCAAGATGAGAAAGCCCAGGGAGATCTCAAAGTTAGAATTGAAAATATAAGAAATATTGATCACATCAATAGAGAAAGAGTAGATACTCCTGCTAGTAGAAGAAGACTTCCTAGAGATACAAGAAACAACAGAAGCTATGTTCCTAAAAGACCTCCTCTGAATCTAGATAGGTATAGACAATTGAACATCATAGGTGTAATTGGATATTCAAATGATATCCCAAATGAATTTAGAGAAAATCTTCCAAAGTTTCAAGGAAATAATGTAGTTTCAGGAGAAGATCATTTGAAACCCTTCAAAAATTTTACTGATGATTATGAAATTGAAGATGAGGATGTATTAATGAAATTGTTTATTCAAACTTTAGATGATATTGTTAGAGATTGGTATAGAAGTTTTCTTGATGGAAGTATTGAGTATTGGGATGAATTTCAAAGAGTTTTTAGAGATTAGTATGGTGACAAGATTGATTCATGTTTTATCATTAATAAATTTGCAAGTATTGTAAAGGGATCAAATGAACTTGTTTTAGATTTTAATGTTATATTTGTTAGTCTAATGTCAAAGATTCCAACATATATGAGGCCTAATGGTTCCATGTTTTTATTATTGTATTGTAATACATATGATGCTAAGATGGGGTACTTGTTACATGATAAGGATCCCAATACATTAAGAGAAGCATACAGGATAGATGTAAATATCAAAAGCAATCAGAGAGCTTCTGGGAAGGTTTCAAAGAGGAGTGATGTAAAGATTCTATCTAATGATAAAGCCCAAAGTAGTATTTAGCCTTAGTACATGGGGATAAATTAGATTAGGCAATGCATGCTCTCAAAGAGTTGAGCTACAAGGTGGCAAGAAATGAGAAAGGCATTGCTACAGAAAGACCAAATCAAGCAAGACAAGGACCTAAATATTTAAGAAAATGTCGATGGATCTAATTAAGAAATACATTAAGAAAATGTTCGTCTTAAGTAGATCCCTTCTTGAAGGGATCTACTTAAGAAATATTTAGGTTCTTGAAGGGATCTACTTAAGATGGATCTACAAACATAAGGCCTTTGCAAGTTATGAATCAGTTAGGTCTTCAGGTCACTAGATCTTATGGTAAGTGTTTTTCTATGGACTCAAGAGAAGTGGTTGTTATAGGAATAATGAAGGATCTTGATTTTAAAATAGCTATATACCTATAAAAGGGATATAAAATGAATGTGACAGTAGTAGACATACCACCACAATATGGTATGATTTTGTGTAGAAGGTGGTCAACTACAATTAGAGGAAGCATTCAAATGATTTCTTCCTATGCTATGATCCCAATGAATGGGATTAATGTAAGGTTGGATAGGGAGCCAAGGTCTCAAGACATAGTTGAGGATCTTGATGAAATAAACAAGACTATATGCTACATTGATAGAGATCTGGACAATTTCAGATGTGAGGTTGATAATCAAGATGAACAAAATAGTTTATCAGAAAATCCAAAAAGTCAATAACAATGTAAAAATGAGGTATGAACTATGTTTTTTGATGGAGCATGTTCAAAAGAAGGGGTAGGAATTGGTATTGTGTTGATGTCCCTTGATAATAATACTTTCAAATTTTATTTCAAGCTAGGATTTGAATGCACTAATAATATTGCAAGGTATGAAGCTTTGTTATTGGGCCTAAATTTAGCTTTGAGGCATAAGATCAAGAATCCTAGAGTAGAGGGTGATTCTAAGTTGGTTGTATCACAAATAAAAGGTAAGTATGCTTCAAAGAATCAAAGATTGAAATAATACAAGAATGTTTCTTTAGATGCTATAGTATTGTTTGATACTTTTGCAATCGAATGGGTAGAAAGAGAACATAATGTAGTTGCAGATTCTGTATCAGTTACAACTATCAGATTAGAAGATGTGTCCTTAGTGGGAATCACAAAGGTGGAAATATTGATGAGACCCTCAGTTCAAAATAATATTCACCACTAGCAAGTATTTAATGGTGATTCTGATTTGTTCAAAATTTTAAACTTCACAGATGAATATGAGAGCCAAGAGATTGATTTCTAGCATTTTATTGAAATTGTGGGTGGAAAGGAATAATATTTGGGAATGAAATAATTTAGTTGAATAATTTAGTTGAAAACTAATACCATTCGTAAAGGATTAGTAGCTCTAGAGAGAGTGTTTGATGGGGTAGATAGGAGCTTAGTTAAGCCTACACTAATAAAAAGAAATGACTTGGAATCTAAAGTCAATTTAGGTACCCAATCCTCACCCAAATGTGTACATTAGAAAGAAATAACATCCACATATCAAAAAATTATTAATTGCATTGCTAAAAAAGTACAATATAGGGTATTTGCATGGTCATATGATGACTTAAAAGTATACAGAGAAGATTTATTTTTGCATGAAATACCTCTCAAAAATAATGCCAAACCATTTAGGCAAAGACAAAGACCCATCAACCCTCTGTTAGCTCCTAAAATGCAGTAAGAATTGGCCAAGCTTAGAGGAGGAATTATCAGGTCTATCAGGCATTCTAGTTGGGTGTCAAATCTAGTTCCTATCAAGAAGAAAAGTGGAGATACCAAGTTATGTGTAGATTTCAAGAACCTAAATATTTCTTCTATGAAAGACAACTACCCATTTCCAAACATGGTGATGTTGCTAGAAAGAGTGACTGGAAGTGAACTGTTATCCATGATGGATGATTGTTATAGCTATAATCAGGTGAAGGTCAAGGAGTCAGAACAATATAAGATATCTTTTACAACTCCTTGGGGTACATATGTGTATGTCAAAATACCATTTGGGCTCACAAATGTAGAAGAAACATTTCAAAGAGCCATGGATGTGGCCATTGTAGATATAATAAATGATATTTTGGTTGTGTATCAAGATGACTTGATAGCTTACTCAAAGAAGGAAGATGAGCATTGTGGTCATTTAGAAAAAAAAATCATGAGATGCCTAGAGTATGGTATAATCCCAAGAAATTTATGTTTGCGGTTACAAAAGGAAAATTACTGGGACATATAGTATTGAAGGATGGAGATAGAATTAATCTAGAAAGAGTTAATGCAATTGACAAAATTCCTTTGCCTAAAATAGTAAAAGGTATTCAATCTTTCTTTGGGAAAATTAATTTTGTTGGAAGATTCATTTCTAATTTTGTTGAGAAAACAACAACCATCTTTAAGATGTTGAAGAAAGGAAAAAGCATAGTGTGGGAATGTGAGCCAACTCAATCATTTTAGAAAATTAAGGAAGCTATAAAGTAGGCTGTAGTATTGGCTTCACCAAATTTTTCCAAGACTTTTTTATTTTTTTCCTTTGCTTCTTATCATACAATTGTAGCTATGTTGTTATGGAAAAATTAGGATGGATATGAACAAACTATTTCATTTTTTAGCAAGTATTTTCAATAGGTTGAATTGAAATATGAAATTTTGGAGAAATAGGCTTATGCTCTTGTAAAGTCTATAAAGAATTTTAGGCCATATTTGATTGATGCTAAGATTGTTGCATATGTGCCTCATGCTACAATCAAGGATATATTCACATAGTAGGATGTTTTTAGAAGAAGGTGTAGATGGATTAATAAAATTAAGGAGTACAACATAGAAATCCACATCACCAAACTGGTAAGAGGCTAAGGATTGGCCAAACTCATGGCCGAGTCTAACTTGGAGATATCAGAAGAAAATTTGATAGAAGTTAGGAATGATGAAGAGATTGATATTCTTGCTACCTCTCCTTGGTACAAGGATATTATATATTATTTATTGCATTTGACTTGCCTTGCTAATTTCAATGATAGCCAAAAAAGAACATTGAAGTTGTAGGCAGCCAAATATACACTCTTCCAAGGTAGTTTGATGTAGAAGAATAGAGATGGTGTCCTCTTGAAATGTCTCAATGAAGGAGATGTTAACCTGTATCTTCAAAAATGTATAATGGAGTATGTGGTGGACATTTCATAGCTAAAACAATAGCTCATAGAATTCTTAGAGTTGGATATTGGTGGCCAACTTTATTTGTTGATGTGCAAAAATTGGTAAGAAAATGTGATCCATGTCAAAGTTTCTCAAGTAAATTAAAGGGATTAGGTGCATTATGTTTAAGGTCAATGATGGTAGAAGCTCCATTTTAGTAGTGGGGAATAGATTTCATTGGAGAAATAAATGAAAAATTTAGTGCAGGATATAGATGGATTCTAGTAGCAACATGTTATTTTACTAAGTGGGTTGAGGCTATTCCCACTAGAAGAGCTACTAGTAAGGTGGTGATTGATTTTATATTGGATCATATCGTGACTAGATTTGGTGTCCCTAATAAGATTATAGTAGACAATGCAATGTGTTTCAGGTCTGGTGATTTTACCAAGGTTTATTTTGAATATGGAATTATAGTATCTCATTCATCTCTATATCATCCACAGGGGAATGGACAAGATGAATCATGTAATAAAAACCTGATGAAGGTGATTAAAAGAATGCTTGGTTAAAATAAGAAGGCATGGGATTCTAAGCTCAAATTGGCAATATGGACAGATAGAGTGACTCCAAAAAGTCTATAGGAATACCTCCTTATGAATTGGTATATGGAATTGATGTTGTCCTACTAGTTAACATGATGATACATGTTTACAAGTTCATCTAGGAAACACATGAAGGCATAGATGATGCTATGAATTGTAGAATTAATTAGTTGATTGAGCTTGATGAAAATAGAATGAATGCTCAAAAGATTAATTTGAAGGTGCAACAATAAATAAAATAGTTGTTTGATAAGAGGGTAAGCTTAAGAAAATTTGAGATCAGAGACATGGTGTTGGTTTGGAATGATAGGTCATAGGATGAAGGGAAATATGGAAAATTTGATCCCATGTGGTTGGGTCCCATGATCATTGAAAATTTATATGGTGAGGATTCTTATTTCATTAAGAGTATTAGTGGAGAGTTTTATGAAATGCCAATGCATGGCCAACTCCTGAAGTATTAATTCTCTTGAGCTTTCACTCATATTTTCCATGCACAGTAGGTTTTAGTTTTCCTGCTATATTGTTTTGTGTTGTGTAGCCATGATTGTTTGTTCCCCATGGTGAAGTGTTTGTGTTTGTGTGTGTGGTTTGCATCCTAGAGTTTTTTGAATTCTCACCATGTCCCATTGGAACAGGTGTCCCCGAACAAGAGCCACTATTGGGACCTTCATTTTCTAGTCCCAAATATTGTGAAATCCTATGTTATTTCTCATGTTTATACCCCTTCCTATTTCTCATATCCTTGCATAAGTCTTAAGAAATCATCTTGAAATCTATGAAAATCCCAAGTCCATAAAAATCAAAGTTCTTAAGTCTTTGTAATGTTGAAAGTATTGCCTTTTAGCAAGTTCATGGGTTCACAAACCTGCTGAAAGGACAAAATTGCCTTAAACCTTGTAAAGCTTGGTGCCTTTTTGTTTCAGCAGTTTGGTAGGTTCACGAACCTATGAAATTTTTGAAAGATTCAAAAACTTGAGGTTTTACTGATTTTCCAAAGAAGGAAAAAAGACAGGGAAAGAAGATAAGTTTTGGCAAGTTCGCCAATTCACAAACTTATTAAAATGTTGAAAGAGGTTCCAAGGTGCAATATTTCTTTGAAATGCTGAAAAACAAGAAAGGAGGATGGTTCAATGGTTCTTTGGTTTTAGAAAGTGTCAAAACATTGAAATGGATAAGTAATGAATCAAGAAGAAAGTTTTTGGTGGTTTCAGTAGTTAGTGAACCTCTTGTTTCACCGAAAGTTAGTGACGGACCATCAATTTTTGAAACAAGGGATACCACATGGAGGCATTTTGTAACACCTAAGTGTTGTTAGTTCTAACAATGTATTTCAGGTGCACCATTGGCCAATTCATTTGAGTCATCATTTGTGGTGCCTACTTATTTGAAGCCTGACCAAGGAAAAGAAGATTGTGAGGTCTTTTTCCAAGAGCACCACGTGTTGAAAACATGTACCTCTAATGGCCATAGGACTAACATCTTTTTCTTGTTATGCTATTGGTTATTCATGATGACTTGGAAAATTTGTGGGCCCAACTTCAAACAAAGGTGAGGGGCTAATACAACATATAAGGTGAAACACATGGTGCAAGCGTGCTACAGGTTTCAATGACAACACTGACACATTATAAAGATGTATCATTGGCTGAATGATGTTGAGTCATGTGTGGTGGGCCCGACTTCATATAAAGGGAGTCTTCAAAGTCAAACGAAACATAAATAGATACATGTGGAACTTTCGCGCTACACTTCAATGAATCAAGAATGACATAGTAAAGGTTATACATCTTTGCTCCACGTGGCAAGAAGGAATCTACGAGTAGGAGGGAGTCTACAGAGCTATCTAATCAAGAGTCTCATCTAACAATGAGCACACCTCCACAGGGAATGGTAATATATTTCAATGCACCTTTGTTACACATGTCACCAAGATTCACAATGACACATCAAAGAGACTCTAAAGCATAGATCATGACTGAGAAGGATCCAATGGTCTATGTCATCAAGAATTACTTTAAAGAAAGTAGATTTAAAGAAGGCAAATTTCAAAGAAATCAAAAGGATGATAAGAATAGAAAATTCAACAATCTATCTCTAGATTTTTCTAAAAAGAAACAGTTTTCATGTTTAGTGTGCATGATCTCTTGCATTCCTTTTTGGGAGAAAAGCTCTATATAATGTAATGTTCTATCAGTTTGTAAGGGTTCAGAAAATTTTGGGAAGAAGAATTATTGAAACTCTGTAGTCTTTTCTAAGGAATAATAGAGATCTGTAAGTTATTTTCATCTTGCATATTGTAATAGATTTTCTTTGGAGCTAAGATATAAGAAGAGATTGAGATTTTGAGTCTCTCCTTTATTTTATTGTATTTTCTTGGAGAATATATTTTTTTAAGGGAAACAAAAGTCTCTGCCTACACATTTGTTGTGGGATTCATTGATATGATTAGTTTATATTTAATGAATGTGGTAAACCTTTTTAGATCATGAGTGGGATGCGTTAGTATTGTGAAGGATTATTAATTAGATTTAGATGTATGTAAGTGGGTTTAATCATTGTAAGGTAGTGATACTATCATTAAACTCCAGAAGCAGAATTATATTATGATAGCATATTGAATTCAGGTTTAGACTCTATGAATCCAAGGAAGAGGTGTTGATCTTTCTTAGTAATCTGATCCACTCTTATAAATTAAAAAGATGAATATTTGTACACTTGGAGTGTTGTAAAAAGTAGTGGAAAGTTATCCAGGTTCATGAGGTTGTGAGTAAAGTACTAGTGAATATGTTTGTAGGAATTAATATTTGATTTGTTATATTTAGTCATATCATGAATCCCATCTGCCATTAAAGTTGAGATTTTCATATCTAGTTTATTTGTTTCATTGATTACAAGATCTCAAGGAAATACCCTCTCGAGTGAGGTAGAACTCAAAGACGAAGAGGAGGTTTTATAATGTCCTCATATCTGCTAGGATTTTTTAGTAGAAAAGGATACCAATACCTTGCAAGTTTAGTGAAGCGGTGAGTTGAATTGTGGACTTGATCTAGATCTAGTGAATGACTCTTATACCATCTTGTCTTCTTGGTTTTATTTAGATCTTGGGATGGTTAATCATCCTTTAACTTCCAAGATTGCATTTGAAAAGGACCCCTATCTAAATCAAGTTCATTCCCCACTAATGTTAGGGTTTATTATAGGGATACATAGCCATGGAATTCAATGATGAAGTTTTATTTGCAAAAAAAACTTATCAAGATAATACTCTAATATGGTGTTTCCATAACTACTTATATTGTTGGTGGTTATAAAGGAATGACTATAAAAAACTTGGTAACCCATTCTTGAAAGTAACATTTTTATCCACCCTTGTGCAAATGGGTTCTTCTTTGCCATCTATGTTTCTCCAAAGGACAAGGTAAATGTAGTGATTCTCTCACTACATTTGAATTTTCATAAAACCTCTTACATTATTAGAATATTTTTGGAGCTATGTGAATTATTAAATTATCATTTTTTTGTGGCTTCCTTTTTCTAAATATTTAATATAAAACTCCTGCCCCCCCCATTTACGAAGAGTATGGGGCACTCTAAAAAGGAGGTGTCTATTTTTTAGGTTTATCATGCAAGTGATTTTGGTCCCTTACTTTAACCTTTTATGATCTATGGTTGAGATTGCTTACTTTGGGAAATCTATATGTATAAGTTTTTTTTGGAATGAAAATATCTTTTGGTTGTCTTTGCAATTTTACCTATGTATTTTGCTCTTGTAAAAATGGTGGATTGATAACTGTTATTTCAGCTCTTGAATAATTGACTAATGGAATGTTGTTTTAAGCTTTTATTCTTCATACTCCATCTTGGAGAGTGTCCTCTAATTTAATTTTGAATATGTTTTATGTTTGTCTTCTTATGCCCCTCTGATGGAAGTGGATTGTCTTTATGTATATGGATATCTATTGATAATAGATGCTAGGTAGTTTGCTATTGGGTACATTGGGAGGTTCACATAATGTAAGTTGAGATAGCTCCATCATAAATAATTTAATTTTCATGGATGAAGGTTATATGTGCATTGAAGGGACACTTGATTAATCTCTTTATTTGGTATCCCTTTGCCACCATTTTCATTTCATTTCTCTCACCATCATATATTTTTTCTAAACCTTATGCATCCTATCTCTTTTACTTGCAAACATTAGTTTGGTTTTAATCTAGATAGGAAGATGACCTTCTCTAGAGGTTGCTCACATAATTGAAAGCTATCTATGAGCATCCATGTAATGTCCCCTTCCTAGGCAATTTTCATGATAAGCAATTTAGCCTTTATCTCCCGAAGGCTAATTGACGAAATAAGGGAGATATTATTAAATTAATTATTTCATAAGGTTATTACTTAATTTTCAATCAAAAGGTAACCTTATATTTAATTAATTTAATAAAGTGACTTAAAATAAAGATTATATCATTAAAGTCACTAAAATAAAATAATAAAATTTTTCTAGAAGCCTCTTGAAGTGGGATTAAAAATTGTATAAAAGAAGGGGCAAGGAAAGCTTCCAGGTATCCGATTATTGACATTTGCATTTGATGAGTTTTGTGGAGCCAAGGGTTTCTGCATATTTGGTCTTTGGGAATGAAAACTCCCATAGATTAGCATAACTGAGGTGGTGAAATATCCTCCGAAGGGTTGCAAATTGGAAGGGATACTTCAGTCCTTTCATTTGTGCTTAAATCTGTAGTATTAACCAAGGGTTTGGAGGAATTAATTTGCATATCAGAAGTTTTTTCTATTGGCTGCTACAGTGCTGTGAATAGTGCCACTACAGTGACATGAATAGTGCACTACAGTGATTTTCTATAGTACGCTACAGTGTCGCGCTACAGTGATTTGCTATAGTAGTGCTACAGTGATTTGCTACAGTGCGTGCTACAGTACATGAACAGTAACACTATAGTCCCGGCATGAACAGGGCAGCTGGGAGAAGGTTTCACATTGGGTTTGGACGGAACTCCTTTCCTTGGATATTGGTTTATTCTCCTTCAGCATCATTGGGCATCACTATTATCAGGTTCTTCTTACAACTATTAGTAGTTTGCATTGTCATCTTAGGCATTTAATTTTGTTGCTATAAGTGATAACTTAGAATCAGATTTGGCATTGTTGTAGTCATCATTGTAAGCCAATTAGTCTTGGCAAATTCATAGCAATATTGTACTTGGGAATGAATTCAATAAAGGAGATGTATGTTGCATACCATTTGTCTGACGAAATGTTCATCTAATAGCATACATGATCAGCATAGTAATTGCATGCCAATTGGCTGTAGGTGTGCATTTCATGTCTAATTTTCATGTATATGCATCGAAAATACCAAAAAAAGAAGTCATATATGCATTTAGATTAATTCTTAGACATTATAGTTTGGATTTATGAGCATTTAGAGTACTCAGCTATCATTATCAAGCAAAAATATCAGACTGAAAACACAAACCAGCAAGCATTGGGTTTACATCAGAAGTGTTTGACAATATTCCTTGAGGTTCAAATCAGCAATATAAGGTCCGAAATAGCAAGGGATATTATAGTGGTATCAGAGCGGTTTCCTGCCATCCTTTGCATTTGAAATCAGCTCATTAAATGCAGCAAAGTGATAGGGACAAGAGGTATACAGCTAGAGAAGAAAGGAAGCAAAAACAGTGGCCACAACCACTTGAACAGAACACTTTATCAGCTACTTTAGCAGCAAAACAGTGAGAGCTTGGTTCATCCGGCACTATGGGTGAAAGAGGTGAAGGTAGCCCTATCAAAAATAGGGGAAGAAATGATGAAGAATAGGAAACACGTGAACTCTATAGACAAATGGCTACGGGGCAGCAACAGGTGGCAGATGCTGTGTGGGCACTTACTACAATGATACAACAAATGAACCCTCAGAGAAGACAAAACTATGAACCGGATGATAATAGGAGTGTGGTTGGGACACCTAGGGTACAAGCATCTTCTCACATGGCAGATAGGCCTACACGTCCTACTTTTTTAAGGAATGAAGAAGAAGAAGGAGAAGAAATGTTTGCAGATACTCTTATGGTAGCTAATGATGAATGGGAGTTGTTGACACCACAGGTCAAGGAGCGCATGAGCTTTGATAGGTTTGTGAGTCAAAGAAGAGAACACTACAGGGGAAAGCAAGAAAAGAGACCAAGAAATCAAAATAATGATTTGATGTATGCTGCCAGCAGAGTTACATTGCCCATGTTTGATGGTAGTGGGAAGGTCACGGCTCAGGCTTGGATTCATAAGCTAGACACCCTCTTAACTCTTAGAGCCATGACAGAAAGGGATGCAATAAAATATGCTACTTTTCACTTGGAGGGAGCAGCCCACGATTGGTGGTATCATGGATTAGAGACATTGCATCATAATAGTATCACTTCATATCAGGAGTTTGTTGATAGATTGGTGGAACGCTTTGATAAGAGAGATCCAGAGACATATTTTAGAGAATTGGCACAGCTTAAGCAGACTGGGAGTTTGGAGAATTACATTAGTGAATTTCAGAAATTATCAGTCATGGTCTCCAATATATCTGAAAGAAGATTGGTTGTGCTATTCATGGAGGGCTTATTGGAGCCGTTGAGAGGATGGATAAAGGCTTTTGATCCCCCGACATTACAGGAGGCGATGAAAAAAGCTAGGAGTATGGAACTTGTAGCCCCTCAAAGTAAGTACTCATCTAAGGGATCTTCTTCTTACCAGGACAACAAGACATTTCCTAAGAAAAAAGAAATTTCAGACTCAAAGGGAAAATCAGCAGCACCGAGACATTTAATGACTTGCGAAGGAAAAAGTTGTGCTTTTATTGCAAAGGTCCCTATGATGCAAACCATGACTGTCCTTTAAGACCTAAGGGCAAAGCAAATAGGATTATGTGGGCATTCTATGAGGATTCAAAGTTGGACCAGCAATCTGATCAAGAGGAATCTAATGAGGAAAAACCTGATGATGAGACAGATAAGCATGAAATTGAGGCTGAAAATGTTGAAGCAAATTTTCAAGAAGCACACCTTACTAGCATACAGCAAGAGGGCTCATTCAGGATGCATGGGGTTTTAGCCGGACAGAAGATCATTACCTTGCTCGATACAGGTGCCACGCATAACTTCATTGATGCTAGGTTGGTTGAAAGGCGCAAAATTTGGACAGAGGAATTTGAGGGCATAAGAGTAAAAGTTGCTGATGGGTATACACTTAAGTGTGACAGGATGATTCTAGGTCTTCCCATGCGATTGAATAACTTTGAGTTTAAGGCAGATTTTTATGTGGTAAACATGGGAGAAACTGACATGGTTTTAGGAATGAAATGGCTTCATGATATTGGGGAGTTTACGATTAACCTTAGGGAAATGGAGATGAGGTTTAAGGTGGATGGGAAGACTCATGTGCTAAAAGCCATCAGGGATACCAGCTGCAAGATGATATCTTTCAAAAAAATGGAGAGACTTATGCGCCACAACATGATTGAGTGGGTAGTAGGGTGTATTCTAATGCCAACACAAGAAGAGAAACAAAAACGAGCCTATCACCCAGATATACAGGAGTTGAGGATCAAGCACTCCAAAGTGTTTAGTGATATTCCACCAGGCAGGCCTCCAGACAGAGGGATTGAGCACATAATAGAATTGGAGGAGGGTGCTAAACCCATGATGATCACTCCTTACAAACACCCCAAGCGGCTAAAAGATGAGATTGAAAAAACAATTAAGGAACTGCTGGCTATGGGGTACATTAGGCCAAGCAAATCACCTTTTGCTTTAGCAGTAGTCTTGGTCAAGAAAAAAGACGGTACCCTTCGGATGTGCATCGATTACAGGGTGTTGAATAAGAGGACAATTAAGAACAGGTACCCTATTCCTCGTATTGACGAATTGATCGATGAGCTTCATGGTGCTCGCTATTTCTCAAAAATAGATTTGAGATCAGGTTATCACCAGATCAGGGTCAGAGAGCAGGACATCAAGAAGACAGCTTTTAGGTGCCATTGTGGACATTTTGAGTTTGTGGTTATGCCATTTGGGCTAACCAATGCTCCTACTACGTTTCAGTCCACTATGAACAGGGTTTTTCAATCACAGCTGAGGAAGTTTGTATTAGTCTTCTTTGATAACATTCTGGTATACATCAGAACTTGGGAGGAACATATCGCCCATTTGGATACAGTGTTGGGAATTCTTAGCAAGGAGTCTTTGTACGCCAAGGAATCCAAATATGATCTAGGCGTGACAAATTTGCTATACTTAGGCCATATCATCAGTGCAGAAGGTGTGTGTATGGACCCTGACAAAGTCAGAGCTATTATTGAGTGGCCTACACCTGAGAATCTTACTCAGCTTAGGGGATTTTTGGGTTTATGTGGCTTCTACCGCAGATTTGTCAGTGGATATTCACGTCATGCAGCACCACTTATAGATTTAATGAAGAAAGG
Source organism: Cunninghamia lanceolata (assembly GCA_027924645.1). Lineage (NCBI taxonomy): Eukaryota > Viridiplantae > Streptophyta > Pinopsida > Cupressales > Cupressaceae > Cunninghamia > Cunninghamia lanceolata. The sequence goes on along the minus strand of BSBN01000916.1, from coordinate 12,853,529 downwards.
GGCATTTGTTTGGACACCAGAGGCACAAGAATGTTTTGAGAAATTTAAACAGTTGATGACTACTTGCCCAGTTCTTGCCTTGCCAGATTTTACTAGACCTTTTGAGCTACAGTGTGATGCTTCAGGTGAGGGGATTAGTGTAGTTCTTATGTGGGACAAACATCCGATAGCTTTTGAGAGCAGGAAGTTACGGGGTCCAGAGAGGAGCTACAGTATTTATGATAAGGAGATGTTGGCCATTATGCATGCATTGGCCAAATTTAGACAATACCTTGTGGGTAGCAAGTTTTGCATTAAGACAAATCATAACAGCTTGAGGCATTTTCTAGGACAGCGAGATCTCAATGATCGTCAACAAAAGTGGGTGAGTAAATTGCAATCATATGACTTTGACATTACTTATGTCAAGGGGACTCAGAACGTAGTTGCTGATGCTTTGTCTCGTCATCCCCATTTGAGCTCTATGGTGGAGATTTTAGAGGATTGGAGATACTTGATTGTGGCAGAGTATGCCAAGGACTCATGGGCTTCTAGCATAATTGAGGGGTCAGTTAAGGATGACAGGTACTCAGTTGTAAATGATCTTATCATTTACAAAGGTAGGATATTTTTAACCCCAGGATCAGTGATGCAGAGTGGGACGCAACGGAGGAAACCTAACAGGAAGGGGCCGCCACCTGTACAAACAACCTGATAAAAATGTCTATCGGCTGAACATCATCATCATATTTCCTAAGGACGCCAACAGCATCATCACATTTCAACAGCATCATCATATTTCGGATGATCGCAAATATCCTCCTGTCGATTACTATTTACCTCCTCCGTCTGTCGCCTATCATCATCATCATGATAATCAACGGGCGCAAACATCCTCCGGTTGCACTGTTCATCGGGTGACAAATACAAGCGGCATCATCATGATATTCAATATCACCTTCGTCAGCAGGATATCCCAATATCCGGTTGCTCCAAATATCCTGATGACGTTGCACTTCAACAACTTGCCTTCGACGCTCCACTGCCCGACGATACAAGCAACAGCATCATGATATTGGTCATCCGGTTCCTCGAAACCTCCTGATGATGCTTAACGAATTTCTGCCTTCGCCGATGCCTAAACCCTTAGCGACGACAGCATAAACTCGCATAGAGGGATTTCTTAATATCCTGATGACGATGACGTCATATCCTGATGATGATGACGTCACACATCATCCTGATGAACTCTTCAACTCTTAGCCAAAAAAACTCAACTTTCACACCCGCATCCGTTAGCGATATGCGGATGATGACCTTCCCCGAGAGATGATCCTGACTGCGATATATACACTGAGTATATATCCAACTCAAAACATCATGATGCACCTGCAACATGCAAACTTCAACAACTTCACGACCCGATCCTGATGGCGATGGATTCGCAGATGACGATGCGGCTCGTTCCGACTGGAAACGCACATGCAGACTCCTGTGTATCCTTCCACTGCATGAAAACACTCACAACCGCATAATTTCACAAAGATCATGTGACGACCGGGCCGGATCACCTTCAAACCAAAATCTAACAACTTATCTTCTAGACCTAGCACATGAGGATGCTAGGCTGACTTACAGCATGCTCCTAATAGATCTCCTGAACAATACAATGCATACACAGAAAACACAAATGCAATCTAAGCTATGATACAGGACCATTCCACTGATTTGCAGGATCAACCGGTGGAAGGGTTGAAAGTGCCCATTAACTTGCAAAACGGAAAGGAAATCAACACAGATGCAAACAGATAATGCAAAAGACGAGATCTTATTCAATTGAAATTCAATGTCCTGAATACAGCTTCACAATGTCTGAACTGCTCTCCTGAATATCAACTCAACACAACACCAGTACATCTAGCAACATCAATATCAAACTATATCTCTAAACCCTACAGATCGAAGGTATATATAACAAATCCTTCGAGTACTACTAACATCACTTCCCAGCGGCTGGGAGCTTCCAAGCGGCTGGGAGAGAGGACAGCTCAGACTCTCTTATCCCGATCTCTAACTGCCTACACATACTCCTATGCTGAACTATTACATAGCATCGGTCACAGTGGACCTTATTACATGATAAGTCAAACATACTAAAAATAGCCTACTGCCCTGTCATCATGCGGATAACTATCCGATATCCTGATCATGTATGTCATCATGCGGACCTATATCCTGATCATGTGCGGGTGCTCCTGCACCAATCAGAAATGAAGAACACAGTGATGAGGTATTTTCATGATACACCTATGGCAGGGCATCCCGGGTACTTCAAGACTTACAGGCAGGTTTGAGAGTGCTTTACTTGGAAAGGGCTCAAGACATATGTTCTTCGATATGTCAGAGAGTGTCCTGTTTGCCAGCAGAATAAACAAGAACATACATACCCTGCAGGTTTACTTCAGCCACTTTCGATTCCTGATAGGAAGTGGGAGTGTTTATCCATGGATTTTATTACCGGTTTGCCGAAAACCCAGGGACGAGATTGTATCTATGTGGTTGTTGATCGGTTAACAAAATATGCTCATTTCTTTCCAATCACAACTACATACTCAGCTACACAGGTAGCAGAACTTTTCTTCCATGGGATATTTAGGTTGCATGGGTTACCTCAGAGCATTGTTAGTGACAGGGATAGTCAGTTCTTGAGTCATTTTTGGCAGGAGTTATTTAGACTATGTGGGACAGAGCTTACCCTGAGTACTAGCTACCACCCACAGACGGATGGCTAGACAGAAATTGTCAATAAGTGGGTGGAGGGATATCTCAGGAATTACATTGTAGGGCAACAGAAGGGTTGGGTTCAGTGGATATACCTTTGTGAGTACTGTTACAATACCACTTACCATCTCTCGATTCAGATGACACCATTTATGGCCTTGTATGGTTATGAAGCGCCCAGTTTCCTTGACTTGCTGATGAGTGATAGTATAGTGCCTAGTGCAAGAGATATGTTACAAGAGAACCAGGATATTATGAGAGCTCTTCGGGAGAATATCTAAAAGGCACAAAATCAGTAGAAACAGTATTTTGATCAAAAGAGAGTTGAACGGTCATTTGAGGTTGGGGATATGGTGTATCTGATGTTACAGCCCTATCGACAATCCACTCTCAAGAAGAGTGGTGTAGAGAAGCTCAAGCCATGTTATTATGGCCCTTTCAGGATTATCCGGAGTTGGTGATGTGGCTTATGAGTTAGAATTACCGACAAATAGCAGAGTACACAATGTTTTCCATGTGTCACGCCTCAAGAAGGCATTAGGTCATCGTGTGGTTTCTTTTGCTACCTTACCACCCTTGGATGATGAGGGGAAGTTGATTTTGGTGCTTGAGGCTATTTTGGATGTTAGGGAGAGGCAGTTACGAAGACGGGTCATCAAAGAATACTTGATCAAATGGAGGGATTTACCGGTTGAGGATGCCACTTGGGAAGGCGAGGAGATTCTTCAGCATCCAGAGTTGAGATTGCTTGGGGACAAGCAATTTCAAGAGGGGCGGACTGTAATGTCCCCTTCCTAGGTGATTTTTATGATAAGCAATTTAGCCTTTATCTCCCGAAGGATAATTGATGAAATAAGGGAGATATTATTAAATTAATTATTTCATAAGGTTATTACTTAATTTTCAATCAAAAGGTAACCTTATATTTAATTAATTTAATATAGTGACTTAAAATAAAGATTATATCATTAAAGTCACTAAACTAAAATAATAAGATTTTTCTAGAAGCCTCTTGAAGTGGGATTAAAAATTGTATAAAAGAAGGGGCAAGGAAAGCTTCCAGGTATCTGATTATTGATATTTGCATTTGATGAGTTTTGTGGAGCCAAGGGTTTCTGCATATTTGGTCTTTGGGAATGAAAACTCCCATAGATTAGCATAACTAAGGTGGTGAAATATCCTCCGAAGGGTTGCAAATTGGAAGGGATACTTCAGTCCTTTCATTTGTGCTTAAATTTGCAGTATTAACCAAGGGTTTGGAGGAATTAATTTGCATATCAGAAGTTTTTTCTATTGGCTGCTACAGTGCTGTGAATAGTGCTGCTATAGTGACATGAATAGCGTGCTACAGTGATTTGCTACAGTAGCACTACAGTGCGTGCTACAACGATTTGCTACAGTAGCGCTACAGTGATTTGGTACAGTGCGTGCTACAGTAACATGAACAGTAACACTATAGTCCCGGCATGAATAGGGTAGCTGGGAGAAGGTTTCACATTGGGTTTGGACGGAACTCCTTTCCTTGGATATTGGTTTATTCTCCTTCAGCATCATTGGGCATCACTATTATTAGGTTCTTCTTACAACTATTAGTAGTTTGCATTGTCATCTTAGGCATTTAATTTTGCTGCTGTAAGTGATAACTCAGAATCAGATTTGGCATTGTTGTAGTCATCATTGTAAGCCAATTAGTCTTGGCAAATTCATAGCAACATTGTACTTGGGAATGAATTCAATAAAGGAGATGTATGTTGCATACCATTTGTCTGACGAAATGTTCATCTAATAGCATACATGATCAGCATAGTAATTGCATGCCAATTGTTTGACAAAATGCCAATTGGCTGTAGGTGTGCATTTCATGTCTAATTTTTATGTATATGCATCGAAAATACCACAAAAAGAAGTCATATATGCATTTAGATTAATGATTAGACATTATAGTTTGGATTTATGAGCATTTAGAGTACTCAGCTATCATTATCAAGCAAAAATATCAGACTGAAAACACAGACCAGCAAGCATTGGGTTTACATCAAAAGTGTTTGACAATATTCCTTGAGGTTCAAATCAGCAATATAAGGTCCGAAATAGCAAGGGATATTACAATCCACAACTATGTTATACCCCCTATTGGCATCTCTATCCTTTTGGCCATTGGGCTATCTGTTTTGAACAACCAATAGACCTATTGCTTCAAAAAGGGTTGAGGTCTTGGGACATAGCTTCTTTATGTATTAAACCATGGTACCTAAATTTTAATCATTTCATAGAATCTTTCTCAAATTTTTTAGTTTGGATGTGACTATTGAGTCTCCAATTGCAATTTTAGTGTCATTCTTTCCTATCTTCTAATGGAAAATCCATTGAAAAATTCATTTCATTACCAAACAAATTTGAGATACTTTTCAATTCACATATGTTTGCATCTTAGTTGAATTAGATACTTCCAAGTAGATGTTGGTGGTTTTAAGGTTGGTGATGTATTGTGGAATCAACTTTTGGACCATGAAGGGATCCCTTTCATATGTCAATCTTTTTATGCCATAGGTCACATGGTAGATGTTTTTCCATCACGAGGAGTCAATCAAAGCATTCAATAAAAACTCTCCCCTTTTGCCTAGCATTTGATGTGCCCAGGTATAAGGGAATATTGGGTTAAATCTATCTTAGACAAGATTAGGGATATCATCCCTCAACCAATTCCTACAAAGGAAATAAACCAAGAGAAAGAACTCAACTTGAGGCTCATTCGAAGAGAAAGAAAACAAAGAATACAATATGAGGAACATTAGTAGAGACTCATTCAACAAGTCATTCAAAATGAACAAATGAGGTTAGATTGCCTCTATATCATAAACAAACAAAACAATCTTAGAGCAAGGCTTAGAGCAAGTGACCCTCTAGGTCATATAATAATCACAACAACCACACCCATTCAATTTTAACGATAATATCAAAAATTTCATCATAAATTTCCCTAAACACATACATCAACACATCACACAATCAACCCAACTATGATCCATGAAATTTTGTTTCCCCATGAATAGAACAACCCCTAGATCTACCTCCGCTTGATTGGTTCCTACCATGAGAGAAAGAGTGACTAGGTAGGAATGCATCACAAGGATATGGTTCATGTACACACTAGAGTCTAACTCACCCACGTTGTGTTTGAGAAAAAAATTGGTCAACACAAAGTCATATCCAAAAATTGCTTTGGACGTGGATCGCAGTTTTGAGAACCTATTCTCCTTTTTACATCTCTTTGATTAGGAGATATTCTTGTGTTAAGTTTTTGAAACTTCTTCAATTAGGGATTTTAAGGCTTCAACTATGACTTTATCTTTCTATGGGAGTCTACCTGAGAATTCCCATAGCACATTTCTATCTAGGTCCTCAACTCTTTCACACCTCCTAACGACTTCCATTAGTGTTTTTTTACACTTATTTTTAGTGTTTGAATTGTTTTATTTATCAATCGAGATTTGATTGTTTGATTACTTACTATAGTTGATATAATGACACGTCATGTAGAATTATTATTTTTGGTGCATGAGGTGAACCCATGCTTTGATATGCATTGATTAGATTTTTACAACAGATTTTTTGCTATTGGTATTTGACATTCTTAGACCAAGAATCTTCATGATGGGTCTAAACTTAACATTTTTCAGCACTTAAACAAAAAATTTCCATAATTTAATAATATTTCTTGTACAACTATGTTCGAGAATCTTATCAAGCATTGGTTTTAGAATATTTACATCAATTTCAATTAGAAACTTAGGTTTTTTTACATAAAATTCTAGGAGGTTTTCTCAATGACAAACTTGATTCATTAGATATTTTTTTCTCATTCAATAACTAATCAATTAGTGTAATGTCTATATTTACATTTAAAGTTGCATCATCATTTTCAATTGGTGTGCTCCTCCTATTTGAACCTCATAATCTACACCATTTTTAAAAATAGTAGCTTAGAAACTAGATTCCAAGCACTATGAACCTTGTTCTTATCACATCTTCAATTTTTTTTATCATGGTTATCTTCAATTTCTCATCCAAGATTAGTTTTTATTGATCTAAAAAGAAGTGGCCACTTTTGACCTCTTTTGGTCTCCCATTTCCATGCACATACACACTTCTATACTGTGAGGTTTTGTTTTGATATAAAATATTATATCAAGGATAATATAAATCTTTTGGCTCGATACTACCATCTTCTTAAATTAGAGGATTTTGGAGAAGATTGTGAAGATGACTTTAAAGTTCAAAAATGAGACTGGATGACATTTACTCTCAAAAAAATAGAAGACTTTAGGTTAGGATGGAATATAGAAGGGGTGGAGGATTAAAAAAAGATATGATTGATCCTACATACTATGCAACAATTAAAATACAACCACTTCCACCCATCAATTGGGCCAACAAAGAAATTAAGATCCTTGATGAGAGGACAATTCATGTCCTTAAGAGGTCATAAAGTTGGTTTACTAAGAAGATTTCAGAGATGATAGGAAAAACATCTAATAAAGGTGATACTCTAAAGAAGAAAAGGGCAGTGATAAACAAGCAAGGTATTCTTCCTCCCAGGCTCCTCTTTCATCACACCCTACGAGGTCCTAAGGGAATGTTTTAGAGGGAGGTGATGATGAAGGCCCTTCTTAAAAGAAGGCTCCCAAAGACACATGTGGAGGTGATACATAAGCCAAAAGGAAGAAATTAAAAGTGAAGAAGTAGCTAAACCCAATACAAGAAGAAGGTGAAGCAAAAGATTTGACTTACTCTAGAGATTCTTCTTAGGGTAGGGTACAACAATAGTCCTCTATGCTTCCCCACACACATGTTAATGTTAGTGTAAAAAGTGATATTACCTAGTTAGTCATTTCCTAGGTCCTCTTCACACTTGTCCACCTAAGCCTGCATCATAGTCATTAGGAGAATTTACTTTTTCTCCTTATGACATTTAATATTTGCATCCATTTAGTAGTGGTGTCTATGGATTTATTAGTGGTGTCTAAGTGCATTCAATAATGTCATCTAGATGTATTTAATATTTGTGGCATCTAGTTGTTACTTCATGCCTATATAAGAGGCACATTTGTAATCATTTTTCATATATCAAGATGTAATATCAATCACATCAATATCAATATCAAATTTCACTAGAATCAGGCAATTTATCCTTTCTTTTTTCTCTTGTGAAAGGTTAATTTTGTGTTGTAGATGATCCTAGAGATTTTAGAGTCCATGTTAATGTTCCTCCTATGGTTCCACATCCACCAAGCCCTTCTCCACCTTCTTCACTAAAGCATACTTCTCTTGAAAATGTCATTCCGACATTTGTTGCTCCTCTAACTTCTACACCTCCTCCATCTTCTTCTAATACCTTTGATACTTCCCATGGTTCTTCTTCTTGGCTTCAACAAGCTATATCAAAGAAGATAAAATTTACTCAATTAATCTCTCCTTAATTTGATGTTGTTGCTAAATTTCTTTAAAGATCTCCTAAAACAAAGAAGGCCAAAACTACATTCTAGCTAATGATTGATTCTTCTTTTAAAGATGTTTATTTGGAAGTTGCAAGGTTTGTCATAGAAAAAGCTAATTAAGAAATAACAAAGGCAAACTATAGTATTACTCAAGTGAATCCTGGCCCCTCAACTCATGAGGGTGATATGGATAACTTCCAAGTGTCAGTTGCCAAACTAGTAGAAAGGACAACAAAAGAGAAGCATACAAAAAAACAATTAAAGTAGTAGGTATAGGTTTTCACTTCATATCTTTGTTCTATACAACTCAACCTCTAGATGTCATTACCACTTCCTCTGATTCCACTCTTATAAGTGATTTTGAAAAGGATGCAATTGAAAAGATCAACAAGTATCAAGCAAATGGAAAATTAATTGAAGCATGGGTTGAGAAAATATCTTAGATGAGCTAAGATTTATTGAAGAAGCCAATATGTATGAAGAAGTGAAAGTGAAAAAGAAGGAAGTTGAAGATGAACTAAAAAATGCTAGAAATGAAAACTTAATATGGCAATGAGTAATAAGAGACTCGAAGAAGATGGTTGAAATTGATGCCAATATACTTTTTATAGAATAAATCTTTTCAAATGTAGAAGAGAATAAATCTAATTTATGGTTTTAGCGTGTTGAATGGAAATTATTATCCATCAGACAAATCATTTATGGAATTTAACAAAATTTTAAAATCCTATGATCAAGTAAAGTCAAAGATTCAAGTAGATTTCTCATCCATGGATTTTGATATTCTAACAAAGGATGAAACTTAGTGCATTAACACTCATACCATCAAGATGAACTTCAAGGATATGATTGATAATGAGTTGTTTAGTAAGATAATGTATAATATAGAATCCATATAAGATATCAACACCCTTCATGCCATCCTCAATAACTATACCAATCATTTGTCTAACTTTCACTAAGATTAAAATGAAATTCAAGCTATTGAATCCATATGGAGGTAGTTAATTATGACCGATTTTTCCATACCAAAGAATAAATATATTGCTCTAGCTGTTAAAATATTGTGTGCGTATAAAGCTAAATCTTATTCACATCTACAATAATCTTCAACAATAGAAGTATCTTTAGAAAGTAGAAAAGATGGAGTGGAAGGAGATGGGATAGTACCTAAACAAGACCGATGACTTGGTATTTTCCTTAAAAAGTTTTATGCTCTATATTACTTTGTGAAAAAGTGACTTAAGTCACTTATTGTAACTTAAGGTTAGAAAATAAAGTTTATTTCTAGAAAAGTTAAGAAAAACATAACCAAATAAAGTTTATTTTAATTATTATGTTCCAATAATTAGTTAAAAAATATTTACCAAAAGGAAAGCCTATATATACAAGGCTATATTGTATTGAAGAGGACTTTTTTGCTCTCACAATTTTATAAAGGGTTTTGGAGTTGTAAAAGTTTACAAAGTAATAGAAAGCATACAAATCATGGTGTTGGGGTGTTTCTATGTATTGTTATTACTAGTTTTTTGTATTTTAAATTGGTGATAATCTCTGTACCATTTGCATTTTTGTGAAAATCATTAGTTGTATGTTTAAATTATGAACAAACTATGAAATATTTGAAGGGAAATATTTTTTGGGTTTTGTACTAAATGTTATTAATATAAATTTGCCTCTTCATGTGTTGAGATTTGTATACTATCTTTCCTTCATTATTGTAGTAAGAAAACATTTATTGTGAAACTTATCATTTAAGTTCAAGAACATAGTTTCTTTCTTTTATGATAAAAACCTTATAATCAATTTTAAATATATTGGAGAAATTTGGGTCAATATTCATTTGTATGCTATAGGGTTTCTTTAAAATAAATATTTTTTTGAGTTTTATCTTTTCCTTTGGTATTTTTAGGTTAAAAGTGCAGAGGAAAGTTATTAATCAATAATGACTTCTCCAACTATTGGAACATTTGGCACTACGCATTGGGTGAGTCATATCAAAACTTGCAGTGACAAATTTGTTTACCAATAGATTTTTGGTAACTCTATTAAGGAATAGGAAGACCAAATCATTTGAATCGAGCTACATTACATCTCTCCTAAGCAAAGTCTTCTAAAAATACCACAATAACTATTCAACATAATGATGGACCTATGTTACAACCAAACATCAATTGGTTAGAGGTTGAACAAGAAGACGTGGTAATTGATTTATCTACCCTTTCCTAGAGATATATAAAGTCCATTTTATAGTTCACCAAGTAAAACCAAGTTTTGGATGATGAAGAGGATCTTGGATAAGAAATCTAAAGAAAAGCACAAAGAAACTTAGTTGAAGAAAGATACGTAGTTGTTGAATAAGATAGAGTAGTACTAAGAAGGAACTAGCCCATTGCCATCTGTACAACATAAAATAATCAGCAATAAACACTCAAGTTGGCTTCAAAAAGATATGTGAGAGGTGATAAGAAGAAATGCATTCATGATCCTACCTTTTAATCTCTTGGATTTTCTAAATTTTCTGAGTACCCTACAAGTATTTTTAAGGGCTATAAGTCATTCAATGTACCATCTTCTCCTACAAAGGCAACATAAGTAGTACTAGAAAGAATAAGGATAAAAATAAAAGGGATTTGGAGGACTTTATCATTCCTACATGTTAAATTTTATTAGTCCAGGATCTAGAAGTGGCTAAAGCTTTGCATAATCTATAGTGTCTTTCTTAGTTGGTGGTCTTTTTCTATTTTCTTTATGTGTTTTTGAACTTGTGTCTTGAAATTAGTGTTTTTGTTGCATTGGGTAGCTCTACTATTGTTAGGATTTCTTGGCTATAGCCCTTCTATTTGTAATTAAGATTCTAGGTCCTCTCAAAACCTATTTTACCCTTTAATCAAAAATTTTGGCAAGAATGTTGAATTTATCTTGTAGATATTTTTTGACTTCACCATGATCTTGAATTGACTATAAGAATTGGAATAACTCAAAGGTATTTTACAATTCCTTAATTCTTGCAAAAGAATAAAACTTATGATAGTTTTTCCATTTATCTTTGGGCAAAAAACTATGAAATAGTTTGTGTACCTATTTGGCAACTCCAAAATGGTTGGGTTTTTAGTCCTAATAGTCATGCATAACTTTTTCTCTTTTTCGAACTCCCCCACACTTTCCTCATCTTCATTGGGAATTTTCTTGATTGTTTCAATTAAGACTTTGGGAGGATCCCACATATCATTCAACTAAACTGAAGTGATGTGTGAGAGTTGGTTTGTTGGTTTATTCCTTAAAAATAACCTTGATGAAAACTTAGGGTCATTTGTCAATTCATTATTGATCGAGAGGGCATGCATATGATCTTCTGAATCTATAGGCATCTACTCCATTGGTGGAGTCCACAGAGTGTACGATACACTAGCTAGCATTAGAGGACTATAGGAGTCACTCAGTAGCATAAAAGGAGTATAATATTTGGTAACTCCAAAATGTTTGGGTTTTTAGTCCTAATAATGATGCATAACTTTTTCTCTTTTCTGAACTCCCCCACACTCTCCTTGTATTTGTCAAGAAATTTATCAATTGTTTCAACTAAGACTTTGGGAGGCTCCCACATATCATTCAACTACATTGAAGTGGTGTGTAAGAGTTGGTTAGGTTGATTATTCCTAAAAAGGCCCTTGATTAAAACTTCGGGTCATTTGTTGATTCATTATCAATCAAGAGGGCTTGTGCATATGATCTTTAGAATCTACAGGCATTTGTTCCATTGGTGGAGTCCACAAAGTCTATGATATACTAGTTGGTGTTATAGGACTATAGGAGTCACTCAACAATTACAACATCAAGTTGGGGATACATAAACATGGCCATTACAAATGAACCCATGAGGTCTAGGTCTAGGGATGAACTTTACAATTGGGAACTTACCATATTTAGTGCAAGCATATGAGTTATGGGAGAATTGTTGCCATGGATATGGATGGTATGAATATGAAGTTAATCCTTCTAAATTGATTAAAAGTTGCTTGGTTGATTAAGTTAGTACTTGAGGTGTAATGGTATGTGATGAAAAAAATTAGTAGTAACTAGGGTTGTTATTACATTAGATGATTACTATTCTTGAATGTATGTTGTGGCACCAATTATTGGATTTGAATCTATACATTTTATGTGATGACTTTCACTACATATTTAATAGTCTAAGAATCCTCATGAATGATATAAGCATGAAAGACCATAAGTTTAAAATGCAGAGAACTTATGTTGAATGGGTTAGTGTCTACCTAAAAGATGGAATGTCAAATTGCATGCAAACTATCCTCAATTGCACCCATTCCCAAACCCAAGGGACCTCAAGATTGAGCTAGATCACTACTATGCTTCTAATCGACTAATGCACCCTATCTAAACATATTAGCAATGATTTGCTCTATATGAAGGTGAAACTATGCTATGCTACTTAGAATTGCACTAAGCTAGATGGATGTTGAGCACTCAAATTGGAAGAATATAGTTGCATATGATGGCTTGTGAAAAATAGAGGTGGAGGCCTCAATTTTTATATTTTTGGGGATGGAAATGGAGGGTTAGGATCAAATTGAGAGATCAAGGGTGGAGATTTCTTGAGGACCCTCAAGCAAGGAGAATTGGATAAATGACATGGTTAGATTAGATGAGGATTTTGCTCCAAGATTCAAGGGATGATCAATGGATGAGATTGCAAGTTTGAATGGATGGATAGCTAGGATTAGGTAGGTGTATGACATGTAAGGTCTCATTTATGAAAAGATAAGGCTTGGATTTAGTGAGGAATTTTAAATTCTATGGAGATGACAAGTGGAATTAAAAATTAGATGAATAGTGCTGCATGTAATTTTAAATTTGCATAAATAGTGACACTTGGAGTGGGATGGAAGAAAGAGGACAAATGTACACATTTAGGAAGATTTGGCCATGCTTCCAATGTACCACTTGTCATGTACATGCATGTACATGGAATGACAAGTGGACTTCTAGAAACATGGGAGATTGTAATGAGGAATTAATTAAAATTAATTCATGTACACATGTTTTAGAAGAAAATAATGATGATTACAAAAAGTAATTGAAAGTGGACAAATAGGAAGTAAATAAATATGGTCATTTATTTAATTTTTGGGAGTGTGAATTATGAACTATAGTCACAAAGAATATTTAATTTTTGAACTATAGTAGAGAAACTGGATTTTTGTGAAAGGGAAAAGGTGCAAGATAAATTAATTAAATAATTAAAAATTATTTAATTGATATTTGAATCGAAAAGAATGATGTAGGTGAAATTGGTTTGAATTGCGTAAGTGGATAAAAGTGGTTGTGACCATTTTTAGATGTCTACATTTTGCCCCTCTTTGATATTACATCATTGCTATCATGGTTGACGGGATATCAAAGAATAATTTTTTTGATAAATATTCCCTAGTGAGTGGATAGGAGAGGGATGGATGATCAGGTGATGCCCTCTCGAGAGATTGTCAAAAAAATAATTTTTTTGGCAATATTTTGAAAAGGGAGAAAAAGTGATGAAAAAGAGGGAAAATAGATTCCAAGATTGAAGAGAGAAGGAAAATACGTGAAATGGAAGAAAAATAGTGAAAGGAGAGGAAAAAATGGGGTGGGTAGGGGAGAATTTAGGATGGGGGGATATATAGTCTAAAAGGGGGCCCATAAGGCTCATTTGTCAATTATGATTTCCATTTGTGAGTGGAGGAGAACAAAGTGAGAGTGAAGTGATGGTTGGCATTCCACGAGAGGAGCATTGAGTAGAGTGAGTGAGGGAGTATATGTGACCAGAGGCAGCCGACGACCTGGTAAGTTCTTCATACCATATTTGTGATTTTTGGTTTGGGTACATTAGGTGTAGGAATTAGAGTAAATTTGGCACCTAATGGGTTTGATGGGCATGCCTAAATTGGTGTAGCTAGGGTTTGCAAAGCACCCCTTTGAGGAAGTGGTACCTGATCAAGTGGAGTGGTGTGCGCCCAAGCGGAGTGGCACCTGACCGGCATTGTGGCATGAGGGGCTGAGCAGAAGGGCACTCATCCCACGGAGGGGTGCGAGGTTGGGCAGAGGGGTGCCTAGCCGGGGGAAGGGCACCCGGTCAGGTGGAGAAGCACCCAACTAGGGGAGGGTTTGGGGCACTTGCTCAGATGGAGGGGCGTTTGACTAGGGGGAAAGGCACTCAATCGGGGGGGGTTCGGGGCACCCAATCGGGCAGAGGGGTGCTTGTCTGGGGGGAAAGGTGCTCAGTCAAGAAGAGAGGCACCCAGCTGGGGGAGGGCTTGGGGTGACCAATCAGGCGGAGGGGTGCCCAGCCGAGGGAGGGTTCAGGGTGCCCAGTTGGGTGGAGGGTTCGAGGCACTCGATTGGGCGGAGGGGTGCTCGATCAAGTGGAAGGGTGCCTAGTTAGGCAGAGAGGCGCCCGACTGGGGGAGGGTTTAGGTCACCCAGTCGAGTGGAGGGGTGCTCAACTGAGCGGAAGGGTGCCCAATTAGGCGTAATGGCACCCGACTGGGAAGAGGGAGAGTGGGCACCCCGTTGAGCGAAGGGGCACCTAGTTGGGCAGAATGGTGCCTGGTTGGGAAGAGGGAGAGGGGTTGCACAAAGGATTTAGGGTTTGGGCAAGCTTATGTTTAGAATGGGCACATTTGTGGTATGAAGAAAATTGGAATAGTGTTAAAATAGAGGCTGATATAGTGTCTAGATGGGGCAGGATGATGAGTGTGTACTTCAGTCTCAGGAGAGGCAACCATCGATGTTTGAGCTATGGGAGTAGCTAGATCGCATTGACAGGTTTTTCTTGCAGATGGTTGGACTACAATATATTGCAGAGATGTCGTGCATATGTGCAAACATGGTGATGATGACCGCTTTAGTAGAGCGGTGCTAGAGAGAGTGGTGTGCCTTCCTATTGCCCACATGGGAGGCAACGATCGCACTGGAGGACATATGAAGGATCCTACGGATCCCCATACATGGTGAGAGAGTAGTTTATGATCATGGACGGGGAGCAACATATGTGGATCAAGTGTTTGCCCCGAGACAGGTGTCGTATGGTGGTGATGGATCAGAGATGATATACTAGCAAGTGATCGATAGGGGCCTGTATCGATTGGCCCTATTTTTGGCAGGATTGATAGCACTAAAGCCCAGTTATAGGGGCAGTTGGTATAGATGGGCACGATATTGGCATAGGTTATAGCAGCGCTGCAGGCACAAGTAACACAGGCTTAGGGATTAACGCAATAGTATGCATAAGAGAGAGACCAGGCCTACCAGGCATTAGGCCTAGGGATGGGGGATATGAGAGGACCATGCAGCATTAGATGACTGAGAGTGCTAGGGAGGCCTAGCACTATGTTGTGATGCTCACAACATGCCCCATTTTAACCTTTAGTAAAATGAGGACCCTTGTTGTGGCTTTTGCTTTTGGCTTGTGTCATTCTACTTGCTTGGCGGTATGGGCAAAATGTCATGGAGGCTTGAAATTTGAGTTATACAACATTTGGGAATAAAAGGTTGGTGTAAGTATAATCTACATGAAAAATTAGCTAGGGTTGACTTTTGAATCATTTAAAAATTTTGCATATTTTGAGAGTTATGCTTGTTCTTGTAAAAAGTCAACGCTAAGTGGATGATGGTCAACGTGTATCACATATACATTGTCGTTTGCATGTATATGTTATACTTTTGGTTTGTCAGGTTACTTTATTCATTGTATGGTATACATAAAAGTTTTCAAATCCAGACCTGACGGTGTTTTATGGAAAATTGTATAAACATAGAAATCCGCAATTGTATTTGTATATTATAACTCTTGTATTAGAAATACAAATGCAAAAGATACATAGGGTAGATGTCAAAATAGGTTCAAAGTGGTGTATAATGTCAAGTATGTCTTGTTTGTATGTTAAATACATTGTTTCTTACATGTTTTTATACAAATACAGAGCCGGACCCGAAAGTTAAATTCAATCGAATGTTGAAAACAAAGGTAAATGCACATGTTTATATGTATAGTTGTATGTATCTTATATACAAAAAAAATGGATGCGACTAGGAGAGTTAAACAAAATGAATTATAAGTAGAGTCTACCTTTGTATATTTGGATGTATGTATTAGAAATGCAAAAAGTGAAAGATGCATTCATGGATTTAAACTCAGTATTAAAAGGGGAATAAAGTGCATTTATTCATAACAAAAGATAAGGCAACATCGCAGGTCTTTTTATATTTCAATGGATGTATATGATATACATGGAGATATACAAAGGAATTATATACAAAGCCTGACGGAATTAGAAGTGTAAGCATTGTATGCTTCAAGTGGGGTCCACATTGGTATGGTTAGATACATGAATGCGATATACAATGAATTGATACAAAAAACATAGGTGCAAGGCTGAACTCAAAATTAGTTGTAATTTGTTTTATAAACCTGTTGGAGTCTGAGTTTGTATATTTCGATGATTGTATAAGATATGCATAGAGATATACAAAACTAAATATACAAAAGTAAAAGGAAAAAGTGCATGTATATGAGATACAAAATTCAAAAGTGCAGTGAATTAACATATACAAGATTCAAAATATGAAATAAACGGGAAAATTAAAACATAGATTAAATCATATGCCTTAATTACAACATTTAATACACAACTACCACAGAAAACCTAAATTCAAAGAAGTAAAAGGAGAATTCGATTATGTTTATCTTTACAATTGCATTCAGAGTTAATTTGTAGAGAATTTTACAGAGCTAAGGTAAAAGGTGATTCAAAGGGTGAATTGAAATTTGAGAATGATAGATGTGTGGAGTCTGAACAGTAAATTTCTTGTCAACGTGCTTAAAGTCAACACATTGCGAATACATGTATGTTTCTTAAACCTCCCTAGTATTTTATAGAATACAATTATGAAATTAATTATGATAATTATAGTTGAATAACGAAATAGGTTTAAAATTGGTTAATTACTATAATTCAATGTGATAAAATCATAAATTAAACACAATAGGAAAATATGTATCATTCAAATGAAAAGTGGCTTAGGGTAAAGGTTAAATGGTAAATATGCATGGTAAAAACCCTAGTAAGTATAGACGTGGTTGTAAAAGAAATGTATGTCTTTTCAGGATGCCGTCAAAAGGGAAGAAAGTAGAGAAAACAAAGGGAAAAGCCAAAAAGAACGACACCAGAGCTAAGGAAGAATTTGCAGACAAGGGTTACCATTTGAATATATACTGTGCATACAGGGCACTGGATACTGACGAGATCCTGGCATGACTTTGGCCATGAGAAACATTTGGGATGTTGGTTTGTACAAGGCTACAAAATTTCCACTAGCAATGGATGCTAGAGACCTAGTTTTTGAGTGCTTACAAAGGTATGATTTTACTTCCAGGAAGGTAAAACATAATGGAGTGATATTCACAGTCTTGTTTGTAGAGGGGATATAAGAAACTTTTGGACTGAAGAACATTGGAAAGATGAAAGAGGTGGACATAGAGAAATATTCTGATTAGTTCAAGAAGAATGAGGCAACATGTAAGAGTACAATATTCTATGGTTGGTACCCCTCAGATGGGAAGCCAAAGACAATAGCCAGGGTACCTAAGACTCTGTATAGGTTAGATTTCAAGGAGGAGGTGTACATCATGATTACATTATTGAGCAGAGTAATGGTATTGGAGGATGCGGCTTCATTTGAGCCTTGGATGTTTTCAGTCATATAATTCATTAGGGAAGAAATAGGGTATATACATTGGGCTTTGGCAATCAACAATGCAATTTATGCACAAGCCCTGAGATTCAACAAACATAAGAAATTCTTCATGTCCTCATACTTTGTATATTCCTGTGCTGCTAAGATGCAATTGAATGGAATATCGAGGATAGGCACATTGGGAGATGGGCTAGAATAGAAGTTAGTGTATGATCATTACCCGAACTTACAAGCACAAAATGTAGGGAAGAATTGGATAAGGGTGAATGATGTGTTTTCTATGTATCTAGTGAGGATTTTGACAAGAGAATGTGATCAAAGGTTGTCCGAAACAACAAAGAATGCCATCACATTGCATAGTGCTTCGTATATTCAGTTCCCCACATTCACATACATTAGAATTGAAGGACTCAAAGGCAAACCTTTTAGACTACCAAGATACCCATCCGACAAGGTAGTGTTACTGGAATTCACTTGGCAGATATTGGATGTTTATGGAATGTATAAGGCTCAGTGTAATAGGGGTAACATCAAATTCCCCTTTGTTATTGGAAGGTATCAATGTTTTAATGAGGATGTGGCCAAAACATCAGAAGCATAATTGTTGTATTGCGGTCTTCCAGTGTTTGATCTAGTCAGGCCTTTTGATCCATTCAAAAGGATTCATAATTTTATAAATAAGAAGTACAAGCATCAACCTCACATTAAGGATTTCTGGGCAGACTGTGACAATGAAGCTGAAGTGAAGCAAAGATCTCATAAAAGATTAACTCTAGATCAAATGAGAACACTGGGGGGAATTGAAGTGCCCAAAGAAATCAAAGATGATGATGAAAACACCTTGCATACAGGTTATGACAACACAAAGGAAATTTTGACTGAGCTAGATTGGAATCAATCTGAAGAAATTTCAATAGATAGTGTCTCAAAGTCAGTATTTACATACTTGGATATATGGATAAAAGAAAAAATAGAAGAATTGAAAGCAAAAGGGGTAACAATAACTTACCCAAGAAAGAAAGGGAAAAAGAGAAGTCGGGACAATGAGAAAGATTTTGATGATTTTATGAAAAGAAAGAGGCAAGTGGTGGAAGCCAGAATAGCAAAGGCTAGCACAGGAGCCACAAAAATGAACCCCTATGCATTAGGGATAATAGTTGCTATACCTATAGGGACATTTGTATCTGCTAAAGAGGGGACATCTACATCCACTGTAGCTACTTCAACAGAACAAGATCCATTACATGCAACTGTGTTATTGAAAGGAAGCTAGGTGTGCAGAAAACACTTCCTACACTAATCTAATGAGGAGAGGGCTATAAAAATTCAACTTTATCCTAACTATTACAACAATGTTAAACCATTAACATGAGATATTATAGCAATACACATACACATAGAAAGTAGACAGAAGAGAGAGAGACAAGATATACGTGGGGAAGACCCTTATAGGTGAAAAACCCCACACTCCAAAACACAACTCAAATGTATTATAGTAAACAATAACATATTACAATACAGTTTTAGAACCAATGCTCTTTCAGGAGTCTTCAAATATCAAATTTGGAGATATTCCGGTAGCATAACAATACTTGTACAAAAGTTATCTATCTCCCATCCAAGCACCTGTTTATATAGAGTTTACAAGGCAAATATGGAACCTTCTAAAGATGGGCGTCCATCTTGGACTCATGCCCCAAAACCCATGCCTAAGGACACGTGTCCAACATCCCATCCCGAAGTGGGTGCCTAGTCCCAAGATAGGTTACAACAGATGCTCTTACGCACCTTACAGCTGTCAGAGAATCCATCATACACTGACTAAAAATATCATATTCCTCTAACATGTCATAACCTCCCTTGACCTCCTAAAGATGTCTTTCTCTCGTGCAGAGATACTCACTGACACTTGTCATTAATTAAAAATCATTTGAGGTTTCAGGGGCATTGCCCCCAAAGCCCCGTTAATTATTCAAGAGGGAAACCGCAGCTGCCAAAGTCACCAAAATTTATCCTTCTACATATACACAAGGTGTTGACTATGCCAACTCAACATGGGATAAATAAATACAACATTAGGAATTTGCAAAGGTTGAGACACCTTAATTCCCAACAGTTATCACAACCACCATCAACACCTGCAGTGCTTGTGTAGACATCTCAACAAACACCTTTGGAGATACCCATGGTTGCAGAACAAACCCAACAAGAGAAATTGTAGAGGTTTATCAAGGTTAAACATGAGATGGCTAAGGAAATGATAACAAAGACATATACTACCCAACCATCTACTACAAAGAATGTAGAAATAGTAGATGTGGATCAAATTAAGGATGTAGAGGATGAAGAAGGTGAAAATGAAGGTTTAGATGACAGTCTAGAAATGAGCAGTGAGGAAGAAGAAGACAAACAAGTACCTAAATTTCCTCTCATCCCCAAGCCATCATTAACAAAAATCAAAATAATTGATCCTTTTGAGAGCATGGTGCCAAGAGATATCATGAAGGAGGTCAAGGAAGCAGTCCAAGAAATATTAAGGAATTAGGCCAAGACAGAAGAAAATGTAGACATGGAAAAGGTACAAGATGACCAAGGATAAGCCAATCAGGAGAACATGCCAACAGAGGGGATGGATGAACAAGGAAAGGATGAAGGATAAGATACACCAAAAGAGGGTCTTAACCCTGAGGTACCCCATGAGGAGGAACAACAAAATGCAGAAAATGTCCAGCCTCCACAGCAACAACATGATGAACAACAACAACAAGAGCAAGAGCAAGAAGAAGTGTTCATAGAAGGAGCCCATGAATTAGTGTTGAATGAAGAGGCCACATATACAAATAAAGAGGTGCTGGCTTGGGTGGAGTCCGAGGTGAGACAAGATATAATAGTTGAAGTGGAACCAATTCATATCAAGACCTTGTTAGCTAGTGAAGTCGGGAAGAGAGGCAGAAGAAAGGCTAGAACTATGTCGGCCATAAAGAGGGATTCCTTTGGCGGTAGGACTGTACAAATAGCAATTCCCCAGGCTGATAAGGAGAAAGGGGAAATAAATGCATAGGAGTACAAGGTGATCAGTGTGGATCTCGGTCATGTCAATAGGGAACAACACATTGAGGAGTTGCAGGAAATGACTGAGTTCAGTGTAAACAGATTGAGAAAAGATAAGTAGAAAATAAAGGATTTGAAAGGGCAAGTTGCCCAATATGAGCAATTCATTCAAGGGATATTCGATCCCACACAAAATATACCAGAATTAGCTCCAGAATTAACTATTCTTTCTAGGGAACAAATAGAAGGAATAGAGAATAAAAAGAATGAGGTTAGTGTGCTGGAGGATTTTGTCAGGTCATTTATTCATAAAGGAGAAGAGGTAATAAAAATTGCCATTAGCAAT
Source organism: Cunninghamia lanceolata (assembly GCA_027924645.1). NCBI lineage: Eukaryota > Viridiplantae > Streptophyta > Pinopsida > Cupressales > Cupressaceae > Cunninghamia > Cunninghamia lanceolata. The sequence continues at coordinate 12,832,121 of BSBN01000916.1, read as the reverse complement.
TGGAGCATCACCCTGGCTGAGCGAAATGATTGTGCCCACATTATACAAAAGTGTCAAGAAAGAATAAGGCAAAATAGAGATGAGTTGAAGAAACTTAAATCTTTGGAAGGACATACACAGTCCTTGGTGAATGAAGGTATTATAACCATGCAGGCTATATTTTAGGCCCCCAAGATGAAGATGGAGCTAAAATATGAAGAAGGGATATTAAGGCCTTGCTTAGCCAATATATAGGAGTTGGAGAAGAATGTTCAAGTTTTGTTGAAGAAACACATGAAGATGGTCAAAGATTTGGTTATACATCCATGTCCTTAGGTCTAGGTATTTGATGCTGATATAGATACAAAGGAATTCAAAGGCAACTTTCAGCCTTGCATCGATGATCCTGTTAACCATTTAGATGAGGAAGAGATGGAAAATATGGTGAAACTAAGTGCTAAAATTAGAAAATATCAAAAGAGAAAAGAAGATAGAGAGAACAAAGCATAAGCATTGAGGACAAGCATTGAAATGCAGCAATACACCTAGGATGCTTCTCAGAGAACCAGTCGTTCTTCCATATCCACCCTAATTGCAAAGTTCACACAATACATGAACGGTAAGAACAAGAATATGTAGATAGAGGATGACAGTGATAGTGACTAGGTTGTTTTTTCACTATTTGTTACATGTTATACTTTGTTATGATTTAGTATTGATACATGGTCAAAGTAAAGTCAAGTATTTTAAAGATTCTAAAGGCATCTTTGTGCCTGAGAGAATAGTCTTTAAGATATTTTGAAGTGACAATTGGCTGGGAATTTGAATTTGAACTATTGATGGTTTTGTGACCCAGGAGAGAGGTTTTGAGTCTATATAAGGGGATTTGATGTGTATATTTAGACACACATGGCTGATATAGAAAAGCACTGGAGAATTTGCAAGACAAGTGATTTGTGGAGAAATACTTTGAGCACAGGGAGTTGAGTTAGTATTTTGCCTATGTCTACAGTGGAGAATAATGAGATCAAGACAACTTTGAAGTATCTAAGAATGGTGCACAAGATAAAAATCCAAAATGAAAAACTAACTGACCTAAAACATACAACCATTGTATCTCTTGCCAACAATGGATGGAGTATTGGTGATTTTGTCCATTGTAGGAAGGATGCATCCTAGGACAAGAATTGATGATGGATTAAGATAAACTAAGGATAGGCAGGGGGATACAGGCTGATAGGTTTGGAGGAGCCAATCTGTTGGTGAAGAATTTTGCATGAAAATGTTATGCTTGGATAAGATGCCTAGCAAGTATATCATTTGTAGATCAAGCATAATCAACAAGCTCAGGAAAGTGGGACCATCCAAGTGGGTTGGATGGGTGCATCATATGTACCTATGCACTGGATATTTCCTTTGTATTCCAAACTACCTACATACCCTATATCCATGGATCAAGGCACATTACAATGCGGGTGGTGATGAAATGTAGTTCTAGGTAACTTGATGATTTAAGGATAGGAGGTTGGTTCAGATGAATGGACGAGGTTTGGTTTTAGAGGATGGGGATATTGCTTTTAACTGTACCATGGTATAAAAACCACAATAAGGAAAGGTGAGGGTGTTTGAAGTGGGACGACCGTTAGTTTTCAACTATACCATGTAGCCTGACAACATGGCAGAGATGAAGGGGATAGGTAATTGGCGAGCCGATATGGTGGTGGAAAGACGTGATATCTATAGAGACCATGGGAAGGGTAGTGAATTGGACAAGGTTGGAGGGATGTTTGTGTTGTGTTATGTTTGATATGGGGGAATAGAGTGATTAGATCAGATTCAAACTATAAGAGCCACAGTCTGGGGGATAAGCATAGGGGGATGAGGTGACTAGAATGGATGGAGGGATGAAAGGGAAGCTTGGGTAGTGGAGGGGTTGAGAGTAGGATTAGTGATGGAATAATTACTTAGTTAGGGGATGGGTGAATGTGAAGGTTGGGAGATATTTTAGGAATGATGGATAATGGAAGCTCAGATGGTGGGATTGCACTGAAACTCAGATGATGGGATATGATGGATATGATGGATGGTGTGGATGATGATCAGAAGGTGGTTTGAATAGTGGATCCAGGTTGAACCTACACATTATGCTTGCAAGAAGGTTTTCATCATGGTACATATCCAAGGTGCCACAAGAAGTGGTTTTCACCATAGGACAGATTATTTCTCTTTACTTTTTTGGATTTTTTGAATTTTTTTATTTTTTTGTATTTTTGACATAGGGTACTTAGCAGGCTGATTGTGGAACCGCTTTAGGTGGATGATGTTTATTGGCTTGTCAAGCTCTTCTCCTTTAAGGGTGGAAAGGTGGTATGCTCCAGAACCATATTTAGTAGTGATAATGTAGGGGCCTAGACAATTGGGCTCAAACTTTCCTTTCTTTTCTCACTCTGACAAATTCCTTTGATTTTCTTTCAGAACCAGGTCACCTACTGCAAACTCTCTAACATGGATTTTCTTGTTGTAGGATCTACGGAGCTGATTCTGGTATACTTGGAGATAATTGAGGGTGTTGAGACATCGTTCATCCAATAGCTTGAGCACTTGGAGGCGTGCAACATGGTATTCTTCGTTAGTGATAATATTACATAAAGATATGTGCATTGAGGGCAATTCAATCTCTATTAGCAGAATAAATTTGGCTCCAAAGACTAGGGAATATGGCGTAGCTCCTGTAGGTGTGCGAATGCTAGTGCAATAGGCCCAAAGGGTGGGAAGGATGTGGAGGTGCCAATCAAGGCTAGTTTCATTGACAACTTTCTTGAGGATTTTGAGCAAGGTTTTGTTAGTTACCTCAGCCTGGCCATTACCTTAGGGATAATATGGAGTGGACCAATGATATTGTATGTGGAATTGTTTGCAAAGGTCTCGAACATCATGGTTTTTGAAAGGTTTACCATTGTCTATGACAATGGTAGATGGGATATTATAATGACAGATGACATGGTAAAGGATAAACTTGGTGATTTGGTTTCTATTCTTGAAAGTGAGAGGAAGGGCTTCAATCCACTTAGTGAAGTATTCTATGGTGGTGATGATGAAATTGTGCCCGTCAGAGGAGGATGGGTGGATTTTTCCAATGAGATCTAAGCCCCATTCAAAGAAAGGCCATGGTGTGGTGATAGGTTGCAATGCCTAAGAGGGAACTTGAATGAGATCTCCATGTTGTTGATAGGGTTTACACTTCTTCATGTACCCACATGCATCATGTTCCATGGTAGGCCAATAATATCCAGTATGTAAGAGCTTCTTGGCTAGGACAATACCACTTGTGTGTGCTCCGTAGATACCTGTGTGGACTTCATTTAGGGAAAGTGAAGCTTCTTCCATGTTCAAACATTAGAGAAGAGTGCCATCATAGCTTTGACATTAGAGAGTGTCAGCAAGGACAGTGTAGTGAGCGGCTCGGAAGATGAGGGATCATTGTTGTTTACAGGTGGATTCAAGAGGGAAGGTGTGATATTGGAGGTAGGTGTAGATGTCATGATACCAGGGATTTTCTAGAACAACAATCTCACAAACTAATTCTAACTTAGCAACACGATACGCTACCATTAGGAGTTGTTCCACAAGAAATTCACACTAATGGCTGTCATGAGGTATATCCATGAGGGAACCAATAGTAGCCATGGCATCAACTACTTTGTTATGAAGGTGGGGCACTTGTTAAAACTATATGTAGGTGAAGAATAGTTTGTATTCATCAACCATTTGCTTATAGGGTAATAGCTTGTTGTCTTTGGTGAGAAACTCATCATTTACTTGTTTGATGATCAACTGGGAGTCTCCACAGACCTATAGTTGTAGGATATTCCATTGTATTGCTATTTTGAGACCAATGATTAGAGATTTGTATTTGACCACATTGTTTGTACATGGGAAAGCAAGACTCTATGCTTTGGGTATATAGTCGCCTTGTAGGGTCACCAATAGTATTCCTACCCCTGAACCATGATTAGTGAAGGATCCATCAAAATATAGTTTCCAGTTTATTGATTCTGTCATGGTTAAGATGGACTCATCTGGAAAATCAATGGATAGTGGTTGATGATCTGTGAGGGGTGCTTTAGCCAACTGATCTACTATAACTTGCCCTTTGATTGCTTTTTTGTCAACATACTCAATGTTAAATTCGCTCAACAACATAACCCATTTTGCCATTCTTCCCATGAGTGAGATCATGGAAAGCATGTACTTGAGAGTGTTGACTTTAGAGATGAGCTTGATAGAATGACTTAGCATGTAGTGTCATAACTTTTGGGAATAGAAAATGATAGCTAGACATGTGTGTTTTGTTGCAAGTATAAGTAGTAAGTGTTGTCATTGATGTCAACACCTAAGGTCAGCATCTAAGGAAATTATTTGAATGAGTTTGAGCAAGTGTCTAAGAAGAATAGTGTAGTGTTTTTCTCTGCATATCCTATAGATTGAATATCTTTGCCTGTGGTTTGGAAGTTATGTTAAGGGATGTTTGTAGTTTCTATGTTTCAAGTTTGAGTCTCCGGTGTGAATATTTGAGTGAGTTCTATTCACCAGAGTAAAAACTATTTTTCTGAGCATTCAATGATGACAGGGAGAATGTATTTTGCTCTGCATTTCTCTGCATTTAAGTTTTATGGTTTGTAGTTCTAGGATTAAGTCTGGGATGATGTTGTGTTCCTTCAGTTGAAATGGTTCGTGATTTGGTGCTTCACAAGTGATCTTTCCTTTATGATAGTGTCTGACAGTAATGTTTAAGTGCTCTGGTTTGAAGAATATTCTAGATAGAATGTTTGGGGGTTATGCGGAAGTTCTTGATAATTGTAATGTTTTTGTGGATGCCTCTATAACATGTTCTTGCCTTTTGATTGGTCCACAAAGTGTTATTTGGATCGTGCATGAAGTGTGTTCCTAAAGGTCTTAGTGTTAACACCAGTTTTGGCCGACCTGGTTGTTTTCACTACTTGCGGTTATGCTTCGAAGTTTGTAAAGCATGTTGTTGCATAGAAGATTGAATTTGAGTCCCAGCTAAGGTACGGTATGGTCCACATTCATTCTTTTCCTCCACAAATCCATTTAGGTCCAAACCTATTCTAATGTATGTATGTATGCCGACCTTAGAGATTGCTTCGATGGTTGATGATTGTAATGTCGACCTTGATGTACATTGCAAGGTTGATGAATTGTATAAATACATGTAATGAAGTCGTGAATAATGGAGTATGATGTGAAGATGTGAAGATAAGTGTGAATTGTAAAAGTAGAGCAAAGAAGAGGAGTTTTATTTTGCTTCAATGGAACTAAACCTTGGCATGGTGTAGATGCTACTATCTCAGTTCACCAATCTCTAGCTGTGAGCCCTTTTGGTAGTGAGCCTATCCCTTTAGCAGTGAGCCCCTTCTTTTGCAGTGAGCATTCTGGGCAGTGATCCCTAAGGTGGTGAGCCTCCGATAGTGAGCCTTGTTGTAAATTTTAGTATATCATTTATACTATGAGTTAATCCTCATCATGGTTTTTCCCTTATTGGGTTTTCCACGTAAAAAATTTGGTGTCTCATGTGTTGAATGTGTGAATGTGTTTAAGTTTTAGATTATATGCTTTCATGGTTAAATCATAATTAAGTGGTTAATGTGTTGATGTTTGAAAGAAGTTAAGTTTTTGCTACAACTGATTCACCCCCCCTTCTCAGTTGTCTTGTACATTTCAACACATTCCATGAAGGTGTAGTTAAGATCATAGCCAACTAGGGTCCTACTTATATAGTATATAACCCTTTCACAACCAGTATCATCATGTTGTGCTAAATGTGCCCCCAGTCCTATTAAATTTGTTAATATATAAAATAATAGGGGTCTTCCAAGGATTGGTTCCATTAGGACCGGTGGTGAAGCTAGATATTCCTTGATGCCGTCAAATGCCTGTTGACAATTTTGATCCCATTTGAAGTGTATGTCCTTGCAAAGAAAATGGCTGAAGGGTTGACATTTGTCTACAATTTGAGAAATGAATATGTGGATAGCCTATAATTTGCCTTGTAGACTACAGAGTTGCTTTAGTGTCTTAGGAGGAGGCATTTCTATTATAGCAGCGACTTTAGCGGGATCCACCTCAATGCCTCTACGGGAAACAATGAACCCCAAGAGTTTTCCTGATGTTACATTGAAGACACATTTCTTAGGATTGAGGTAGAGCTTATATTCTTGGAGCCATGCAAATATTTGTCATAAGATCTCAAGGTGTTCCTCTCTTGTTCTTGATTTCCCTAGGAGATCATCCACGTAGTCCTCCATTATTTTGTGTAGCATGTCGTGGAAGATGGTGGACATTGCACATTGATGGGTTGCCCCAGCATTCTTTAGACCAAAGGGCATGACTTACCAACAATATGTACCCCAAAGATAGGTAAAAGTAGTTTTGTGTTGATCTTCAGGGGTGATTCTGATTTGGTTGTATCTGAAGAAGCCATCCATGAGGGACAGCATCCTGTGTCCTACTGTGAGATCTACAATCATGTCAATGTTTGGGAACAGAAAGTCATCCTTTGGACATGTTTTGTTGAGGTCTCAGAAATATGTGCAAACTCGGATGCCCCCAAGTTTCTTAGCAATTGGGACAATGTTGGATACCCATTCTAGATAGTCAATGGGATGGATGACGCTGACATCTAATAGTTTTTGTAGTTCCTCCTTGACAAGAAAGGCAACCTGAGGGTGCATCTTTCAGAGTTTCTATTTAATAGGTCTTGCTTCAGGATGTACCACAAGATGGTGAACAACCAATGAAGGATCCAACCCTGGCATGTTGGCATAGGACCAAGAGAACACAACAAGTGCTTCTTGAAGCATGATGGAGAGGTTGGATTTTTTTTTTAGTATTGACTCTCTGCTAGATGTGTGAGCTTGGGTAATTCTTGTGTGTCGAGGTTGATTTCTTGAGTGCCTTTGATTAGAATGTTGGAATGCTCCTACTAGTAGGATGGCATAGGGGGAAGATGGATATCCTCATCTTCTAGCACCTTGGAGAGGTTTTCACTAGGAGATACATCTTTATTTTTCTCTTTTGTGTCCAAAAGTACCTCAGAGAGGTTTCCACTGGGGGGTGATTTTCTATTTTTTTTTATTTTTTATTTTTTGGACTAAGGATCTCCTCTTCGCCAAAGTAGGCATGAGTGTGCAAGCATATGTCATACTATGAGGTATCACGGAGTTCTAGGAATGCAAAGAGAGCCTCATCATGTGGAAACATGTTGAGAGGTGGGGGTCCTTGATAATCCCAAGCAATGAGTTTGGGATAAATGAGGGGGAGGTCAATAATGAAGATGGCGTTGTCAGGTAAGATGCATGAAAGATCAAGATCTTTGCATGAAGCTATGATGACACTCAGAGTAATGTTCTTAATGATAGAAGAGAATTCCATTGCCTCTACCAAAGTTTTAGTAGGTCCATGGATTGTCATAGTCGGTGGGGCATATCCTAAACTGAAGTATTGAGCATATTTATTGGGAGATGTAGGATCAACCAGGATGGGTTTTGTAACACCTTGTTCATTGGCACAAAGTCCTATTCCACAGTAAGGCATTTTGGTATAAATTTGAAATGGTACAGGGTATTTCTCTTTGAAGTATTCCATATTTATAGGTGCTGGGGTGGTTTTATGACAATACTACCAATCACTCAAAGTTGTTTCTTTGGCTTCCTCTTCTCTAGAGACTTGTGTTGGTACAAAGGGAATTTTGTCACTGATTTTGCGTTGTTGTTCTTATTCTTTCTTTTGGAGATGATGACCATGGGAGCAGGGGGACAATGGTAACTATCCCACATGGAAGACATTGTGAAGCTCATATTCACCACACCCTTTGTCTATGATCTTGACCTTTTGAGGCGTCGGAGTGGAAGATGAGGTGGAAGCTTGTGATGTATCAATGGTGACTTGTGGAGTGGATGATGATGTGGATGGAATGGACAAAGGGTCCTTGACATGGTCCCCATATGTGCTTGGACAATGGAATTGCCTATCATAAACATCCTCTAAAGCTTTGCAATATTCAAAAGGTTGTTGCTTGGTGGGAATAGTGGCATCCACACCATTATGAGGGAACTTAAGACATTGGTGGTAGGTGGAGGGAATGGCTTGCATGGCATGCAACCATGGTTGGCCTAGGAGGAGATTATATGGAAGGTCAAGATCAATAACATGACATAGAGTGGGCATGGTGAGCGGGCCCACCTTGATAGGGAGGCATATGGTACCTTCAAATTCTCTTTCTATGTTGTCATATGCCTTGATGGAGATGACCAAAGATTCTAAGTCACCCACTGAATACCCCATAAGTTTTATGAATTTTAATGTACATATATTCAAACTGGATCCATTATCTAAGAGGACCCTCTTGATTTTATGAGTGGTGATTTGGACTTCGATATGGAGAGCTTTATTATGAGTGGGATCGATGGGTGCCATGTAGGCATGGCTAAAGGTGAGATGGTAGGATGAGCATAATTGAGCCACTAGGTTTTGAAATTGAGTGAGTGGTATGTCGGTTGGGACATGGGACTCTTGGAGAGCCTTGTCAAGGATTTCACGGTGGATGGTGGATGTCTTAAGGAGTTCCAAGATGGAGATTTGTGCGGGCATCTTCCCAAGATGGTCAAGGAGGTTATATTCAAAAGCGGTAGTAGTGGAGGATGGGGTGATCCCTTTATGGTTACATGCCCACGATGGGTGGTAATGGCACATTCAAGGGTGGTATTTTGAATATTGATGGTGGTGACACAAGTAGTATCAAAATTAATTTGACCTACTACATTTTTGTGAGGCAAAATGTTGTTATAGTTGATGTTGTTATCTTAGTTGTTGGGATTGGTGTTGGAGGATGATGGCTTGGATGTGGATTGGTTGTTATTGTGGTGGAGGAGAGGGTCTTGGTAGACACCTAGGCTATCGTTGGGTGATGTGTTGTTGTTTCCTTCTATTTGGATATCACTGCGATTGACAAGGTCTTGGATATAGTTTTTCAATTTCATACATTTGGTCATGGCATGGCCCTTTATGCGATGATAGCCCTGCGATGATAGTCACAATATTCATTTTCTTTATACCATGCAAGTTTAGGTTGGTTTTCAGCAAATGGTTTCGTTGTTGGGAACTCAACCATGTTTTCTTGGACTAATTTTTGAAACACAACCTTGAGTGGTTCACCCAAGGGTGTATAATTGCATTTTGATCGTTAGGGGGATTCCGCTTTGGAGGAGTAGATGGAACTGAGACATTGTTTGAAACATTTTGGACTACATTTTGTCTCTTTGGTTTAGGAGCCACAATTTGGACATACTTGGAATCGATAGCACCATCTCCTACAGTGTTCTTATTTTTAGCCCAAAATTTAGGTTTGTCGTTGGATGACTTGTCATTATCGATCTTGCTGTAGTTTTTGACTAAACCTTTTGCAATAAGGGACTTTTCAATGGTGACCCATTTTTTCTATGATTTAATCGAAGGTTGATGCACAATGTACTTGCAAGTGAAAGGCCATTTCTTGGTTGAAATTTTGGATGAAATTGTGGACGAGTTGTTTTTCAGGGGTTGTCCAAGGTAGCCTACTAGCAAGGGCTCTCCATATTTGTAGACAATCGGTGAAACTCTTGCCACTTCATTGTTTGGTGTTGCAAAGGTCTAGCATAGTGATTTCATGATCCATATTGTATGAGAAGTGGGCAACAAATTTCTTTGAAAGATTGGCAAAATTCAATATGGAACCATAGAGCAAGTGCATAAACCATTCTAAGGCTTGTCCTCCTAGGCTTCATGGAAAAAGATGAAGGAGGATTGGTCATCATAGGCTACTTCTTGATGTGATCATGAGGGTCTTCTTTTCCTTTGTACTTATCAAATTTTGGCATTTCAAAATGTTGAGGAAAAGGTGTGATGGCAATGTTTCTATCAAATGGATAGGGACATAAGTCTTCAAACTTATAATGTTTCTTTTGGGTCCCTAGTTGGATTTTTTTGAGTGTGTTTTTCATCTCTTTCCATTCTTGGTCCAAAGGATTAGCAAGAGGTGGTTGTGACATGTGTTGGAGTATGATAATTATTAATGTTGGGGATGGGTATATTGTTGTTGTTGGGTATATGGAGGTGGACCCATAGTTTGTGTATAAACATGGGACCCATATGGAATGTTTTGTTGGTTTTGGAGTGGTGGTTTTTGTTGAGAGACATATGGATTTTGCATCAAGGACCCATGGGGAGGTTTTTGATGCATTGAGGATTGATATGTGTGAGTGGGGTTGTTATAGCTCATCAAGGGATTTTGTGTTTGGTTGAATGGATTAGCTGTTTGGATGGGTGTTTGTGTTGTGGGTGGTAACACCATTTGAGTGATGATTGAACTTTGAGGGATATTCAAAGGAGGAAGGGGTTGTGGAATGATAGTGGAAGCATCTTGTGGCTTGGTAGGTGGAGGTGGTATGATGGGTATGGTGACATTAGATGGTACCGCGGAGATGGGCACATTAGAGGGTAGCATACTATATGGTAGCTTGAAAGGGGGATTTGATACCTCTTGTTGGGTATTTCTAACCCTCATGTTTTGGTCTAAAGTGTGGATGACATTAGTGTTATAGGCATAACTAGCCCATGGGTTGTTGTAGATGGGTTCATTAGGATTAGGGACATGTCCCCATGGTTGATCTTGGATGGGTGAGGGTGGTTTGTCATGGAAAATGGTTTTAAGTTTATCATGGTTGAATGAGTATGGAAGTTGTGTGCCAAGTTCAATGAAATGCTCGAGGAGTTCATCCTTATGGTTGTCAATTAATTGGTCAAACGTGTCGTGTAATCCATTTTCATCTAGAAATTTGACAAAGGTGGGGGAATAGGTGTGATGATGATGAGTGGATGTGTAGACACCTAAAATTGGCTTGCTTCGCAAAACAATTTCCCATGTCTCGACACCCTCATTATCCCTCATATTAATTAAATAAATTCATTTTATTTAATTAATTTATCCCTCATTATCTACCTTGACCATTTACCTATCCCTTGTGATCAATTAACTTGCTTAATTTATCACTAAGACCTTACAACACTATCCCTCATTAATCAAATAAATATTCCCAATATTTATTTGGTTCAATTCTCCTTTTCCCTAATCCTCATCAATTAGATAAATCATGGTTATCTAATTGATCTAGCCTACTAATTGACCTACACTAACCTACCCTAGCCTACCTCATCCTAGCCCTAGGATCAATTAAGCAAAACCTCTATTTAATTAGTCCTAACCTCTCTTTTGGGTGGTCAAACCTAGTTTAACACCCTTTCCCACATCCCCCAAATTAAAAATTAAAACAAATCACACATCACATTTACTTCTCTTACAAACCCCTTACCTCACCCATCCTTATTCATTACCTCTTATCCCCAAATGAATTCTTAATTCATTTCCCATTCCCCAAATGAATTTTTAATTCATTTTCCATTCTTTCACACCCATACCTCATTTATCACCCCTTTTCCCAAAATGAATAAAAGATTTACTTTTATTCCTAGCCCTTGATCTCTTCTTTTAATCCTCACCCTCCATCCTCATTTCCAAAACTGTATAAATGAAACCCCTCTCTAAGCCATTCGAGAGACTTCTTCATGCATCAAACCTCTGCCAAAATCACTCCACAATCTCCTCATCCTACCATCCTAATGTCAAAATCTTGCCTCATCTCCATCTAATCCATCTGAATCCACTTGTCTCTCATCTACATTTGTGTTGAAAAGCCTTGAGAAATCCACATTAGTCATTCTAGTCATGGGTAAAATCTGAGGAGACTAATCAGGTGCAACTCCTTCCCGCTTGGATTTATGGGTCATTATGAAGGTATAATCATTCTGTTTTGCATTTGATTCATATTTAATCTTCATTTTGTTCTCATTAATCATAGGATTTTTCACCCACTTTGGGTTGGTTGACATACCCCTTGATATTACTCGTGGTGGAGTCATGAGGCGAGAGGGGTTGGTAACGAGAGTCCATTCTCTTCCTAACTTGTGATCATGTGATGGGAGGCATAAAAGGTGAACTTGGATGGGATTTGTATGATGAGGTACCAATGGTGATGAATGGGATTGACTCTAAGTTCAAAATCTAGATCAAAATGATTGAAATATTAAAGATTAATCCTATATACTTAGAGCAGACAAAGAGCCTACGCAAAAGGATGATAGGATTATCTTACTTGGGGTAGACAAGATGCACCAAGAAAAATGGGATTTCTTGAAGTCCACTAACTTAGGAGTTGTCTAAGTTCCCAAGCTAATTTATCCAAGAAGATGATGATGTCTAGTTTATACAAAACTTAAGATAAATAAGGTCTTAAGCTTAACATAAAAAAAGGGATGATTTGATCTAGATTCTAAACTTAGGATTTGGATGTGATTTTGATTGATTTCAGATTTGGATGAGGATTGATTATGGATTGAGACAATAAGAATTTGATTGATTTGGATAGAATGATTGATTATGGATGATTGGGGTTGATTAGGGATGATAGGATTGATTAAGGATGAGGATTTTTTTATAGATGATGGTCAAAGATTTGACTAAGGATGGATTAAGGATGATGATTGATCATTACAAGTATAATGCTAAATTATTGCCTAAGGATGATGATTATGGATGACAAAGGTTGGATTGGTTAAGGATTTGACTATGGATTAGTCAAGGATGGATAATCAAAGATTATGATTAACTATGGATTAAGGATAATGATTAATGAAAGGTGGTGATGATTAAGGAAGATGATTAAGCAATGGATTATGGGGCTAATGATGGGCTAGGACTAATTAACTATGGATGACTTGGATAATCTATGAACTAACAAGGATAATGATCAATGGTTATAGTCGGATCACAAGCTAAGAGGGACAAATGGACATGGATATGGCTGAGGTGGCATGCAATGCCAAGGGATGATGTGGAAAGGGGATTTTTGATAACCAAAAGGACAAAATTTTGTTTTTTTATGTCTTTGACAAATGGGTGCTGATTTGGAAAATAAGCACTCATTTAGAAAATAGGCACTGATTCAAAAATGGGTGCTATTTTACATAGTGGGCATTGATTCAGGACAACGTTGGTATTTTTTGATTTTCAAGTTGTCAGTTCAGATTTTTGGCAAGATTTTTACATACAACAATCACAATGGCTGTTTGACCAACTTTGGAAGTTGGTGCGAGAGGTGATTAGCCTATGGTTCACAAATGGCTTTTATGGGTTTTGCACAAAGAAGACACTTCAAGCACTTGTATACAACCTAAAATTATTCAAGTGGGGGTGACATCTTGTGGATCTCATGAAGTGGCCATGGGCCAATCCCAACTCAAAGTGAATCGAGATTCCTACCCCCACTAATACCTTAGGTGCTATAGCTTGGATAGATAAGGAAAATAAGGTCTTGGACCACCTTACCCCCCCTCACCTTGGAGACTTTTGTCTTGCCCAAAGCATATCCCATCTCAAGTATAATGGTACAATGAGCATCTTCCCCTCCTCTATAGCGGTGCACCACAAGATATGATAGATGAAAGGTCTTACGTAGGCTTAACAAAGCTTCTAGGGGTGTCCTCTAGCGTACTCAAGGTACTTGAGGCCCAAGTCCGTGAACAAGGGCGTCCCGATCGACTAACACTCAACCATTCAAGTCTTGGTAGACCAAGGGTCTTGGAGGTCTTTTGCTTGGAAGAGAGAGGGTCCTTCCTTTAAATGAGTCTTTTGATTCTCACAATATTTATATACCATTCCAAAACATGTAGTTGAGGTCACCCCTTGGGGGGATGAAATCCCCAAGTAGGCCTCCTAAGAAGAAACCACTTCCCACTTTTGATCACCCAAGATCGCACAAAGTGCAAGGGGAGAGCATACGTAGAGAAATGACCCCTTCGAGTATGAAAGTAAGTAAAAGGTTTGAAAATAGACTTTTAATCCCCAAGATCACCCTAAGGCACAAGGGAAGAACATATGTCTGATTTCTAAATCACAAGAATGACAAACAATATTAATTCCCACTACTCTAATTTAGTGCAACTACAAACTAGTGGAAAAAATAAATTCTTTGTCAGTGGGGCTGCACAAAACTCATTAGTAGTTGATAATGGGGTCTTGGACAATTGAGAAATGCTGTAAAACCAATGTTAATCTAAGACAAATGATAAAAAAACTAACTTTTTGCTAACACAGTGACTAAGCGCTGATATAGAAAATAGGCACTAATATATAAAAACAGGCGCTACAATAAGAACTAGGCATTGATTTGCATAATTTTATACCTAACAATAGGTGTTGATTTACAGAATGAGTGTTGATATATGAAGCAGGTGTTGATTTGTGGATCAGGCACTGATATGATCTTGACAGAGTCTCCCCCTTGTAAAATTGATTTTTCTTGCAAAATAGAGGAAAATTTGTAGAAAACAGTAGTTAGAAGCCTAAGGAACTATATCATATACTATGGTTAGCAAAATGCATGAAAAAAACTAGTTTTGTCTCAAAGTAAGGATGGGCTCTAATTTGCAGAATGGGCATCAATATGGGAAATAGGTGTTGATTTGCTGATAATAGGTGTTGATTTGAAACCGTCATCACCTCCCCCTTGTTCCTGTATTTTCTGCAACAAATCCGAGAGCTAACTCACACAAAAAGTTAGTAGAAATCAATTTAAGACCTAATGCAAGTGTATAGCACTGAAATTGATGAAAAACACATGAAAACAATGCTTTTTACCTTATGCAGAAACAAGCGCTAATATGCTGGAGAGGCACTGAAATGTGAAAACCAAGCGCTAATTTGTAGAAAATTGTCATTGGTCTGACTTGTCACAAGAAAACATGTAAATAACCATGCAATTGTTAGTGGAAAAGGTGGTGTGGGTCTCACTGGGTGTACCAAAAATGTCTACCTAAAAGATGAGATGTCAAATTACATGCAAACTATCCTAAATTGCACCCAATCCCAAACCCAAGGGACCTCAAGATTGAGCTAGATCACTACTATGCTTCTAATCGACTAATGTACACTATCTAAACATATTAGTGATGATTTGCTCTATATGAAGGTGAAACTATGCTATGCTACTTAGAATTGCACTAAGCTAGATGGTTGTTGAGCACTCAAATTTGTAGAATGTCTTTGCATATGATGGCTTGTGAAAAATAGAGGTGGAGGCTTCAATTTATAGATTTTTGGGGATGGAAATGGAGGGTTAGGATCAAATTGGGAGATAAAGGGTGGAGATTTCTTGAGGATCCTCAAACAAGGAGAATTGGACAAATGGCATGATTGGATTGGATGAGGATTTTGCTCCAAGATTCAAGAGATGATCAATATATGAGATTGCAAGTTTGAATGGATGAATGGCTAGGATTAGGTAGGTGTATGACATGTAAGGTCTCATGTATGAAAAGGTAACGATTGGATTTAATGAGAAATTTTAAATTCCATGAAGAGGACAAGCGGAATTAAAAATTAGATGAATAGTGTCCAAATAGTACCACATGTAATTTTAAATTTGCACGAATAGTGACACTTGGAGTGGGATGGAAGAAAGAGGATAAATGTACACATTCTGAAAGATTTGGCCATGGTTTTAAAGTACCACTTGTAATGTACATGCATGTACATGGAATGACAAGTGGACTTCTAGCAACATGGGGGTTTGTAATGAGGAATTAATTAACATTAATTCATGTGCACATGTTTTAGAAGAAAATAATGATGATTACAAAAAGTAATCAAAAGTGGACAAAATAGAAATTAACAAAATATGGTCATTTATTTAATTTTTGGGAGTGTGAATTATGAACTATAGTCACAAAGAATATTTAATTTTTGAACTATAGTAGAGGAGCTTGATTTTTGTGAAAGAGAAAAGGTGCAGGATGAATTAATTAAATAATTAAAAAATATTTAATTAATATTTGAATTGAATATAATGATGTAGGTGAAATTGGTTTGAATTGCATAAGTAGAAGAAAGTGGTTGTGACCATTTCCGGATGTCAACAGTTAGTATGTGTGAAAAATAGAATTGGTGGTACACTCATAGGGTAGGTTGTAGCTACCTTAATACTTGTTTACATAGCCACAAGTTTAAATGAGCTATTAGATGTATAACTCTACCATATAGGTTAAAGCTATATTGAGAGGGAATGCTTATCAATAAAAATATAAGAATGCCATATTCCAATACTTAAATGTATATGGATACACATTGAAAGAACAATAGGTTGGTGAAGATTGGTATGCATCAACTCAAAGACCAATCATTTGTAAATTAGCATGCCATGAGTTTGGAAATGAGCCTACATTGTAATTAGCATGGTATGAAGCCATTTAAATAATAACTTGTAAATAACACAAAGATTTATGGTTGTATTCTTCAATGATTAAATAAACTAGTTTGAATCAAAATTTTGCTAATGATGGTTTAATGGGACACTAATGATATGTGTTGTAAACTTATGTAGTAACTTTACTATGGAAATAAGACATAAGTAGAAGTTGATGAAGGTAATTTGAATATATGATGTGTATTTGACCATGAAGAGTGGTATGTGATGTGTGGTACTTCAGTACTTGGCAAGGAGTAATAGGTAAATGAGTGTATCAATGTGCATAAATATTGATCTATCTTAATAGAGATTGTACATAAATTAAAAAATAGAGGATTGCATTGAGTGAAAATGCATATTCAAGGGTACATTTGTAAAGCTTTACCCTTTTAATATTATAAAATTGTTCCAAATTAGTCAAATTAAGGAAAAAGGAACCACGTGAAAGATGATGATAATTAATTTAGAAACAAATAAATTGACCAATAATCTACAATTACAAAGATTTTATGTATAAAAGTCATAAATTATGGCCCTAAGAGGTGAAACATAACATGAATAGAACAATACTTGATTTGAATATGATTATTAGAAAAAAATAGCAAAGGAAACTTCCTAATAAGCCAAGATGGCTTATCCCATGGGGGGAGAATGTCACATCCCCATCAGTGGTAATTATTTTATAAATAAAAAGATTTTTGTCAAATTGATATTTAGCAAAGATATTTATTGAGGTATGGTTGAAGGCTTTAGAATAGTGCACGAGCATCCATCAACGAACCAAGTGATTGATGGGTGGCTAGTGAAGGCACGCGTAGTCATAGGGGACAAGCCTACAAGCTCTATTGAGGATGATCAAACATTATTCGACTATAAGGCATGGGAAATAGACACATATTACGTGGGCTTCGGTAGAAGTTTGGTGGGCGATATTACTAATCCTTGTCAGCAATTATTTTGAGGGTCACTTGCACTTGATTAAGGAGGGAAGAACTCATAATGGCGCACATTAGAGGGTGCAGTTTTAGACTTCCATGAACACATAAAGTACGGAGGAATTTCGTTAGAGAGAAGGGAAGTAGTTGGGGAAAAAAGCGACGAGGAATAAAGACATGGGAGTTGCAACTTTAGAAGAGTTAAAGAATAGAAAAGAACAACTAGAGAAGCTGAATAGGTAGGTACTTGTCACTGCAAATGACTTATATTTTAGCGCATATGTACCTCTATTCCTTGGATTTGAATCTATTTTATCTACATAATATTTATTAATCTTTGGCCAGGGATATAAGTTGTCATTCAAAGCTAGTTGTGGGAGGTATAGGTGAGAGTTCTAACCATATTTGCAAGTATAAGAATATTAGGTGATTTCCCAAATAATGGAATAATTGTCCATCTCTCCACATGTAGGGTTAACCTATATTCATATAGGATAGACAATGATAAAATGCCTAAAAGAAATGTGGTCTTAGGTAGCACCATAAAGGCAAGGTATGTTTAAAATGGGTGGTTGAAAAAGTCTTAGGAACTTTTAATTAAAGGAAAACCAACCTCCACATATTGGAGCTAGAGAAGAGGGTATGAATATTTAGTAATTATGGTTGAAAGGGTTTACTACAGATGATGTAAATGGCAAAAGCCACTTGCTATCATTATAGAATTCACAAAACTTATGTGTAAAATTTAATAAAGAGGAATTTATGTACAAACTCTCTCTTGATTGAGTTCAAACTATGAGAAACTATCTTGTAGCTTTTGTAGCCTGAAATTCTAAAATATCCACTATTTTAGCTAAAAATCATTAATCTAGGTTGATTTATGCTTATGTCTGAAATATTGAACATTCAACAAATTGAAAGATAGCTTTTCTTGTTTTTAATTGGTGATGCAATTTGGTTAGTAAGTGCAAGAAAGGTATGAGTTTTGGTAAGATTGTCTATATAATATCTTGGCTATAGTATAGAATGATAT
Organism: Cunninghamia lanceolata; assembly: GCA_027924645.1. Lineage (NCBI taxonomy): Eukaryota > Viridiplantae > Streptophyta > Pinopsida > Cupressales > Cupressaceae > Cunninghamia > Cunninghamia lanceolata. The sequence goes on along the minus strand of BSBN01000916.1, from coordinate 12,813,759 downwards.
TAAATGAAATGAAAACCATGCTTAATAAGAATTTGGGAAATAAATAATAGAGGTAATTAATATCTAGTATTGTACTGAAGATCTTAAACATTAGAACATTTGGTATGTGAAAGAAGCATGATATATGAGAAATTCATAGACCAATAACTTACTATAGTTGAGGGTTAATTATTTGAATGACCAAGTGTTTGGACTTTTGAGTAGACAAGGTTGAAGATAACATATGATCTTACCTTGAATTCATTATATACTTATGTTGGGACTTTACATTAAATAAAGGCTTTATATGATTACAAGATGTCCATTGACCTCTTAAGTATAAGAACCTTGATATTGAATCTATTATGTGAATTTTGAAGGGCAGTATAGTTGTATTGGACTGTAGTATGAGTGTGTACTAAATGAAAGGAAATTACCACTTAATTTGATTATGATGTTGGTTTTGATTTAAGAGATAAACCATCTCCGTGTTAGTGTGAAAATAGCTTTTATCTATCTAGATTGACCAGGGCCTATTCACACTATGCTTAAGTCTCCACTTAGGGACTTCTAAGAGTTTGTCTCATCTCATATGGTTGAGACATGTGTGCTCACATTTTGAAGATGCCTATTGCATGTTTACTTACCACTAGCTCAAACACTTATCATCTGAGCTTACACGTGTGTTACTTTTGGAGGGGTAGTCAGTCGTAGATTCCTACCTTCCTACCTCCTCTTTTATGCCTAATTATACAAGGCATATTATACATTTTTACTTAGCTTTTGAATATATGTTATTGGCTTATTTTGTGAAATTTATCTAGTGGAAGTGATTCTAGTTCTTGATGGTTGATGTTGGCTACTCCAACATGGTATCAAAGCCATGCTAGCAAAACCCTTCCCTTTTGATCAAATCCTACACCTAGCCTAGTAAAGAGTTCCTCGTAGAGCTAAATGGACATTTCCATTGAGTCTGGAAGGCTCTAATCAATAAGGATTGACTATCTAAAAATCAATTTTGGACATTGTTAATTTTTGTAAAAAAAATTGCCCTTGTACCGTACTATGGTACAACCGTATGGAATTGTATGGATTTATTAGTTGAAAATGCAAAAAAAACTTACCTCTGCTCTTGGGTGTAGTATGGCTATATGGCTATTTCTGTACTATATGGATTTTTTGTCAAAAAATAATTTTTTTTGCAGAGGGCAAATTTGCTCCATGCAATTAGTAGATCTTGGGTTGAATTGTTGTTTTTGTGTGCAGGTTTCTTGTTTATTTTAGGCTTGTTTGGCTTGATTAGGGAATCTAATGTCCCTAGTTGTTTTGGTCCATGACTGCCCCTACTTTAGCTCCTATCTAACCTCACATGACGACCCCTTACTCTTGCGTGAAGCTAAACTGTCAACTCTACTTCCCACTCGGCCTTGACAAGCGTTGCTTGCTAGCACCATTCGAGCTGGACTACTTTGCCTTGATTGGGCCACTTGTTACAACAACCTCATGGCCACAAGATCATCCACACATCCCTATTCAATGGCCCTCTTTAGTGCTTGGTCTGTCTTACACACTCAGGATTCCCTTCTGGTGATCGACGCTTCTTTAGACTAGTCTTCCCAGTTGCTTGGGTCCTCTTCTTCATAGTTTAGCTTTTTTACAAGTTGTTTGGAGTATTCTTTTGCCCAAGAAACCTCAAGATCTAGCCTAGTTGGCTTCCTTCCAACCCTTTTGACCTCAATCCAGTCCACGAGGCCTCCAAATCGACGGTCTCTACCAAAGACTTGGACCTGCTTGTTTAAGTTGGCCATTTTTTAGGCCTCTATGCCAATTAACTCAGCCTCAGTTCAACCCATTTGGGGCTTCACCAAGCTACCACTAGGGCACCACCGGCCAGCCATCAGTCCACCACTAGGCAACCATCAGGCCTCCCCTAGCTGCACCAATAGTCCTAGAAGGGATATTTTTTATTTTTCTATAGCTTGCAAACCAGGTGTCAAAATTTTACAAAAATATAGTCCATGAAAAGGTATTTTTGTCAACTTCACTGTGGTGAAGTGTTGGTCATGATGTTAGTCACAAACAAACATAGAATAAAAGTACACATTAACCTTTATTCATCTTGAAAGATACAGTGAATTCAAAGAATTCATGATCCCAAGTCTCCGGTGATTAGGTCTTAATCGACTGACGTTACTCAGTGGTTAATGTGAGTTGCTGTTTCCATTTTGGGGCCTTACGTGAAAATGCACCATCATCATGAAGTTCCTGCAGAAATTCCTTACAGAGAAGTCAAATTATGCGGGTATTTGCTGAAAAGAGGTAAAATACCTAGATCTTTGCATGATATTTTCAATTGTGCATGCTTAGTGTTCAAATATGCTAAATATTTACGATTATCTACGAGATGTCTACATATTTTGGGTTGTTTGCTTAAGATTATCAGTTTATTTGCAATTGTGATAGTGAGATTCCTGGAATTGAAAGAAATTAAAGGAAATACTTCTAATTAAGTTGAACCTTTAGCTTTTGATCCACATACATGCTTGATACTGTCATGAGGAGAAGAAATCAAACCATATGTTCACTAGGACATTCCACAGCTAGATACAGTTGATGCAAACTTCAGAGGATAATGAATGAAAACAATACATGCAACATGATGAGCACTCCAAGGGACGCAGCAAATCAAAGCACATATCCAGAATTCACACACAGATTACTCAAGATTTACGAAGATTTGTAATCAAAATACTCTTCCCTTTCATTAAGTATGCAAAAGACATGTACATATATAGCAGCTTTGAAATAAGTCCTGAATATTTCAGCAATCAGATTTCAATTAAGTTTCAAATGAATATAACAAGGCATTCCACCACCTTTTATAGAATAAGGTGAGGAATCCGTTACAAAAGATCCACGGATCTGATATGTCAATACAAATCAACGGTCATCACTTCATGACTTGTCAATTTTACAAAAAGGCACAAGTTGCCAGCTGGCAACTATCTATACTGCATATGCAAAATGCTCCCCTTCATGATGTATCTTCATCATGCTCTTTACCTGATGCATGCGGGTCATCATCATGTGCATCGCTCTCTGAACTTTCGCTATCCGGATGATGACGCTGCTGCATATGGGGCTGCATGCTGCTCTGGATTTGTTCGTATGACCGCACAACTTGGTCTATTCCTCCGCCATCTTGAGTCTTTGCCTTGATGATGGCGTGTTTGTGCGCTTCATACTTATCCCTGCTGTTATCCAGCTTATTCTTTCTGTCCTGCAGTGTCTCGTTATAGGTCTCCATCTTGACCTTGATCCTCATCATTTTATTTATTATCTCTTCTGTCAAGTGGACTAGCGGACCATCATCTTCCACTTGGAAGTTATTACGCAGAGCCTTGAGGGCAGAATCTTCATCTTGATTCTCTATCTTCCCTTCCACCTTGCCTTCTAATGCTTCGAGCATGTCTGCTTCAATGCCCATTAAATCGCGTAGCCTCATGCTGATCTCCCTCAGCTTATTATTGCATCTCTTGAGGACTCCGCATTCGAACTATACATCCTTAGACTAGATATCCACTAATAATGCAGTATTATTATTTAACACCTGCTTACTGATAAGCAGTTGTGGATTTATCTTCCTTATTTCATCTAGCAGGCTGAGGACTTTCTCCAGTTTATAAGACCTTTTTCCGGTCTGCATCTGCAACCTGTCTACCTTGGTTTTGGAGTCACTCAATACGCTCCATCTCTTCAAAGAACCTTTTATTATTTCAATAGCATCATCCAATGTGGATGACACCCATTTTCTGATTACGGACACCTCATGTTTCATGAGGTCCAGTTTATTTACCTCCTCCTGAGAAATGGCAGTCAATGGGACTGCAGCTTCACCTGTGGTATCCTCAGGGTTGGTTAAACCCTTAATGTATGCATGCAACTGAGCAATGTGCTCTTTATGTTGCTTATTCTTCTCCTTCTCTCTTTTCACCTTCTGAATTAGAGAGTCTATAATGTCTTTTCCCTCCTGACCTTCCTGCTCTTCATTGGCAAAACCCAAATCAACTGTGCTTATCTGGAATTCATCTACAGTGATTTTGCCTTTCTCTTTCTCTACGGCAGGCACAGCAATCTGTGTGGTCCTTCTCCCTGTCGCCGGATCTCTTTTGATGGCCGAAGTCATCCTGGCCTTCCTCCTGGGTTTCATTATATCTGCGGCGAACAGGGTGGAGACGTCAAACTCCTGAATCTCCAGTTCCTCCTCAACATTCACTTCCTTTTCTAACCATGGAGGCACCTAATCATGCTTCTCAGCATCATGATGCTGTTCACCTCTATCTCCTGTTTCTATCAATATGTGTTGTGGAGATGGTGATTTTTCTTTTTCTTTCTCCTGATGCTCACCTTGCTGCTGTTGATCCTGAGGTGCCTCCTCCTGTTGAGGAACTTCCTTTTCTGGGGGAGCATCTTCTCTGTGTGGGGAACCTGGCGGTGTACCTGTAGGTAGATCATGATGATCATGATCTTTTTCCTTCGTTATTTCATCTGTCCCCAGTTCTTCCCCCTGTGGAGGTTAATCATCCTCCTTTTGCTTTTCTACTTCTGGTGGTATGTCGACCACCTTTGATATTGTAGGATCTGCCTGAGGTGATGGCATCTGCTCTGCGGCGGCTATTTGCTCTGTACCTGCAGCATCCACCTCTTGTGCCTTATCAGCAGGATCCTCCATCGCTTCTTTCTTCTCATCATCAGCCTTTGATTCTTGGACCTCTACTATAGCAGGTCCTGCTGATGTATCCTGTGGGCTCTGTTGGCCTGATTCAAGAGCATGGCCTTCTGTTTCTGCCATCTCTATCTCTTCTATTAAGTGGCCCTTATCAGGTGATCCTGCTGGCTGTTCAGGACTTGCATCCTGCTTCTCTGTTAAGTCTACCACTGCAGGACTTGTCACCTCGGCGATCAGTATGTCCAGCCCTATGTCCTGAGCTACCTGCTCTGGGCTCTTCTCTGGTTCTGGGCTCTTTTCTTGCTCCGCCTCTGCTTGTTTCATCTCTTCAAGCGTTGATTGGACAGATGGAGGCTTGTGAGGAGTCACACTGATGCCAGTAGCCGCAAGTGTTTCCATTTCTTGTGCAGCTACATCCTGCACCACCTCATCGTCAAACAAGTTTATTGTCTCGTCTAGCGAGACATGCTTTTCTGCTTGTGCCTGAGATGTTTCCTTTTGTTGCTCTTCTGCAAGTTCTGCTTTGAACTTGACAATGGTAGGAAGTGGAACATTGTGCTGAAGTTCCTTCTGCACTTCACTACCTGCCCCTTGTACTTGTACTGGGGGTTGACTCATCTCACCTCTCATGGAGGTTCTTGTTTTCTTAGGTGTGGTAGGAACCAACACCTGCGGAGCTCTCCTCTTTCTTCTAATTACTAGTGGAGCTTCCTCCTCTTCTTCAGGCTCTTCCTCCATGAGGATATCCTTGCCTGGTTGTCTGGATGACTGACCCACTTCTTGGGTCTCTGTGGTTCCAGCCTCTGTTGTCTTGGCTTTCTTGGGCTTGGGAGGAGAATCTGATTCTGATCCTGATCTGGCTGCCTCCTCAGCCGTGAATACTGCCCTTTCAATTATGACCCCTTTGGGTCCCTTTTCCACCTTCTTGCCCCTTGGGGCTCTCTTGCTTGGCTGCTATGGTGGAGGAATCCTCTCTCCCTTGGTCTTCCGCTTCTCCGGCAGGAAGTCATCATATTCGTCTGCAGGGATGTCCTGCCCTTTCTTTTTGTTGTCCACCGTGATAGCAACACCCTTTTTCTTCAATGCCTCTACCTGTGCATCTACCCAAGCTTGGGTCAAGTGTATGGTTCTGGCAAAGAATGGGTCCAAGGACATATCCTCCTGCATGGTGAGGTCAGGGGCAGAAATGGTATCATTGTATATCTTCTTCTGCTCGTATTCGTCTGCCATTATCCTGCCGTCATCACTCTTCAGCTGCTGAGGGAGGGGTATGCAGTCAAATGTTCTGATCTGGTTCAGAGTCAACCTCTGATACCTCCTCCTCCTGGCCTCTGCCTCATCCTCGCAGTCAGCCCAAAAATCTTCTAGGTGCCTTTGGTGAATAGGCTTCCCTAGAATCTTCTGCATTCGGCCGTAAGGATCATATGGTCTTGTTACTGGGAAGGGCAGTAGATTCATCTTGTTCAGAGTGACCATCACCTTCTTAATATTATCCGAGTCAGGGCACATATAGTTGCCAATGCTAACTGGGAACAAAATTGGTGGCAGCTTCTTGGCATCCTTATACATCTGTATGATGGTGGAGCCCTGCCTGATAAATTCCATTAAAACTACTGCATCAGCAGGATATCTTGGTAGCATCAGGGGATGCCCTTCAAAACCTTCTATCCTGATGTAGGAAAAGGTGGCAAATTGGATGTACCATGCCCCATGCCTGTATACTGCCTCCTGTGCTTCCATGCTCAGTCTTTTTGTCCTGTCATCTTCCATGGTCCTTACCAGATGCATAGAGAATGCATCATTGACCAGTTTATAGTCCTTGATATACTTGGTTCTTTGCAGCTGGGGATGATGATCCCATATATAGGCTGCATTTGTGCCTGTTAGCTTCCCATCTGTGGTTAAGGCATCAAACGTACCTCTATATGCACAGGAATAAACAATGTAAAAGGTCATATAGAAGGCACAATCTGAACCTCCCAGGTTCAGTAGCTGCTCATGCAGAGCATCACTTATGATTTGGCCCCACAGTGGCTTGATGTCTGCATATAGGCACATCATTATTATGCCATACATCCAGTCTCTGAATTCTCCAGTATCAGGCTGGCTAGTCACCCTGTTCAGTAGGGCAATCACATACTGATATTCTTCATTAAAATCAAATTTGAACATGTGCACAGGAAGCTTGGCCGCTGCATTATATGTGCTGTTCTCGGCCCGCCAAGCATACATATTCTTTCTGGCCGTCTTCTTGTTGGCCTCATATTCTCTTTCAGACTTCTTCAAGTCTACACTCTTTACCTTGCTGCCCATTGGCAGTCCAAATATTTGGGATAGACCTTTGATGGATAGGTCTGCATACACCCTCCCATGCTTCACCACCTGCCTCGTCTAAGGGTTGTAGTTCCGGGCGCACTCAATAACCAGCTCCGGAGACTCCATGGAGTAGGGGAAGCTAGCAGCGTTCCACATGCCGGATACAAACACGGGGTCCAATACTGGACTCTTATCTTGTCCATCATTCATCTTGGCTGACCAAGCTTCTAGGTTGGTACTCCCCTGATGGGTATCTGTAATTGCCCCAAATTTGAACAGGACCCCTCTCTGTGAAGAGAACATAGGCCGGCTGAATTCTTCCTGATTCTTGACTAAACGTTTTTCAGCCATGGGTACCTGCAATTAACAACATTTCTTCTCACAACGGGATATGCATGCATACATACTGCAAATATCATGCTTATTGTATCAATTTCACGTTACTTTATCATACGGATACATAACCAGAACTTACAACATCATATAGAAACAACATGATGAGGGTTTCATTTCACTTACCTGGTTATGCAGATTTCTTTCTATACCAGTATATCGTTGAGACACTCTTGATTCAGCTGCTGATCACCTTCCTCCTCCTCAGTTTACGAGCTCCAGTTGCGCAACGGTAGCTGTTATGCAAATATGGAGGCTAGTGCTTTGTAAAACAATTTTAACGCAGGTAAATGTAACAATGGCGGTTGAATTACCTTTTAACCTCGCAGTTAGGGTAAACTTAGGGTAACTCTGACAAGTTAGATCGCAATCTTTGATCATTTGTGCGAAAACTCAGGATCTCGCCAGACGTTTCATTGGGTTCCGGGGTCGGCGGGAATCACCTACCATATCTGCGCGCATTTAATGGCAATGGCGGCAAAGGGAGCGGGGGGATATCCATACGACAAGATATCATGAGGGCAGGATGATATTTCACAAATATCAGGTTGAGTTTCAATATCATCCTCCCTAATCTTGAAATTGCTATCGCGGCAAAATTCGGGTGACAACGCACCTTTGTTTTCATTTTAGCACATCAGGAGGATATTTCGGTCCATTGGGTGATATTTCAAAATATGATGATGACCTTCAAACTTACTCATTCTCCTTTCGGAATATCAGGATGACGTCATCATGATATTTGTTCTTTGTATTGGAAATGTCTCATGACATCATCGTCATATTGGGTGAACATGATCATGTTTACAAAATATCCTGTCGAAATGCAAATATGATGATGATGTCATCAGGATGTTTGTTTCTTTGTTTATCGGATTCAGATGATGTCATCAGGATGTTTGTTAAGGGTGATATTTTGCATCAGGATGATATTAACGAATATCGGGTTACTTTCAAAATATGATGCTCGCGATACAAAAGACCGTTCGACAGGGAAGACTTACTATCACTTAAAGTTGACGATCAGATATTTGAACCGCAGGATATTATCGGGGCGACGTTTCAAATATGATGATGATGTTCTTCAAACAGCATAACTGAGTTTATAAAATATGACCCTCTTCTTGTGAATATCAGGTTTGACCAAGACTTTGACTGTTCATAACTCTCACATCCTGATGAATATCAGGGTGATGTAAAAAGCAAACCTGCATGAATTTTAATGCTCTTTCAGAATATGTTGTCATATATATGAAATATGAATTTTGACAGACTGACCTCATATTGGGGCTTACCTCATCTTGACTCCACATGATGATGAACATGACTGATTTTACCAAACCGCCAGAAAGCAGACACACAAACAAAAAGAAAAGTTGGGTCCCTGTTTTGCCAAGTCAAAATGGGGCGTGTTGTGTAACCACACAACACGAAGTTAATTTGTTTGTTGTTCACACTAGTTTTTTGGCTTCTAAAGTCAACTATAAGCATAATTTTGACATGGCATAACTTTCACCTCGATTATCAAAAATTCACATCTTTTTGAAAGTGATCAAAATTTCACGAGGAATTCACTAGTGCAAGTCAAATTAAGTTTTGGTAAGCCTTTTTTCAAAATTTTGTAAAATCTTTTTGTGTTATAAATGGTTGATTTGGCTTCCAAACTTGTACAAACTGTAATTCTTTTTCTTTCATTTTTTGGGGGGTCTATGTTTTAGAACTAATCTTTTAGGGGGGAAACTTGTATTTCTGCTTTGGATTTTGTTGTACATTTTGTTAGATCTAGGGCACACAACTGAGACGGGGGGTGAATCAGTTGTACAAAAACTTGCTTCTACTTCAAACACTTGATTCTTCTTTGTTATTTAATAGCATATCAATTAACCATTCATGAAAGCATAAAGCATAAACACCAGAGCAGATAAACATCAACACATTAGACACCAAGATTTGACGTGGAAAACCTGGTCAAGGGAAAAACCATGGGGTGATTAACCCAAGGATTATTCTCTGTTAGAAGAATAAGAAAAATAGATGGCACATGCCAATTAGGGCTCACTGCCTGAGCACACTGCTCACAAGAAGGCACACTGCCTACAAGAGACACACTGTCTACAAGATAACAAGTATTACAAACTTGAACTGGAGATTGACATCTTTTACCATGCCTGGATCAGTTCCATTTAAGCCCAAAAACTCCTGCTCTACCTTTCGCACTTCTCTTCACTATATAACTCTCATCACCGCAAGACACACTTCAAAATGAATTCACAATCCCTTATTTATACAAGGCATTGACTTAGGAACAATCATCTAAGTCCGCAAACATCTACAAGATCATTCGCAAGACGTGTAATACATCTAGTCGGCCTGTCTCAGGAAGAACACCAATATCCGTAGTTATTCTTCGAATGCAAACTCTAACTTCAATGCGAACCGCCAATAAAAATTGTACATGATCCAAAGATCACCAAAACCTTTCCTAAGTCATCAAGAACATCCGCACTTTATCAGCTTACTGGAATTCTTCTGTTCTTCATCCGGAACTTCAAGAACACAATCTGTCCTCACTGTCATAATGAAAAAGGTTCTTCCGGACCTCCAAATCATTCACAAATCTAGTTGTCACTTCACACTGACTTCTTCAACACTCCTTCCAATCCGCAGAATGAGATAATGTAATTCTGGATCTCACCGAACCAATCTGTGACACTCTGTCTCCACTAAACACCTGCCAGAATTGGTTCTACACAAGTAGCCATAACTTCTTCAGATCTTTATGCGGACCTCTAAAATCTTAACTGGAACATCTCAAGACTCATATCTACAAACCCTTTAAACCACATCCTCTGATCCTCAACCTATTAAGTACTTTTGCCTTCTTCTCATCACTGTTCTTCACTGTTCATGATGGAGACTAGTTTCCTCAATAACCTCAGCACACAGCTCATGCAGTCCTTCTTATCAATGCAATATGAGTATGTTGACATCAATGAAAACACTGGTTAACCTCATACTTGCAACAATCTCCCCCTTTGTCATTGATGGCAACATATGATGTGAAAAACCATCAAGACAAGAACTTCTCCTTTCTGTCACAGCTCCCCCTATCACTAACAACTCTTCACATGTCTTCTCTTCCTTTACTACTCCCCCTTTGATCATCAACCACTTGTTTTTCACATGTCTTCTCTCCCGCTTTGACATCAATGGCAAAGGGCTCATAATTTCAACTCTAACATATCTGAATCATACCAGCTGCTCCCCCTTAGTAGCAGCTCTCCATCATCAATCTGAATCACAAGATATGATTGTGATATCCACCGGACTGATGCACATCAGTGCATCCTAGTTCATCACCAGAGGGGCCATGACCCCTAACTTCTCCCTGAGATACTCAAAAGAGTCCTTGGGAAGAGGTTTGTTGGATCTAGGGCATACAACTGAGAGGGGGGGTGAATCAATTGTATAAAACTTCTTGTTCTTTCAAACTCTTGATTCTTTGTTGTTAGTTAGCAGCATATAAATCAATCATCCATGAAAGCATAATACATAAACACAAGAGCAGATAAGCATCAACACATTGAACACCAAGATTTTGACGTGGAAAACCCGGTTAAGGGAAAAACCACGGGGTGATTAACCCAAGAATTATTCTCTGTTAGAAGAATAAAGAAGAATGAATGGCACATGCCAATTAGGGCTCACTGCCCGAGCACACTGCTCACAAAGAGGCCCACTACCTACAAGGAGACACACTGTCTACAGAGTGATAAAAATCATAGTCTTGAACTGGAGAATGACATCTCTACCATGTCCGGATCAGTTCCAATTAAGCCCAAAAACCTCTGCTCTGCCTTTCACACTTCTCTTCGCTATGCCACACTCATCCACACACACCACACTTTGAAATGAACTCACAAACCATTATTTATACAAGACATCGACTTAGGAACAAACATCTAAGTCGGCAAACAACCATAAGAGTATCCGCAAGATGAATAACACATCCGGTCGGCCACCACAAGAACATTCGCAGGATGAACAACTCATCCGGTCAGCTAAACAGAGCAAGAACTTCATCCGGAAGAATAATCTTCAATTCCGGGCTCTACTATAAATGCGGACCAACAACACAATCTCAACATGATCCAAGAACCTTCACAAGCCTGTCTGAATGACCAGGTACATCCGCACTTTCTTTACTTACTGGAATCTCTTCTCTTCCTTATCCGGAACTTCAAGAACACTGTCTGTCGCCACTGTCATAATGCAAGAGGTACTTCTGGACCTCCAAATCATACACAAATCAGGATGACACATCACAAGGACATCCCAAACACTCCTTCCAATCCGCAGATTAGGATAATACAATTCCGGATCTCACCGGACCTTTTTGTGATCCTCTGTCACCTCTGAATACTTGCCGGAACCGGTTCTACACCGACAGCCACAACTCCTTCAGATCTTCATGCGGACCTCTGAAATCTTAACTGAAGCATCTCAAGACTCATATCTACAGACCCTTTAATCCGCATCCTCCGGGTCTCATCCTATACAGTACATTTGCCTTCTTCTCATCACTGTTCTTCACTGTTCCTGACTGAGGCTAATTATCTCAATATCCTCAGCGCACTGCTCATCCAATCCATCTTGTCAATGCAATATGAGTATGTTGACATCAATGACAACACTGGTTTACCTCATACTTGCAACAAGGTTTAGTAAAAATATCTGCAAGCTGATCCTTGGAGGGCACATACTCCAATCTGACTTCACCCTTGTTCACTTGTTCTCTCAAAAAGTGAAATTTGATAGATATATGCTTGGTCTTAGAATGCAATACCAGATTCTTAGAAATATTTATTGCACTTGAATTATCACAGACAATTGTGATAAGCTCCTCATATTCTACTTGAATATCTCTTAGCATTTGCTTCATCCACAAAAGTTGAGTGCAACTACCTGCTGCTGCAATGTATTCTACTTCTGTTGCAGACAGGGATATTGCTTCTTGTTTCTTGCTTAGCCAAGAAACCAACCTTTTTCCCAAAAAGAATGCTCCTCCACTTGTACTCTTCCTATCATCCACATCTCCTGCCTAATCTGCATCTGTATATGCATGAAGAGAAAAGTCATGATCTCTAGGATACCATAGGCCATACTCAACTATTCCTTTCAAGTACCTAAAAATTCTTTTGATTGCCATGACATAGGATCAGCCTGGAATCTCACCACAAGACCAACAACCTACATTATATCTGGTCTAGTCTGAGTGAGATACAATAATCCTCCAATCATTGATCTGTACTTTGTCTGATCTGTCTTAGGAGAGTCATCATCTTTGCTCAACTTACATTCGGTAGCCATAGGAGTGTTCATTGGCTTTAAATCTTCCATTCCAAATTTCTTCAATAGTTCTTTCACATATTTGGTCTAAGAGATAAAGATTCCTTTCTCTATCTGAGTAATTTGCAGACCCAAGAAGAAATTCATTTCACCGAGCATTGACATTTCAAACTCACTTTTCATTTGGTTTGCAAAGGTTTTACACATACTGTCTCTTCCTCCAAAGATGATATCATCAACAAATACTTCAACAATCAAGATGTTTTCATGATCAATTTTGAAATATAGGTTACTATCAGCAGTACCTTTGTTGAAACCAATCTTCAAAAGATGTTTGTCTAGCCTCTCATACCATGCTCTTGGGGCTTGCTTTAGACCATCAGTGCCTTTTTTAATTTGTAGACCATATCACCATGCTCAGATAACTGAAATCCATCCGGTTGTTCAATGTACACCTCTTCTTCTAGGTCACCATTCAGGAAAGCAAATTTGACATCCATCTGATACACTTTGAAATCTTTGAAGGCAACAAATGCAAGAAATAGTCTGACTGCTTCAATTCTTGCCACCGAAGCAAAGGTTTTCTCAAAATCAATCCCTTCTATTTGAGAGTAGCCTTTGCAGACTAATCTGGTTTTATTTCTGATTACTTCACCAACTTCATTTAGTTTGTTCCAGAAGACCCATTTGGTGCCAATCACATTTTTGTTACTAGGTCTAGAAACAAGATCCCAAGTGTGATTTATCTCAATTTACATCAACTCTTCCTCCATTGCTTTGGTCTAATTTTCATCATTGCAGGCTTCATTTATTGTCTTAGGTTCAATCTTTGAGATCAAACAACATTCATCTGGATTTTGAGCAATATTCCTTCTAGTTTGCACACCTTTGCTTTTGTCACCTATGATCTGATCTTCAGAGTGGTTCAGTCTTACATACCTTGGAACTTTGGGAGTTTCTTGCACTTCTTCTTCTTGATCAGGCTCATTCAGACCTATCTCTTCTTCCTAATTTACTAGATCAGTCTGAATCTACCGGATCAGTCTGAATCTGACCTTCAGGAGAGGATTGAGTTCCTTGAATTAGAAAACCATTCTGATCATCTTCATCATACTCAAAAAATCTTGAGGGCTTTTCAATACCTTCATCAACCTTCACATTTGTACTTTCTATCATCTTTCTCAGTCTCTTATTGTAACACCGGTATGCTTTGCTTTGAGTGGAGTAACCCAAAAAAATTCCTTCATCACTTCTAGCATCAAACTTTCCTAGATCTTCATCTCTTTTAATATAACATTTGCTACCAAATACTCTGAAATATCTCACAGTAGGAGTGATGCCAAACCAAAGTTCATAGGGAGTCTTACTGGTATTACTTCTGATTTGAACTTGATTGAGAGTGTAGACTGCAGTGTTGACAACTTCTCTCCAAAACATCTGAGTAACATTTGCTTCCATCATCATTGTCCTGGATGCTTCCTGGATGGTCCGGTTCTTTCTCTCAACTACTCCATTCTGCTATGGAGTCCTAGGAGCAGACAACTGTCTCTTTATACCATGCTTCTCACAAAAGTCTATGAATTCACTGGATGTGAATTCACCACCTCTATCAGACCTCAGACATTTCAGTTTCAATCCGGTTTGATTCTCTACCATAGTCTTGAAGATTTTAAACTTCTCAAAAGCTTCTAATTTTTCTTTCAGAAAGGTAACCCACATCATCTGGGAATGGTCATGAATCAGTAACATGAAATATCTATCACCTTGCATACTCTTGATTCTTGTCAGACCACATAGATCAGTATGAACTAATTCCAATAATTTGGTAGAGGACTGATCCTTGCTTTTGAATGAGACTCTGCTCTGTTTACCTAGCTGGCATTCTTTGCACAAACTATTTGTAAGTTTTATCAACTTTGGAAGATCTCTTACAGCCTGAGTATTGCTTATCTTGATGATGTTATCAAAATTTACATGACACATCCTTCTATGCCATAACCAACTTTGATCAAATTGAACAAACAAACAACTTTTATTAGTACCAACTAGATGAAAGATATTACCTTTTGTTTGAGTACTGGATGCAATCTCAGTTTCAGAACTTTCAAAGATCCTGCATCTTCCTTTCTTGAACCGGAGATCATAGCCTTTGTCCACCAATTAACCAACAATGAGAAGATTGTGCTTCGATCCTTCAACATATAGTACATTACCAATTTTGTTCTTCCCATCAAAAGAGATAGTTCCCCTACCTCTGATTCTACCAGCAGAATCGTCACCAAACTTTACCATTCCTCCTTCATACCTTTCCAAATCTAAGAACTTGTTCTTGTCACCTATCATATGGTGAGAGCATCCACTGTCAATAACCCAATTATCCTTTTCTTCAACTTGGGCAGCCAAAGCTCTTTCTACAACCTTATGATTGATAGATATTGGATCTTCTTCCTTGATGGCAATAAACACCCATTCATTTCCAGATTTTTCTCCTATCTCTGATTCATCATCTGTTACTCCTTCATTATCAGCTTCTTCATGAACATAATAACAATTCTTTTGGAACCTTTGTCTGTTAGAATTTGACCTTGTAGATCTTTCCAGACATCTTGAGGCAAAGTGACCAATCTTATTGCAGTTGAAGCATTTAAAAGGTAACTATCCTTCATACTTACCGGATCCTCTTGGCAGTCTTTTTGCAATGAGGGCTTCAAGTTGAGCTGTTTCTGCTTCTTCCTCTTCCATGTCTTTCCTTGCTTGATCATACCATGACAGCTTCCTTGACGAGTTTTCTCTGGGATCAAATCTTTGTTTGCCTTTCACATAGGTACTGGCTTTGAATGCAGATTCAGTCTTGGGGGGATCATCTCCAAACTCAGTCATTTCAAATGCAGCCAGTTTGCTAGCCAATTGGTCTCTTGTGACAGTTGTATGGGCTCTGAATTCATCAATGGTAGCAACCTTGATTTTGTAGGCATTAGGAAGGGATCTGAGAATTTTGTAAACAATCTCATTTTCATCCAAAACTCCACCAGCATTCCTAATTCCACACACCAGCTCATTTACTCTTGGCATAAAGGTAGTGATATTTTCATCATCTCTCATCTTCAATCTTTCAAATTTCCCTTTGAGACTTTGCAACCTTGCACTCTTAACAAACTCATCTCCTTCATGCAGAAGTTCCAATTTAATCCAGATCTCATAGGTAGTTGGCAGGTCAATAACATTTGAGAGCTCTGAGTCAGTTAATGCACTTAGAAGAGCTTCTTTGGTCCGTAAATTGTTTTCAGCATCTGTGATTTCATTTAGAGTTGTCAGTCCACCCTGTGGAGGTACATATGCTTTTGTGACCATGGACAAGTATGCTTTTCCCATACACTCCAAGTGACATTTCATGCGACCTTTCCAGAGAGAGAAGTTGGTTCCATCAAACTTTGGACTATCCTTCTTGTATGACGACATCCTGGATCTCCTCAAGTGGTTAAGCTCCTTTTAGAGGAACTTGGCTCTGATACCAATTGTTAGATCTAGGGCACACAACTGAGAGGGGGGGTGAATCAGTTGTACAAAAACTTGCTTCTACTTCAAACACTTGATTCTTCTTTGTTATTTAATAGCATATCAATTAACCATTCATGAAAGCATAAAGCATAAACACTAGAGTAGATAAACATCAACACATTAGACACCAAGATTTTGACATGGAAAACCTGGTCAAGGGAAAAACCACGGGGTGATTAACCCAAGGATTATTCTCTGTTAGAAGAATAAGAAAAATTGATGGCACATGCCAATTAGGGCTCATTACCTGAGCACACTGCTCACAAGGAGGCACACTGCCTACAAGAGACACACTGTCTACAAGATAACAAGTATTACAAACTTGAACTGGAGATTGACATCTTTTACCATGCCTGGATCAGTTCCATTTAAGCCCAAAAACTCCTACTCTACCTTTCGCACTTCTCTTCACTATATCAATCTCATCACCACAAGACACACTTCAAAATGAATTCACAATCCCTTATTTATACAAGGCATCGACTTAGGAACAATCATCTAAGTCGGTAAACATCTACAAGATCATTCGCAAGACGTGTAATACATCCGGTCGGCCTGTCTCAGGAAGAACACCAATATCCATGGTTATTCTTCGAATGCAAACTCTAACTTCAATGTAGACCACCAATAAGAATTGTACACGATCCAAAGATCACCAAAACCTTTCCTGAGTCATCAAGAACATCTGCACTTTATCAACTTACTGGAATTCTTCTGTTCTTCATCCGGAACTTCAAGAACACAGTCTGTCCTCACTGTCATAATAAAAAATGTTCTTCTAGACCTCCAAATCATTCACAAATCTAGTTGTCACTTCACACTGACTTCTTCAACACTCTTTCCAATCCGTAGAATGAGATAATGTAATTCCAGATCTCACCAGACCAATTTGTGACACTCTATCTCCACTGAACACCTACCGGAACTGGTTCTACACAAGCAGCCATAACTTCTTTAGATCTTTATGTAGACCTCTGAAATCTTAACTGGAACATCTCAAGACTCATATCTACAAACCCTTTAAACTGCATCCTCTGATCCTTAACCTATTGAGTACTTTTGCCTTCTTCTCATCACTGTTCTTCATTGTTCCTGATGGAGACTAGTTTCCTCAATAACCTCAGCACACAGCTCATCCAATCCTTCTTATCAATGAAATATGAGTATGTTGACATCAATGAAAACACTGGTTAACCTCATACTTGCAACACATTTGATCATGTATATTTCTTTGGATATGAGTATTGTTCATAATCCTTGTAATAAATGGAAAATCAAATGTGTATATTGTGGGATGAAAAGGAATACAATAGAAGAATGTTTAATTTGTGAAAAAGATGAACTAAGACAATGTCTTCATGATTGTCGTATTTCTATAGTTGGTCATTATAAAGCACTTGCAAAAAAATTGTCTAGTCTCAATTAGACATCTTTTGAGACACCACCATTTGGGGATGAACAATCTAGTCAGTTGACTTGCATTGAGATATCATCTCCACAATCACCTGATGCTACATTTAAATCCAGAGTTGACTTATGTGTGGCTTCTAGTGATTCTATGCACTAGGATATTGATATTATTTTTCTAAATCTGCCACTTTGGGATGCATATCTACTAGACATATCATTTCTATTTGTAGAGTCCCACATCATAGATATGGAAGACATCATTGAGGACATTTGTCTTCTATTTGATGACACGTTTAATGACATTGCATCACCATTATCTTCTTTGAATATTATTTCTCTTACTTTGCCTACATTAGCTTCTATAGTGATAGATTCTACAAATATTCACGAGTCTACATATTTGACTTAGTCATCATCTCATTTGACATCCTTTGAAGTAGTATCAGATTCTCACTGGTCCAGTTTTCACCATACATCCATGATTCTTCTTCGTAAATCTTTTATGATACCTGATTCATCTTATCAACATTTGTCACACATTAGAATTAGCTTGGAGATACTTGAGCATCCTTCCAAGACATCATGGGCATCATCTACATGTTTGAATCATGTGTAGAATTTAGAGACTTTCATCCTGCTTCCTACATGTTCCTATCTAGAATAGGAAGATAATCTACACACTTCTGTGGTTCCTTTTCTTCCTAGGGGAGATATGTTGTTCACCGTTCATGGATCATCTTTAGCCTCTATGGTCAACATTCAACTAGCACTATAGGAGGTATTTTGAGGGGAGCCTTCATGGTTAGTGTTACTAAATTATGTTCACACCTAATTTAGCAAGGCCTAGGTTGTAGTTGTCACAAAAGGAGATAAAATAAATTGATTTTTAAGTGTATGATCACTCATTTGAATGCTTGATATCTTGGCAAGAGAACAAGAAAAGATCATTTATTAGGATAATGTGACAGTCCAATCAGAACTATCAAACCATCCTAATAAATGAAATTTTTCTAGTGACAAGAAAGCAGACATTCAAGGAATGGCAAGTATCTAACTGGTTTCATCTTGCTGTTATGATGTTGTTGAATTATTCAGATATCACAGTTTAGTGCAAAGAAAAGGTATTTATAAGCTAGCATTTCATCATCATGTTTTAAACATATGTTTCAAAATAGATTCAATTGTTCTATCCTATGCATTTGATTTAGAAAATAAAAATACATAAATCATTGCATAAGGTAAAATAACTTATCATATTTAAGAGAATGTTTCAATATGTACCACACAAGCCGTGGGAATGACTAAACTGAGCTAATGCAAACATTATGCAAGCTATATATCTGATGATAAAGAAAGGAAAAGAACACATGAGGAAATTGGATATCCATAATTGCCTTATCGTGAAGGTTGATTATCCTATCTGGCAGCTTGGTCTTCATCTCTTCATCCTCTTGCTCCTGATCAAGATGGTTGACCTACAAAGATGGAGAAAAATTTTGTTAGAAGCTCCAGATATGCAAATTCATCATATGTTTTATCAACAGACACATAAAGATTACAAACATTATGCACTAATGTGATTGGATCAAAATTAGACATGTGCAATAAATCAGATCATCATGAGAGAGATCAATCGACTTCCAAGAGATATATTTTATGCTAACTTGTTTGTTCACTATACAGGTATAGGAAAAGTTATGTTGCTGATTTGAAGACATTAAAGCATGTGGAGAAAATGGGCTCCCACAATGGTTGAGCCTAGCATGCTTATGAACAACCTTTTATCGTATGGCAATCAACATCAGTTCATGACAACAGTCATCATTTAGATCAAAAGACTTGTGTCATCATAAAGATATATTATGCCTTGAAAAAAAAAGAGGAGTACCATTCAATGCCATGCCATGCAATGAGGAACACAAGTACAACTACAAAATGGAGCATTTAGTAATAGGTATTTCTCATTTTATTCATGAAGTATAAAATTGCTATTCAGATGCATGATAAATCAAAGGAACAGTCTAGAATATGCATAGGATAGTCAAATACCATGTTATTAAAGGGGGCAGTCAACCATGAAGGGACAATCACCTTTATGTTGAAACAATGAGCAGTTATAAGGCATTTCTCAATATCATCCACTCCAACAGTCAAAACTACTTTGGGCAGATAAAATAAAACAAATATTTACCACTTTTTGTTGTGAATGAGGTGTAGAATTGCTAATGAGTATTTAACTAATGAAATGGATAATATTTAACTAGAAGTGGTTTCAAGACAGCCAAAGGGTCAGTTATGGTCATGACTGTTCCAACAATGGAAGGCATAACAATCCATAAACAAAGAACAACATATCAATCACATCAAAGTCATCAATGATTAGGCATGAATAACATTTAAGCTATTGCTAAATCCATTTCACATGATTGAGATTCATTTATGACTATATATATGATTCTCAAATACAAATCAAGTCTTAGTCACTTTCCATGCTAGGTGACTGTCATAAGAGCTCAAGAGCTTATACATATAAATAAATATGTGTTGAAGGCATTCATTGGATAAGAACAATAGTCACATACAAGATCAACATTCCCGATAAATAGATCATGGAGCAACATTTAACGCAACATCAAGAATGCAATCAGCAATAGAGATAGTACAGGACAATATTGAAGGATAGCACAAAGTATACAGGTAACTACCATTTAGAAGCTTATTAGTCATATGAATCTGTCATCTCAAAGGAGTATCAAGGATGTGAAATTACAATGATATTATAGTACATGTTATCACTTATATAAAACCATCAATCACCTGTAGAATGTACAAATGTTCTTAGCCTGCAAGTATAGTGGTGTATTGACAACACAACAATCAAAAGATTTTTGAAGCATTCATAGCTCTCATGGAACAAGTTTTAGAGGCAATCACATGACATAATGGCCTACTTGGCATATAAACACTGGTTTGTTCACAATGTTGTGTCAGTAAGCTTTTTGAGACAGTCAAGATACCCACACCAAATAGTCTAGAAGGAGTGACACAATTGAGGATGATAGTCATATGTAGCAGTCGCCAAAAGGAGGGAGCTATCTCATGAAAAGGAAGCAATCCATCATACAAAGGAAAACATCGATGGGATGAAACAGTCAAAAGACTTGTGATAATCAATAACTGAGCAGTCATTTTATGCTACGTATCAGAACAACCCATAAATGGAAGATGAGCAGCAACCCAACAGTCATAGGGGCTCTAGTATCCATGAGTCTTGGCCAAACCCTAACAAATAATGGAGATAGTAGTCAGATCAGACCATTAATGACAATCAAAGATGACTAACTACTATAAGAAATAGGGGCCTATATCATTTCATGATCAAGCACTACAAGATGCTTACATATTTCAAGAGTTATATGACCTTTTCAATAAGAAACAAGAGCCTATAGGAGCTGAGGGAGACAGTCAGGCATAACCATGAAGGTTCAAAAAAGAGTGTTCATCTTTCATCCTTGCAAGGAGTTTCAAGAACCACAAAGGATATCAAAATGCAGATATTTCCATGTATATAGAGTTGGTCATAGCTGCGGCCTATGATAAGGGTTTTCTTCAGAAAATGCTAAAACCCCACAAGATTTTTCTTCAAACCCTTAAACATTATTATGAAGAAACACCCAAAAAATCATGAAAGTCAAGAAAAAAAAGACTTACATCATTGTCCTAGAAGGAGAAATCACCTACTGGCCACAAATTCATTAATTGGTGAAGTTCCAAGGAGCTCTCAATATTTCAAAGCTAGTCAACATCAAGACAAGATAACCAAGAGGATATCATATACAGTGAGGAAAAGATGAAATATAGGAGTGCAAAATACAAAGAAGATTACTTCATGACTGCGGCCTGTAGGCCTTTTCTTAAGTAACAGAAAGTCAAGAAAAATGATTAAAACTATGATAAAAGTGATTACCTTTAGTCCTTGTCGAAGATCCAGAAGAAATCCATGAAGGAGCCATCATAGAAGTGTGCAGAGAACATCGAAGAAACCTCCAAACCCTAGCAAACAAGGCAGTTGCTCGAGAGGAGTTTTGGAGGAGTAAAGCAAATGACAAGTCAAAATGATGAATTAGGGTTTCAAAGCCCTATTATGATAGCTCGATTGAGCTTTTCTTTTTCTTTTCTGACTTTTGTTTTTACAAATCATTATTATTCATCTTTTCCCACCGTGGTAAAGACTTTTTAAGTCTTTTAAACCTAATGATAATGCCATAGGGGCCTGTAAGGCCAAGAAACCTTAAGTCTTTTCATTGTTGATTTTTGTAAAGTCAAAACAAATAATCATGTAAAGGTAAGGCTACAATCCTTTTCCTATTTTCCTTTTTCATGAAGATCGACAACATGAGAGCATAAGGCGGTGAATGAGGAGTGATAAGGTGTTCAAATATTTTTCAAAGGTGGTGAAGAGTATATGAGGATTAATACCTTTTGCATGGAGTGATAAGGCATAAGTATTGTATGAAGCTTAATGCATGGTATAGGGTATAATGGAGACATATGTAATGATGATGCAAAATATGTGTTCCTTGCATGGAGATATAAGGATTTTGGTATGCAAACCATAATTAATTTATAAATGCATGATGTATGAGTTAATATGCATGGAGTAATAAGGTGTTGTGATGCATTGATTATGCATGCATGAGAGTTATAAGGTTGTAATAGATGCATTTATTATTTTTTAATAAATGCATAATGTAATTTTTGCATGAGGAGATCTATTTGGTGCATGGGAGGCATAAGGAGGAAGATATTCTTTATCTTTTGCATGCATGATGACCTAGATTTTCTTGGCATAATTATTAATGCAATTAAGCAAGTCATGTATATCAAAGGGTAAGATAAGGTATTGTTTTGTTCTATATATCGATTTCTGTATGATTTTGTAACTAAACTAATGTAAACAAATAATAAAGTAATATCATTATAAATTACTTTATTATTTTGTCACAAGTTGTAAAATTGAGGAGATAAGACAAATTGAAACTCATAGTAAAGTAATCATGCAATGATTACTTTATTACTTGTTTACATAGTCCAAAATCATGCAAAATTGAGAGATATAGTTAACTGAAGATTTTTGGAGCTTTTGCATGGCTTTTTGGGTCAAAATTGGAGAGTTTGTTCAACTTTTTTGTTAAACATATGGAGGAGAGTAGTTTGGAGCTATTTTTACTCGATTTGAGGTAGTTATAACCCTTATTTTTAGGGATTTTATTGTTTGCTTGTGGATCAAATTTGAGGGCTTATTTTTAGAGGTAGTTAATTGCAGTTGACCTTCTAGGTCTCTTGGAGAGAGCATGTTATATATTGTAAGGAAAACTTAGTTTTTTCCTAGTTCTTGTCTTTTTGCTCTTTACACTTTCAGAGAGAAAGAAGGTTTTGTAACTCATTATTGCATATTTATAGAGATTACAGGAGGTTATAGGTTCTATACTTTGTCTTTTTATGCAATTGTTCCTTTATTTTCTAGTTGAGTCAAGTGTCTACCTTTCCATTAATTCTACTTTTGTGAATGATTTGATGAGATTTTATTGTGTTTAAACATCAGAAGCTTTAAAATCATTATCTCATTTGCACTTGCATGTGTTAGATAGCATTAAAAATCACAGGTCTTAGGCTGTGCAATTGGAGAAATTTCCTTTTATGTTGTGAAAAACCCTTTTTCTTCAAGAAGAAAATATTTTTCAACCTCCCTTAGAATTGTTTTTGTGATCAAAATTGCCAAAAGTGGTTTGTGTGGATAGATTTTCTAAGATCTATTGTGAGTTAGATTGTCAGTTTTCCATCAAATTTAGGTGCATCACCATTTTTAGATTACAATTTTTTAGTGCTTTTAGAAGATCCTTTTTACCCTTTTCCATACTAAAGCCATAGATCCAATTGAATATTTTAAGGGAACCAGCCCATAATTTGGAGGTTCAAACTCACCATAGGTCACCCACATCTTGAGTTTGATCCCATGTTACATAGGATTGCTAAGTTTCAGAGCTCTGTATAACGGGTGCAATCCTGCTTGTCAATAATTTTTGGCATGCCCAGTGGGACATTGAACTAATTTTCAGTTTAAAAAGAACTTATTATTGCTGTTGTTTTGGTATGACCAATAGCTTTTTATAGTCTTTCAGAGGTTTATTTTCAAGTACCTAGTGACTCTACTTTCTGGTTTGATAGATCAGATTTTGCAGCATATGAAAAGGATTCATAAGATCAGGTGCTATTTTCTAATTTTTGAATGCGTAAACATGTCTATCCTTCATGGGAGCATGCCATAATCTATCATATCATGAGAATGTTGCTAATCCACCATCTTATCATCTATTTCAAATCAGCCATGCTATTGGTTTTAGCCCAAATTCCTTTGATTTACAAAGAAACCAGCATGCACAATACTCTTACCTCCCACCCACCCCAATTCAGCCTTACTGGTAGCTTATACATAAACCAAATTAGCCTTAAGAGTATGCAAAGGAGGAGATTGTAAGCATAAAGAGTATGTCTCTTGATCTCAATAACACATTGCAAGAAATCAATAAGTAGGTAGAAGAGATCAAAAACAACGGGAGTATAAGCAACAACATTAAGAGATGGCTTATCAGGCCTATCTCTATGAGAAAGACTTGTTGTTTCAGAGAAGACAAGATGAAGAAGATCTTGCAAGGGAGGTTGTAGCCAAAGAAGCACAAATAAAACATTTGCTTGCACAAGTACAAAGGCAGGAGATCCAGATAGCTGCATTCATTCCAGATCAGCCTATTCAAAATGAGGTTAGTAAGTATCAATTTTTTTTCTCAGGAGCCTCTTTGCATTCAAAATTGGTCCATAAATTCTCAGTGTCAATCCTATCAAATACCTAAACTAAGTCATCAAGATTTGGAACAAATGTGGCAGCCTTCTTAGACCAAACATCCTGAATATAAAATGCCAAATCTTGTCAAAGATACCTCTCCCATACCAGTCCAAAATCAGGAAGGAGAAGAGGTAGTCAAATATGAGCCTATCAAAACTCCAAGTTTTAGTCCAACAGCTAAAGGTGTTATTTTTACTGTGTCCCCAGCTGAAAATGAGCATAATGCATGTGTTGAAGAATTTGAATCATGTTGGACACCAAATCCTTTACATTTTGATTCATTTGAGAAGTTTTCTAATGTTGTTCACAAGACGAATGAAATCAGAATGCAGAGATCACAAAGTGAAAGTCTTCAATTGCAAAGACAAATTTCCTTGGCTCCAATGGAGAATAAACCAGAAAAGAGGAGGATTCGGTTTCTTTGTTTGATCAACTGCCTTCTTTTGTTTACCAAGATGAAGACATCATACAAGTACCCAAATTACCAGCTGATTTGAGATAGATAGATGATAATGTAGAATATTATGTATTATTGGTCCATAAGGACAAGGGTGAAGTTGAGGCCTTAATTCAACTAGAAGAGCAAAAGGACAGTCCCATTTTGTAGACTAACAATCTTATTTTGCATGAACATAGGATTGACTACCAGGATGAACATGAAACTAAATCAAATGACATTCTTCGTAAAAATAAAACATCTAATTGTTTTTCAGAGCAGCCAAATGAACTAATTGAAGATATTCCATCTTTTCAAGATAACTCTATATCTAATTATCAAGACCCTAACTATTCAGCTTGTAGGGAGCTTGCCAACCTACTAAATTCTTGTAGTGATCAAAAGCCTAAGCCAGTAAATGATGAAGACAACAAGGTAAATCAAGTTTCTAAATTTTTGCCCTTTTTGTTTGAACAATATAAGGCTAATCAGTTCGAGGACAATAAGGAAAGTGTGTAGGTGGAGCTTTTGGAAGATGAACAATGCTTGGTTGAACTAACATCAGTGTCTAGTTTTGTACAGCAAAGTGATCAAATTCTTCAAGATTTAGTACATGATTATGAATTTGATGAGAGTATTTTGTCTAATATCATAGAGGATTTTTGTTCTAACATTGAATATGATCTGATGCCATGTGAATCAACATTATGTGATCATCAGGATCGGGTCAAAGAGGCAAGATTTCCTTCATTTCATTCATATGGGCTAACTCTTTCAAATTAGGTTGAAATTGCAACTAAAAATAGGACAACTGATCTAAATCAAGGTACTAGAAGAACATCACAAACATACACCATTACAAGATGGTGTCCAATCAGGGATTTAGCTAACAAAAAGTTAAATAAGGAGGTACAGATTGTTGTTGTACCTAAAGATGAGATTGCAGTCCTTAAACAATAGAGTGAGATCATTTATTCACCCTATAATAATAGTGTCAATGATCATATTTAGATGGTGAGTGAGTTTATTTTCATTCTTTAGAGAGTTTTGCAGCATTCTATAAGGTATGTCCTTATGAATCATATCTTTTTAGTAGAAAAATCACCTTGCAAAACATCCTTTCCTAATAAAAAAGGGAAGTTATTTTACAAAGCTAGTTAATGGATTTCTTTGACGGTGACCATGGCTGGTTAGTGTAGGGTAGAGTAGGATTTTAGTTCAGTATTTTGTTTTCCAAGAAGTGAACATGCAAATTTTGTTGGTCATGTCCTAAATAGGTCAGAATAGCTTCAATTTCAATTTTGTTTTGCTGCTATAGGCAAGAAAAGACTCATATTCCCAATGGAATTGCAAGGCTTCTGGTTTTGTTTTGTTGAGCAGGCAAACACCCCTGAGAGGTCACCAAAAAATGTTACTAAATTATGTTCACACCTAATTTAGCAAGGCCTATGTGGTAGTTGTCACAAAAGGAGATAAAAGAAATTATTTTTTAAGTGTATGATCACTTAGTTGAATGCCTGATATCTTGGCAAGAGAACAACAAAAGATCATTTATCAAGATAATGTGACAGTCCAATTAGAATTGTCAAACCATCCTAATAAATGAAATTGGTCTAGTGACAAGAAAGCAAACATTCAAGGAATGACAGGTAGCTAACTGGTTTTATCTTGCAGTTATTATGTTGTTGAATTATTCAGATACCACAATTTAGTGCAAAGAAAAGGCATTTATAAGCTATCATTTCATCATCATGTTTTAAACATATGTTTCAAAACAGATTCAGTTGTTCTATCCTATGCATTTGATTCAGAAAGAAAACATACATAAATCATTGCATAAGGTAAAATAACTAATCATATTTAAGAGAATTTTTAAATATGTCCCACACAAGCCATGGGAATGACTAAACTGAGCCAATGCAAACATTATGTAAGCTATATAACTGATGATAAAGAAAGGAAAAAAACACATGAGAAAATTGGATATCCATCATTGCCTTATCGTGAAGGTTGATTATCCTGTCTGGCAGCTTGATCTTCATCTCTTCATCCTCTTGCTCTTGATTAGGATGGTTGACCTGCAAAGTTGGATAAAAGTTTTGTTAGAAGCTTCGTATATGCAAATTCATCATATGCTTTATCAATAGACATATAAAGCTTGCAAACATTATGCACTAATGTGATTGGATCAAAATCAGACATGTGCAATAAATCAAATCATCATGAGAGAGATCAATCAACTTCCAAGAGGTATGTTTTTATGCTAACTTGTTTGTTCACTATACAGGTATAGGAAAAGTAATGTTGCTTATTTGAAGACATTAAAGCATGTGGAAAAAATGGGCTCCCACAAGGGTTGAGCCTAGCATGCTTATGAAAAGCCTTTTATCATATGGCAATCAACATCAGTTCATGACAACAGTCTGTTGAAATTAGGGCAAACAACTGAGAGGAGGGGGGGTGAATCAATTGTCTCAAAATTTTAACATTTTCTACAATTAATCTTCTTTACCACTTATTATCAAATTAATGATATAACCATGAAAACATAAATCAACAACATGAGCAGAAACACAATCAACACATAACACTAGGATTTTTACGTGGAAACCTAGTTAAGGGAAAAACCACAGTGGGGGTTAACCCACAAGAAATTATACTCTGTTAAAAGTATTACAAATGGGGAAGGCACATGCCTTTAGGACGCACTACCCAGAGCTCACTACTCCAAGAGGCTCACTACCTACAAAATTAGTTACAAGAGTTCACTAAAATGTTTGAACTGAGAAATGACATCTAACAATGCAGAAATTTAGTTCTGATTATGCACAATACATTGACTTTACACACTTCATCTCTTTCTACCTTGTTTACTGCTTTGCCATGATCCGGACCTTAGTTCTTCACCTTCACACTTCTTTCTGCCTTTTTAACACTTACTCCATCATCACATCACAATCACACTACAAAACACTTGAATCCATCAGCTATATATATCCGCATCAAGAAATTCAATCAACTGTAGTCAGCTTCAAGAAAACTTAGAACATTTATTAAGAACCCTGCTGTATTAGATGAATCCATGCAAAAACAACAACGTGGACCAAAAACTTGTGTTCTCAAATCATCAATCATGTCAGCCAATACCACTAATTATCACAAATTGCTTAACCAATGACTTTTCATCATCTGGACCAAGATCAAATACTAGGTTGGCTTGTTCTTCTTCTGATTGTACTGACTAACTGGAACCCGATACTTAGATGCTTATAACTTTTGAATCCTTCATCACCAGAGACTAAATTTCTAGATTTAGATAGCCCTGACAATCTTTATCACTCCCTCAAATCTACAGCACACTGTGATTTACCACTGGAGAGATCCAGACCAAGATATTGGACCCTATCACATGCTCTATTTCTAACTACCCAGACTTAGACAAATCTTCACTTTGACTTCCAGTATGAACAAATTATGTAATGTGGATGTGTAAGATATACTTAGTTGTCATCAATGACAACACCTAGCATGTGTAGTAGTGTCTCTTTCTAGCAATCTCCCCCTTTGGCATTGATGGCAACACTTAGTGAAAAAATGACTAAGTGTCGGAACAACTCCCCCTTACTATGTACACTTATGCTTTTCACTGTTCTCCAGTACTCCCCCTTTGCTATATTCCTCATTTTTCATTGCTCTTCACTCCCCCTTTGACATAAATGGCAAAGGGTGGGCCCTGGAAACTAGAATTTACATAAAAATTCTATATACCAAGCCACATATGTACAAACAATTCTTAAGTCCTATTTACATAAACTTAAGTATATCACCAAAAATGTTTTTCAATAGTGCCAACTCACTATCCCAGCTCTTCTTCATACTATTCAAAATTAAGATGTGGCCACTGAATAGAAATGCTTATGACTCTACCTTCTATAGATTAGTGGGGTCACTTGACTGAGCTGTAGCTTGGGCTTCGGTTAAGGCATTGAACATTCTTCTATTTTGGGGGAAATTAGTCCCTGGAGCTCACTCATCCTTGCCTCAATGCTCTCCTTTTTTTTTGTAAATTTCTTTATTTCTTCAATCAAGCTAATTGGCCGACACTCCTTGCTTTCCACAGATGCTGTCAAAGGATCAAAAGATTTGGATACACTTGATAGTTTTTGCTTAGAATCCTTTATTTTATCTTCAATATCCTCTATAACTTTAGGACAAGATAAGGAAATTTTATATACATTTCCTCCTTTTGTAAGAGCATTTTGAATACTCTTTACACTGGTATCCAGCACAATTCTATCTACTCCAATCACCCCTTTTAGAGCATCAAATCTTTTACCATTGAATTCATTTTGAACCTTGACCTCTGCAGACTTTTCAAGAGATTCAAAATGAGTACTTACAGAGTTTATCAAGTTCTTTAACTGACCAGAGGGGGATGCTGATGAGTACTTCTAGTATGTTGGCATGATTTTCTCCAAAATTCTTGATGCCAAACCAAGTAGCTCACTATCTTCTATGTGAGACTTCAAAATATCTTCTCTGGCCTTAGCTTGTGTGAGAGAGGCCCACTTTATCTTCTAAATTAGTGAAATACTGTCCAAATTGATTGGACCCTTCAACTCTTCTACAACTAGTTTATCATTTTCCAAAATTTCTTTCACTACTTCTGCAGTGTCTCTTGCCTAAGATGCTGATGTATCTATTTGATTCTTATCGGTACTGTTAACTGGATTATCCTACTTGGGCTCTTCAACAACCTTTGCAATCTCTTTTTCTTTTTCATTTTTGTCCTTGTCCTTTTCTATTTCTTGGTCCTTAGCTTCTTCTATTTCATCATCTTCAATTTGAGCATCTATTTGAACATTCATCTCTATATCTTCTTTGCCGGATTGATCCAGAGGAGTTTAAATACCTCCTGCATCATCAGTTTTATCTGTCATCTTTTCATCTTCTTTGTTTATTGCTTCCTCTTCTAGAATAGAGGAGTCATCTATCTCAGTTTTCTGCTCATTGATCTTCAATTCTTCAACATCCAAAATTGAGGAATCAATCCCATCATCAATTTCTTCTTCAATAATGGGAAGATTATGCCTTTTCAATGCATTCAGAAGAATCTCTTGAGTACCTTTGACTATCTCATCAGTTTCACCAAGCATGAGTTTATTCATTCTTTTCTTACTCCTGAAGTCATCTTTCAATTCTTTGAATATCATGTTCATTTGATCTAGAGTAATCTAAGGGCAAAATTTTGTAAGCACACGCTCCCTAAGCTCAATGTCTTTACTTTTTGCATTTTCTTTTCTTACCTCCAGAATATCTGCAAGACTTTTTGGAATTTTAAAAGTTATTTCAATTAAAGCCTTATTGTAGATATTTAGATATTTGACTATTGCTTGCTCTAGAACCTTCTTATCAGCATCATTGTAATCATCATAAAATTTAGTCATTGGCCTTAAGTTTCCATCTACAGTGACTGATTTGATGATGTCATCCATAGAAAGGGTAGGCTTTTCAGCATATGTTTCAGTCTTTTTCCTCTTTCTTGCCCTTTTTCTTCTGGAGGGCTTCTCCTTAGATACCTTGGCTACTTTTCAACTCTTTGACCTCAACATCAGAATCAAATTCTTCTTCATCATTTTTCATGCTTTTATATGTTTGGGAGGCCTTAGTTTTCACCCTTTTCCCTTCTTTTCTAGATGATTTTCCTTTCAGTTTCTCATGTTTGACAGGTTTTGGGGGAATAGGGGCAGCAACAGAGCTCCTAGTAGTCCTTGATGTGGACAAGGATTCTACTAGAGCACTTCCTTGTTTCTTATCTTGCTTCTCCTTCTCATCTTTTTCTATCCTTTCTCTGTTCTGTTTCACAACTTCCTTAGTTATGCCAATGCTTTCAGCATACATTTCTACTTGCTTTTGAACTTTCCTCTTAATTTCTAGTTTTTTGAGCTCAACATGCAGTTTCACACTTAGCTCTTCATATGTCCCGAATCTTTCAACTGTTGTATCCTTTGGCTTGCTCAAAATATGTTGAGAGCATACATATCGAATACTTGCTCATCAACCTCATACCCCATGGGCATGATCCACACTATTCCTGGTTCAATAGCTTCCATTAGACATTGATCTGTATCCACCATAAAGCAGATTGTATCCTTGTATTTTTCAACCACAGATGTAGGAATTCTCTCCCTTGAATGCATCATGTTCTAAAAATTCTTGAAAAATCCCCAAAGAGCAGTCCTTTGGGCATTCAAGTCTCCAATAATATTCAAGTACTCTCTTATCTGTATAGCAATAGGTTTATCATTGGTCCAACACATGCTTTTCTTGCCGGGTAACTCATTCATGAAATACAAGAATAAACACAAGACCGGTGTACCATATTTGAAGGTGTTCTTCTTATCCTTCTTAACCTTATTCAAATTTTCTATCAACTAGTTTTTTAGCAACTCACATAAGTCATAATCAGCATTTTCTTCCAACATCTGATAAGCTACATAGATAGTTGTATCAGATACAAAATTTTACCTACTAGAATGATAAATCTTATATCCAATAACCATTGAAGCAAATTTGACATCCAGATCAGTGATGTCATTTATAGTCATTTTCCTTTTATCAAACCTTGATCCGGTAGCATTAATTACAATTTGATTCTTTATTGATTTCAACATTGGCAGTCTACTGGATGAGTTTATCCTTGTCATGGCCTTGATGGTATCCTTGGTGATCTTGAAAGGTTTCATTAGCCACATAAACTCATCATGCATCTGACTCAACACATACCAGACCCATTCATCTTCACCGAAGGATGGAAACCCTATAATCTGAATGAAATGTTTATCATGCAGTGCCTTATACTCAAGTTTAAGACCATGAATTTCATCCCTTAGATGATTCTTGAACAAATCTACAAACCTTGAGTCCCCAAATTCATCTATGCTTGCATGAATATAGGCCCTAATATCTTCAACATGCAAAACACCTAGCGGGCTGACTTCTACTGATTTGTGTGTATGCTTTTTAAACTTTGGCCTAGGTCACTTAGTGATATCCACAACCAATGGAGTAACCATTGCTAAAAGATCACAAGTTAAAAGCTTTGTAGAAAAATTCCTTTTTTCTTCAAGGAATTAGGGTTGGTAGTTGAATTCGTTCTTTGCACTTCAAATCTCTGGAATATCAGCTTAGATGCTTTTCTCCTTGTTCTCTTCAAATGTAAAGTGATTCAAATGCTTGAATGAATGAAAATTTATGCTCTGTAAAACCTAATTCGTCATTGTAATAAATGCTCTACCCTAATATATCTGGTTACATTGTTTCTGCATGCAGTCAATCTTCAATTGCTCCGCAATCAATCACATTCTCTTCTTTTCTTCCAGAATTTGCTTCAATAGATTGGCAATAGGCTTCTCTATCTTCATTCATCATGCCAAATTCAAGCACCCACTTACTAGCAAGGGGAATTAGATTTTCAATGCAGCTCCCCCTGAGCCAAAGCTCCCATTTTAGTTTCCTGAGGAATTCTCAACACCAGATTCTAGTGTGGACCCATCACCATCATTTCTTACACTTTTCTTCACCCATGTCTTGTTCATTTCATTCTAGATCTCATTTACATCAACTTTTCTCTTGCCTTTGTCCATCTTCTGCTCTATTTTTCCTTTTTCTAACTGTGAGTTCTCCTTTTTGCTTCTGCAAAATTTGGCAATGTGTCTGGATTTGTTGCAGTTGAAACAAACAATCTTATTTTTCTGACAATTACATGTTGGAGTAGGTTTAAATCTACATTGCATTTCAATATGCTCAAATTTATTGCAAGTAAAACATCTTCCATTGAACACTTGTTTGTTCTTAGGAGGATTCCTTGATCCATTTCTACATTCCTCAACCTTATAACCTATCCTTTTGCAATTAAAGCATTGACCAGAGAAAGATGATGCATTTTGATTCACTTGACTTCTGCATTGATTAGCTCTATGACTATACTTATTGCATTTGAAACAACTTCCATTGAAAGATGGATACCTTTGATCATTAGGTTGTCTTACCAGAGGTCTTCTAGGTCTCTCTCTGATTCCTTGATTCAACATTTCTTTGACCAAATCTAGAGCTTTCACCTTTCTCATATCCCAAACCAGGCTTATCATCTACCTTCTTCTGACTTTCAAGCAATACCTAAAGTTTAGTTGACCTTATCTTGAACTTTTCTTTGTACTCATTTATAGCTTCTAGGTTATGTTTGAGAATAACAATTTGCCTCTCCAGTTCTTCTTCATTTTCCCTGGTTTCTTGTAGATCTAACTCTAAGTGGCCAATTATTCTATCCAATCTGTAGCATTCTTTTGTTCTTTCTTTCAAACTCTGATTCAGGTTTTCTTCATTTTTCTTCCTTTCCTCAACTTCCTTGGTTAGCTTCATTACTCCAGATTCTATTTCATGTCTTAGGACAACAATCTCTTTTGCCAACTTCTCACATTCCTTTGTCTTCTCCTTTAGAGCTTCATCCATGCCATTTTCTTCATTCTGATCTACTAACTGGTGAAGTAGCTCCCTCCTCTTTTCATTGGATTTGCTCAGTTGACTTTTTAAGGTGTTAATGAAATCATCAACATCTTTAATGTTCTCTTTCAGTGCTTTGATTTCAAATCTGGACTGACTAAGATCATCTAAAGCAAGTTGAACTTGTTCATTGAGGTTGTATGGGTCCATTGCAATTGTTGCAAATATGTGCCTAATCGGTGTTGTCATTGATCTCAACATATCCTTGTTGCCATTGGTGTCAACTTTATCCTATTGTGCTGCCTGTATAGAAGACTAGATTTGTGAGGATATTGAGAAAATTAATGAGGATCAATGTATATGGACCATATGGCTGTGTAGAGGATTGTTTGAAGAAGCTCCAGATAAGTTTTGAAGGGTTCGCATGAAGATTTGAAGGAGCTATGGCCATTTGAGTAGAACCAATTCTGCAGTGTTTAGAAGAGACAGAGTGACAGGAAAGAGTTCCAGATTGTACCGGATATGTCAAATGATGATCTGCAGATCTAGAGGCATGTTTGGGAAGTCAGTATGTATCATCCATTCAAGTGGTTCATGGTTTGGAGGTTCGCAAGCAATCTTTCTAATGTGATAGTCATGGCAGATAGTATTCTTGAGGTTCCAGAAGAATATTCAAGTGACTATGATGGTTTGGAGGAGTGCGGATATTTTTGTTGAATTCAATGTGCTTGTGGAGTTCTCTGGATTGTGTGACTGCTATATTAGAGGTTTGCATTGAAGTTTGAGCTTGTCAAAGAAGATTTCCTTCTTGGTGTTGCTATTCTTCCCAGTCTTGGCTGATTGGATGATTCAAGTGTGTTGCGTATGTTCTAAGGGCAATTCTATGAGGTGTGGCATGTTGATCAAGAAAGGTTTGAGTCCTAGTTATGTTTGACCAATAGCTTAGTGATTTGCATTAAGTTAGATGTTTGTTGTGTTGACCTTGATGTTCATTCCAAGGTTGATGAAGCGTATAAATATTTGTTGATGAGTTGTGGAAAATTATCCTTGTGCAAAAATAATTAAATCCAAAGAAAGGATTAAAGGTAAAGTAGAGCAGAGGAGAAGAAAAAGAACAAGAGATGTTTAGATGAAGAGCAAGAGAAGAATTATTTAGAGCAGAGAAGAAGTGTTGTGAGCTTTCAAAGGAACTAAACCAGGCATAAAGAGGATGCTATTTCATAGTTCATTCTTTCTGTATTAAACATAAATTCTGTAGGCAGTGATGCTCTCTTGAGCAGTGAGCTCTAGGTAGTGAGCCTGAAGGCATGTGCCTTCCCTTTTCTTCTAAGTACTTTTAACAGGGTACAAATCTTGTGGGTTAATCCCCACCGTGGTTTTCCCTTAATCAGGTTTCCACATAAAAATTCTGGTGTTATGTGTGTTCAATTTATTTCTGCTCTTGTGTTATTGATTCATGCTTTAATGTTTATCTGATTGAAAGTTGTTAAAGAAGATTAAAATAAGAAATGATTAATTTGTAGGACAATTGATTCACCCCCCCTCTTAGTTGTCTAGACTAATTCCAACAATTGGTATCAGAGCCAAGTTCCTCTAAAAGAAGCTTAACCGCCCAAGGAGATCTAGGATGTCTACTTACAAGAAGGATAGTCTGAGATTCAATGGAACAAATTACTTTGTTTGGAAGAGTGACATGGAGTGTCATTTACAATGCATGGGTGATGCTTATTGGGTGATAACCAATGATGATTATAAACCTCCAGAGAAAGGTCCTTCAAGTCCATATCAAATCAAAGATGCTGAAAATAACCTTCGAGGTAAAGAAGCCTTGTTGAGTGCCCTGACTGATTCAGAAATGACAAATGTCTTTAGACTAAAAACTTCTCATGAAATCTAGAAGAAGTTGGAGAATCTTTGGTGCAGGAGCACCTAACACAAGGTGGCCTCCATGAGGCATTTAAATTCATGTTTTGTTTAGAAAATCATGTTTTGTGTTGTAATAAGGTCTATTTGACCAATGCATGTCATTTCAGTTTGTATCTAGGTTCTTCAAGACCTAGAACCAATTTTGTAAGTACCAAGTGACTTAAAACACACTTTTGTTATATTGTAATCACATATTGCTAAAACAGGGTAGTAGGATAGTTTGAGGCAGTTTGGATTGGTTGGTCTCCCAACTATTTGCATCGGTTGGTTTTCCAACTACTGGCAGGTTGAGTTGATAACAACCAGAAGAAGGAACTATCAAAGGGGAGGAAGGAGAAGTGTGTGAATGTGAGTGTGTATTGTTCTAAGGAGAAATAAAACTATTCTGTTCTGTCAATTTGATTTCCGTTCCCTATAACTGCAATTTGTATAATTATAGATTTCTATCCTTTCTTTGTTTTCTATTGTTGCAGTATGTCATCATGAAGCATTCCATTGGTACGATTTCTATTGAAATTAGTGGAATGGCTTCATTGTACAAGTATTTTTTTTTGTTTTCTAGTTTGTTTTTGTGTTTGACGGTGCAGAGGATTGAGATAGAATGTTTTACACAGTTGAGTGACCTAGCATCTCCATGTGCTAGGGTTCAGTTGAAGAGGGAGAAAGAAAATAGTGCATCAGCGTATCGTTGGGACTCAGAACTGAGTTTCTACCAAAGTCAAATGGAGTCAAGAGTATCGGTGCATTGGCTAGAGTTTGTAAGTGCTCACCGACGAGAAGAGTCTCATCAAAGACAAAAGTCATCGGCATATCAACAAGGCAAATTCTAACATGGCTGATAGTAATTGTCTTGCTGACAGGCAAGAAGCGTAGAGTCACCCATCAGGAAGAGTAGCGATGTTAGAGTGACAAGTTTGAAGACGACCGATGGCGATTTTCTTGCTGATAGGAAAACAGTGTTGAACCTCACATCGGAGTGACTAAGACATCAGGAGACAAGTTCAAAGTTCCACTGATAGAAGTGAGTCATACCGACACAATCACGGTTAAGACTAAAAGGGATGTCGATTAAGGCATTGGGGCATCAGTTGAAGGATAGAAGACTTCGTCGATAGAAGTAAGTCTCGGTGAAGGAAGTTTCGTGGTCACATCGACATAAGTTTGATCATAGAGAGACTTAAGAAAGTCATTCTGACAGATGGTTATCTGATTGATCGAGGTGTATGAGTGACCAGTAAGTGGAGTCTTGCCGACAAAAAACAAAATTTGATTTTGTCTATGTTTCCACTGCGCGCTCCTCATCATATGGGTATCAGAGCCATAAAAGGTTTTGTTGTTGATCTGGTATATGTCAATAGAGGAGAATGAAGGAGAGGCTAGCAATATGCCTCCAAAGGGGATGACCACCGAAGTGGTCAAGAAGTTCAAGGAGATGGAAGAGAAGATCAAAATTGGAGTCAGGGAAGCACTCCAAGAAGAATTGAAGGCACTGAAGATAGGAAAAAGGATAGAGGAAGGTTTAGATGAAGAGGAAGAGAAAGAGGAAGAAGAAGAAGAAGAAGAAGAGGTAGAGGTACTAGTTGATCAAAGGCATTTTGTTGAAGCCATCAAGGCAATTGGCAAGGATTCTTCTGAGGCTCGGATGGAGATCCCCATGTTCAGTGGGAAGATGAATGCTGATGAAGTCATGGAGTGGATTAAGGCTCTAAACAACTATTTTGAGTACAAAGAAGTTCCTGAAAGTAAGAGAGTTAAGCTTACAAAAACTAAACTCAAAGGTGTTGCCCTTACATGGTGGAATTACACCCAAGGAGAGAGGGTAAAAAATGGTAAGAGTATGATCTCTTTGTGGAGCAGAATGCTAGAGAAGATCAAGTCCCAGTTCCTTCCATCTAACTACGAGGTACAGATTTATAGGAAAATGCAGAACCTCAAGCAAAAAGATATGGATGTAGCTACTTACATCGAGGAGTTTCACAAATACACTCTTTGTTGTGGGTACATGGAGGAGGAAAAAGCTAAGGTGGCCAGATATCTAAATGGTCTGAGGTTCAACATTCAAGATGAGATAAGTTTATTGACCCTTGAAACCATGGAAAAATGCTTTCAAGTAGCATTAAGAGCTAAAGAGAAGCTGAAGAGGAAAGGTGAGCAGCAAGGTAGAGGAAGTGGTGGCAGAAATTTTAGAGGCAAAGGTAGTTTTGGAGGAAGAAGTCCTAACCAGAGGCCTAATGGTGAGTCTAGCCAAGGAGAGCAAGTTGGGGACTCAAGTAGCAGAGGAGGCTACTGAGGAAGAAGGCCTAATGGAAGAGATGGGACAAATGGATTAGGTAGAGGATCCAAGTTCTCCAATATGAGATGTTATAACTATAATTAGATAGGGCACCCGGCTTATAAGTGTCCAGAGAAGGCCTCAACTTCTCATGGTAATAAGAGAAGAACCACATTGACTCAAGAGGATGTAGGAAGTGTGACATCTCCTAAAGTGAATTTGACATTAGAGATGGGAGAAAATCTGATGATCAAGAGGACACTGCTCAAAGAACCAGTGCAGACTGAACCGTCACAAAGAAGAGCTTTGTTTAGATTCAACTGCAAGATCTAAGGTAAGGTTTGTAAAGTTATCATTGACTCTGGTTCTATTGACAATATTATATCTTTGGAAGTAGTAGATAAATTGAAATTAGATAAGATACCCCATAGCTGTCCATATAGGGTCAGTTGGTTAAACAAGGGACAACATATAGTCATTAATGAACAAGCATGGGTAGAATTTAGTATTGGGGGTATAGAGAAAAGATTTTGTGTGACATCCTTCCAATGGATGCTTGCCATCTTCTATTGGGCAGACCGTGGCAGTTTGACAGAAAGGCTCATCATGATGGGGAAAAGAATGCTTACTCATTCTAAAAGGATGGTGTAACTTATAGGATACAGTCATTGGTAGAAGGGGATCCATAGCCTGTAGGATCTAGCGTAATGCTGGTAGGAGAAAAAGAATTCATGGATACACTAATGGAAGGTGGTGGTGTAGGTTGTTCCTTGATAGTGAAGTCTAAGGGGGAAAAGAAGGAAAATGTGAGAGAAGTAGGGCCTAGGGAGGTAAGAGATTTGCTTGAGAGTTACAAAGGAGTGATTACAAAAGATATACCTAATTCCCTACCATCTGTTAGAGACATTAGTCAAGACCTCATATCGGAGCAGTACTTCCTAATAAGGCAACATATAAAATGACCCCTCAGCAGAATGAAGAGATAGCAAATTAGGTTCAAGAACTCCTAAACAAAGGACTGATAAGAAAGAGCCTTAGCCCATGTGCAGTCCCTACTATTTTAGCCCCAAAGAAGGATGGGAAGAATTTTTTGATGACACCATTGCAGGAGGATGCTGAAGCAAAGAAGGTAGGCAAGGTCATCTTGGTGGGTAAGAAAGAGTTTGTAAACATCAACAAAAAAGAGACAAGGAAAGTTGAGGATACCTCAAGGAGTGGGGTTGTCAAAGACTAAAGTTTGAAGGTGGTTTCATTTTTGAATGATGGAGATCAGATGGTGATGTCTGAGATGGATCAGACAAAGGTTAAAGAGCAGATCTACAAGTAGCCACAAGGTGGTTGGAAAGAAGGAGATGCTATCACAGTAGGGACCATTGTTTGTCCTCTAGAGCCAACAAGAGTTGTAAGGAAAACATATTCTACCATAGCAGCAGTACAAGAGGCATCAAACAAGATTTTGAATGTAGGTGTTTAGGCAAAGATGACAACAAGGAAGAATGGCAAACACAATATAAGTTTGGTTGCAAGCACTCACTCATGGCAAGGTGCGAGTAGAGCCTACAATGCTAGGCATGAGTTTTTGATTCCTTGGAAGCAAGTTGCAGTCCAGAGATCATGGAGAAGGCATGAGGCAACAAAGGATAAAGGTGGAGCAAGACAAAGAATCAACTCATGTGGCATGAGTTTTTTTCTAGGTGGGGTGTATGGTGCAGGAGTACCTAACACAAGGTGGCCTCCATGAGGCATTTAAATTCATGTTTTTTTAGAAAATCATGTTTTGTGTTGTAATAAGGTCTATTTGACCAATGCATGTTATTTCAATTTGTATCTAGGTTCTTCAAGACCTAGAACCAATTTTGTAAGTCCCAAGTGACTTAAAACACACTTTTGTTATATTATAATCACATAGTGCCAAAACAAGGTAGTAGGACAGTTTGAGGCAGTTTGGATCAGTTGGTCTCCCAACTATTTGCATCGGTTGGTTTTCCAACTGCTGGCAGGTTGAGTTGATAACAACCAAAAGAAGGAACTATCGAAGGGGAGGAAGGAGAAGTGTGTGAATGTGAGTGTGTATTGTTCTAAGGAGAAATAAAACTATTCTATTATGTCAATTTGATTTTCATTCCCTATAACTGCAATTTATATAATTGTAGATTTCTATCCTTTCTGTACTTTCCATTGTTGCAGTATGTCATCTTGAAGCATTCCACTGGTATGATTTCTATCAAAATTAGTGGAATGGCTTCATTGTACAAGTATTTGCTTTTGTTTTCTATTTTGTTTTTGTATTTGACGGTATAGAGGTTCTAGATAGAATGTTTTGCACAGTAGGGTGACCTAGCATCTCCATGTGCTAGGGTTTAATTGAAAAGGGAGAAAGCAAACTATGCATCAGCGTATTGATGGGACTCAGAACTAAGTTTTTGCCAAAGTCAAATGGAGTAAGAGTATCAGTGCATCGGCCAGAGTTTGTAAGCGCTCACCAATGATAAGAGTCTCACTGAAGACAAAAGTGATCGGCATATTGGTGAGGCAAATTCTAACATAGCCAATAGTAATTGTCTTGCTGACAGGCAAGAAGCGTAGAGTCACCCATCGGGAAGAGTAGTGATGTCGAAGTGACAAGTTCGAAGATGATCGATGGTGATTTTATTGCCGATAGGCAAACAATGTTGAACCTCACATTGGAGTGACTAAGACATCAGGAGACAAGTTCAAAGTTCCACTGATAGAAGTGAGTCATACCGACATAGTCACAATTAAGACAAAAAGGGATGTCAGTTAAGTTATTGGGGCATCGGCTGAAGGATAGAAGACTTTACCGATAGAAGTAAGTCTCAGTGAAGGAAGTTTCATGGTCACATCAGTGTAAGTTTGATCATGGAGAGACTTAAGAAAGTCATTCTGACCGATGGTTATCTGACCGATCGAGGTGTATCGGTGACCAGTAAGTGGAGTCTTGTCGACATAAAACAAAATTTGATTTTGTCTACGTTTCCACTGTGCAGTCCTCATCAATCTTTATGAAGCTGATGAACATGTCAAATGTGCCAAGCTACAAAGTCTGAGAGGAAAATTTGAGGATGAGTGAAGATGAAAACATCACAATCTACATGCAAAAAGATAAATGATCTTGTCTGTGGTATCAGGTGTATTGGTGGAACTTTGGAAGAATTAAAGATTGTGAAAAAAGTGCTCAGATCTTTACCTGATTCATACAAACCTAAGGTTTCTGTTATATAGGAGATCATGACTGTCACAAAAGTTACAAGAGATTAGCTGGTTGGCAAAATTTCATCTTTTGAATTAAGTGAGTTTGGTGATTCTCTTCCTAAGTCTGAATCTACTTTTAAGGCCAATGTACATGGAAAACAAAAATATGATCCAGGTGAAAGATCCTCTACAAGCTCAAATAGATTTGCTAAGGCAAGGAAGGATCTTGAAAATGATGAAATTGAGTCTATAGAACTTGAAGCTCTTAATGCCAAAATAATACCAAGAGGATCCGATAAGTATGAAGGAAAGTTGTCATAAAAATGTTTTGCTTGTATTAAAATTGGTCATTTTGCCTCAAGATGTTCAGAGAAATTTTCAAAGTCAAACCCTAACAGATATAAAGGTTAGAAGAAATGTTACTATGTCCAAGAAGATGGAGAAGAAGGAGTCACAAATGATGAATCCGATCATGGAGGTGCCACTGAAGATGATTGGGTCTTCATTGCTATCAAAGAAGATCTAATGTCTATTGAATCTGCTAGTTGTGCAAAGGTGGAAAGTGCCTTGGCTACTCAGGTTGTTGAAAAGGATGAATGGGTGATTGATAGTGGATGTTCTCATCATATGACTGGTGATAAAAGTAAGTTTATAAACTTTGAAAAATATGAAGGTGGAATTGTGAAATTTGGAGACAACTTAGCTGGTAGAATCTGTGGTAGAGGATCCATCTCTTTTGATGGTAAGAATAACACAAATGATGTTCTATATGTGGAAGGACTGAAGCATAATCTTCTCAACGTTGGATAGTTGATTGACAAGGGTTATGATCTCTGATCCAAGGATGGAAAATGTTGAATCTTGGAAAGTTCCAGAACTAAAATTGCATCTGGTACACAAACTAGAGGTAACATCTTTCAATTAAGTAGCTATGATAAAAGTTGTTTGATTGCATAGATAGATCAGTGTTGGTTGTGGCATAGGCGAATGTGTCATGTGAATTTTGACAACATTGTCAAGATAAGTTCTACTTAGGCTATTAGAGATCTTCCAAGACTTGTGAAACCTAATAGCATGCGTAGAGAATGTCAATTGGGTAAACAGAACAAAACATCATTCAAAAGTAAAGAACAATTTTCAAGTGGGCGATTGAAAGTTGTGCATACTGATCTATGTGGTCCTGCTAGAATTAGGAGTGTGCAAGGAGATAGATATTTTATGTTGTTGATTGATGATTACTCCTGGATGATGTGGGTAACCTTCTTGAAAGAAGAATCAGAAGCTCTTGACAAATTCAAAGTGTTCAAAGTTATGGTGGAAAATGAGATTGGTGTGAAGATAAAGTGTTTGAGATCTAACAGTTTACCTCCAGTGACTTTGATACATTCTGTGAAAGGCATGGAATGAAAAGATAGTTATCTTCTCCTAGGACTTCATAGCAAAATGGAGTTGTAGAAAGAAAGAATCAGACCATTCAAGAAGATGATAGGACCATGATGATGGAAACAAATGTTCCACAAGTTTATTGGAGAGAAGCTGTAAGTACTATTGTCTACACTCTTAATCGGGTGCAGATCAAAGGCAATTCTAGTAAGACTCCTTATGAACTCTGTTTTGGTCATTCTCCTACTGTAAGATATTTCAGAGTTTTTGGTAGTAAATGCTATATCAAAAGAGATGAGGATCTAGGAAAGTTTGAAGCAAGAAGTGATGAAAGAATTTTTCTAGGATACTCTACTCAAAGCAAAGCATACTAGTGCTTTAACAAGAGGTTGAAAAAGATTTTGAAAGTGCTAATGTTAGAGTTTATGAGAGTAAAGAAGGAGATTCTAGGTCTTACAGATGTAATTTAGATGATCAAGATGAAAATCCAAATCAAGAGAGGAAAATACAAACTCAAATTCAGATCCAGATTGATCTAGAAAATCTAGTAATTCAAGAGGATAGTGTAGAAGTTGAGGAACCAGCTCAAGAAACAGAAGCTCAAGCAATTCCCAAAACTCCTAGGTATGTAAGGATGAATCATCCTAAAGATCAAATCATAGGAGATAGAAATAAAGGTGTTCGAACTAGGAGAAGAATTGTTGAAGATCAAGAAAAGATTTGTTTGATTTCAAAGATTGAACCAAAATCAGTAAGTGAAGCCTGCAATGATGAAAACTGGGTAAAAGAATGGAGGAAGAAATAACGCAAATTGAAAAGAATCACACTTGGGATCTTGTTTCTAGACCTGAGGAAAAAAATGTGATTGGAACTAAATGGATCTTCTGGAATGAACTAAATGAAGATGGTGAAGTTGTAAGAAATAAAGCAAGGTTGGTATGCAAAGGATATTCTCAAGTGGAAGGAATTGATTTTGAAGAAACTTTTTCTCCAGTAGCAAGAATAGAGGCAATCTGATTGTTTATTGCTTTTACTGCTTATAAAGATTTCAAAGTCTAACAGATGGATGTCAAGTCAACATTTCTAAATGGAGAGTTAGAAGAAGTCTACATTGAGCAACCAGAAGGATTTTAGTTGTCTAATCAGAAAGACACAGTTTGCAAATTGAGGAAAGCATTATATGGACTCAAACAAGCACCAAGAGCCTAGTATGCAAGATTAGATAAGTATCTGCTAAAGCTAGGATATAACAAAGGCATTGTTGACAGTAATCTTTATTTCAAGATTGATCATGAGAATATTTTGATTATTGAGGTATTTGTTGATGATATCATTTTTGGTGGAAATGAGAGAATGTGCAAAACATTTGTTGATCAGATGCAAAGTGAATTTGAGATGTCCATGTTTGGTGAGATGAATTTCTTCTTAGGCCTGCAAATCACTTAGATAAAGGTATCTTTATATCTCAGTCTAAGTATGTCA
The DNA here is from genome assembly GCA_027924645.1 of Cunninghamia lanceolata. NCBI lineage: Eukaryota > Viridiplantae > Streptophyta > Pinopsida > Cupressales > Cupressaceae > Cunninghamia > Cunninghamia lanceolata. Next base: position 12,769,907 of record BSBN01000916.1, on the reverse strand, counting down.
AAGAATTGTTGAAGAAGTTTGGAATGGAAGATTCAAAGCTAGTAGGTACGCCTATGGTAACTAGATGTAAGTTGAGTAAAGATGATGACTCCCCTAAGGGAAATCAGAAAAGGTATAATCAATGATTGGAGGAATGCTCTATCTAACTCAAACCAGACCTGATATTATGAATGCAGTTGGGCTTGTTGCTTGATTCAAAGCTAATCCTAAAGAATCCCATGTTGTAGTAGTCAAAAGAATCTTCAGATATCTCAAAGGAAGACTTGATTATGGATTGTGGTATCCAAAAGACAATGAATTCACTCTTCATGTATATATAGATGTTGATTAGGCAAGAGATGTGGATGACAAGAAAAGTACTAGTGGTGTTGAATTATTCTTGGGAAAAAGATTGGTTTCTTGGTTGAGCAAAAAGCAGGAGGCAATATCCCTATCTACAGCAGAAGCATAGTATATAGTAGCATCAAACAATTGCACTCGAGTTCTGTGGATGAAGCAAATGTTGAAGGACATCAGAATTGTGTTTGAGGAGCCTGTCACAATCTTCTGTGATAATTCAAGTGCAATAAGTATCTCAAAGAATTTGATGTTACATTCAAAGACAAAGCATATATCCATTAAGTTTCATTTCTTGAGAGAGAAGGTAAATGAGAATGAAGTCAAGTTGGAGATTTTGTCTTCAAAAGATCAGATTGTGGATATTTTCACTAAACCTCTTCCCAAGGATACTTCTGAGTATCTCAAAGAGAAGTTGGGGGGTCATTACCCCTCCTGATCATAATTAAGATGCACTAGATTGCATCAGTCTAGTGGAATTCACAATCACATCTTATGATCTAGATTGATGTTAAGGAGGCACTACTCAGGGGGAGTAGTTTTCATGCATTTTTTTGAGTTTGGTATGAAACAAAAAAAGGGAGAAAAGACTGCAAATATGTGCCCTTTGCCATTGATGTCAAAGGGGGAGAGAAGTTCATGTGAAAAACTAGTTGCTAATGAAAGGGGGAGAAATGAAGAAAGTGATTGCAGAAGTGATAAGAGAAAAAGGGAGAAGGTCTTTTCTTGATAGTCAAATTATTTTTTCACATCATATGTTGCCATCAATGACAAAGGGGGAGATTGTTGCAAATATGTGCCTAATCGGTGTTGTCATTGATGTCAACATATCCTTGTTGCCATTGGTGTCAACTGTATCCTATTGTGTTGCCTATATAGAAGACTAAATTTGTGAGGATATTGAGAAAATTAATGAGGGTCAATGAATGCGGACCATATGGCTAAGTAGAGGATTGTCTGAAGAAACTCCAAATAAGTTTTGAAGGGTTCACATGAAGATTTGAAGGAGCTATGGCCATATGAGTAGAACTAGTTTTGTAGTGTTTAGAAGGGATAGAGTGACAGGAAAGAGGTCTAGATTGTACCAGATATGTCAAATGATGATTTGTAGATCTAGAGACATGTCTGGGAAGTCAGTGTGTATCATCCATTCAAGTGGTTCGTGGTTTGGAGGTCCACAAGCAATCTTTCTAATGTGACAGTCATGGCAGATAATATTCTTGAGGTTTTAGAAGAAGATGCAAGTGATTCTGATGATTTAGAGGAGTGCAAATTTTTTTGTTGAATTTAATGTGCTTGTGGAGGTCTCTGGATCATGTGACTACTATATTGGAGGTCCGCATTGAAGTTTGAGCTTGTCAAAGAAGATTTCCTTCTTGGTGTTGTTGTTCTTCCCAGTCTTGGCTGATCGGATGATTCAAGCATGTTGCGGATGTTCTAAGAGCAATTCTATGAGGCGTGCCATGTTGATCAAGAAAGATTTGAGTCCTAGTTATATTTTTTCGATAGCTTGGTGACTCACATTAAGTCAAATGTTTGTTGTGCCAACCTTGATGTTCATTCCAAGGTTGATGAAGCGTATAAATATTTGTTGATGAGTTGTGTAAAAGTATCCTTGTGCAAAAATAATTAAATCCAAAGAAAGGATCAAAGGTAAAGTAGAGCAGAGGAGAAGCAAAAGAACAAGAGATGTTTAGATGAAGAGCTAGAGAAGAAGTATTTAGAGAAGAGAAAAAGTGTTGTGAGCTTTCAAAGGAACTGAACCTAACATAAAGAGGATGATATTTCATAGTTCATTCTTTCTATATTAAACATAAATTCTGTAGGCAGTGAGGCTCTCTTGAGCAGTGAGCTCTGGGCAGTGAGCTTGAAGGCATGTGCCTTCCCTTTTCTTCTAAGTACTTTTAATAGGGTACAAATCTTGTGGGTTAACCCCCACCGTGCTTTTCCCTTAACCGGGTTTCCATGTAAAAAATTTGGTGTTATGTGTGCTCAATTTATTTCTACTCTTGTGTTATTGATTCATGCTTTAATTTTTATCTGATTGAAGTTGTTAAAGAAGATTAAAAGAAGAAAAGATTCATTTGTGGGACAACTGATTCACCCCCCTCTTAGTTGTCTAGACTAATTCCAACAGTAATACCTTCCCAGATCTTCCTCGAGCTATTAAACTTCTTCCAAGGAACCTTGCTCTGATACCAATTGTTGAAATTAGAGCAGATAACTGAGAGGGGGGTGAATTAGTTGTCTCAAAACTTAAACATTTTTTGCAATTAATCTTCTTTACCACTTATTATCAGATTAATGATATAACCATGAAAACATAAATCAACAACACATGAGTAGAAACATAATCAACACACATAACACTAGGATTTTTACGTAGAAACCCGATTAAGGGAAAAGTCACGGTGGGGGTTAACCCATAATAAATTATACTCTATTAAAAGTATTACAAATGGGGAAGGCATATGCCTTTAGGGTGCACTACCCAGAGCTCACTGCTCCAAGAGGCTCACTACCTACAAAATTAGTTACTAGAGTTCACTAAAATGTTTGAACTGAGAAATGGCATCTAACAATACAGAAATTTAGTTCCGGTTATGCACAATACACTGACTTTACACACTTCATCTCTTTCTACCTTATTTACTGCTTTGCCATGATCCGGACCTTAGTTCTTCACCTTCTCACTTCTTTCTACCTTTTTCACACTTACTCCATCATCACATCACAATCGTACTACAAAAGACTTGAATCCATTAGCTATATATATTTGCATCAAGAAATTCAATCAACTGTAGTCTGCTTCAAGAAAACTTATAACATTTATTAAGAACTCTGCTATGTCGGCTGAATCCATGCACAAACAACAATGCAAACCAAAAACTTGTGTTCTAAAATCATCAATCATGTCAGCCAATGCCACTAATTATCACAAATTGCTTAACCAACAAATTTTCTTCATCCGGACCAAGATCAAATACTAGGTTAGTCTGTTCTTCTTCTAACTATACTAACTAACTAGAACCCGATACTTAGATGCTTATAACTTTTGAATCCTTTATCACCAGATGCTAAATTTTTGGATTTAGATAGTCCTGACAATCCTTATCACTCCCTTAGATCTGCAGCACACTATGATTTACCACCAGAGAGATCCAGAGCAAGATATTGGACCCTGTCAGATGCTCTATTACTAACTACCTGGACTTAGACAAATCTTCACTCTAACTTCTGGTATGAACAAATTATGTAATGTGGATGTGTAAGATAGACTTAGTTGCCATCAATGACAACACCTGTCATGCGTAGCAGTGTCTCTTGCCAACACAGTCATCATTCAGATCAAAAGACTTATGTCATCATAAAGATATAGTATGCCTTGAATCAAAAAGAGGAGTACCATTCAATGCCATGCCATGCAATGAGGAACACAAGTACAACTACAAAATGGAGCATTTAGTAACAAGTATTTCTCATTTTGTTAATGAAGTGTAAAATTGCTATTCAGATGCATGATAAATCAAAGGAACAGTCTAGAATATGCATAGGATAGTCAAATACCATGTTATTAAAGGGGGCAGTCAACCATGAAGGGAATATCACCTTTATGTTGAAACAATGAGCAGTTATAAGGTATTTCTCAATATCATCCACTCCAATAGTCAAAACCAGTTTGGGCCAATAAAATAAAACAAATATTTACCATTTTTTGTTGTGAATGAGGTGTAGAATTGCTAATGAGTGTTTAAATAATGAAATGGATGATATTTAACTGGAAGTGGTTTCAAGACAGCCAAAGGGTCAGTTATGGTCATGACTGTTCCATCAATGGAAGGTGTAACAATCTATAAACAAAGAACAACATATCAATCACATCAAAGTCATCAATGATCAGGCATGAACAACATTTAAGCTATTGCTAAATCCATTTCACATGATTGAGATTCATTTATGACTGTATCTATGATTCTCAAATACAAATCAAGTCTTAGTCACTTTCCATGCTAGGTTACTGTCATAAGAGCTCAAGAGCTTACACATATAAATGAATATATGTGTTGAAGGCATTCATTGGATGAGAACAATAGTCACATACAAGATCAATATTCCTGATAAATAGATCATGGAGCAGCATTTAAGGCAACATCAAGAACATAATCATCAATAGAGATAGTACATAACACTATTGAAGGACAACCCAAAGTATACAGGTAACTTCCATTTAGAAGCTTATTAGTCATATGAATCTGTCATCTCAAAGGAGTATCAAGGATGTGAAATTACAATGATATTACAGTACATGTTTTCACTTATATAAAACCATCAATCACTTGTAGAACATGCAAATGTTCTTAGCCTGCAAGTACAGTGGTGTATTGACAACACAACAATCAAAAGCTTTTTGAAGTATTCATAGCTCTCATGGAACAAGTTTTAGAGGAAATCGCATGACATAGTGGCATGCTTGGCATATAATAACTGGTTTGTTCACAATGTTGTGCCAACAAGCTTTTTGAGACAGTCAAGATACCCACACCAGACAGTCTAGAAGGAGTGACATAATTGAGGATGACAGTCATATGTAGCAGTCACCAAAAGGAGGGAGCTATCTCATGAAAAGGAAGCAATCCATCATACAAAGGAAAACATCAATGGGATGAAACAATCAAAAGAGCTATGATAATCAATAATTGAGCAATCATTTTATGCCAGGTATCAGAACAGTCCATAAATGGAAGATGAGCAGCAACACAACAGTCATAGGGGCTCTGGTAGCCATGAGTCATGGCCAAACTCCAACAAATAATAGAGATAGTAGTCAGATCAGACCATTAATGACAATCAAGGAGGACTAACTGCTATATGAAATAGGGGCTTGTATCATTTCATGATCAAACACTATAGGATGCTTACATATTTCAAGAGTCATATGACCATTTCAATAAGAAACATGAGCCTACAAGAGCTGAGGGAGATAGTCAGGGATAACCATGAATGTTCAAAAAAGAGTGTTCATCTTTCATCCTTGCCAGGAGTTTCAAGAACCACAAAGGATATCAAAATGTAGATATTGCCATGTATATAGAGTTGGTCATAGTTGCGGCCTATGAGAAGGGTTTTCTTTAGAAAATGCTAAAAGCCCACAAGATTTTTCTTCAAACCCTTAAACATTCTTATGAAGAAACACCCAAAAAATCATGAAAGTCAAGAAGGAAAAAACTTACCTCGTTGTCCCATAAGAAGAAATGACCTACATGCTACGTATTCATTAACTAGTGAAGTTCCAAGGAGCTCTCAATATTTCAAAGCCAGTCAACATGAAGACAAGATAACCAAGAGCATAGTATATACAATGAGGAAAAGATGAAACATAGGAGTGCAAAATATAAAGAAGATTACTTCATGACCATGGCCTGGAGGCCTTTTCTTGAGTAACAGAAAGTCAAGAAAAATGCTTCAAACTATGATAAAAGTGATTACCTTTAGTCCCTATTGAAGATCCAAAGAAAGCCATGAAGAAACCATCATAGAAGTGTGTAGAGAACAATGAAGAAACCTCCAAACCCTAGCAAACATGGTGGTAACTCGAGAGGAGCTCAGGAGGAGTAAAGCAAATGACAAGTCAAAATGATGAATTTGGGTTTCAAAGCCCTATTATGATAGCTTAAATGAGCTTATCTTTTTATTTTCTGACTTTTGTTTTTACAAATCATTATTATCCATCTTTCCCCACTGTGGTAAAGACTTTTTAAGTCTTTTAAACCTAATGATAATGCCACAGGGGCCCATGAGGCCAAGAAACCTTAAGTCTTTTCATTGTTGATTTTTGCAAAGTCAAAACAAATAATCATGTAAAGGTAAGGCTATAAGCCTTTTCCTATTTTCCTTTTTCATGAAGATCGACAACATGAGAGCATAAGGTGGTGAATAAGGAATGATAAGGTGTTCAAATATTTTTCAAAGGTGGTGAAGAGTATATGAGGATTAATGCCTTTTGCATGGAGTGATAAGGCATAAGTATTGTATGAAGCTTAATGCATGGTATAGGGTATAAAGGAGACATAAGCAATGATGATGCAAAATATTTATTCCTTGCATGGAGATATAAGGATTTTGGTATGCAAACCATAATTAATGTATAAATGCATGATGTATGAGTTAATATGCATGGAGTAATAAGGTGTTGTGATGCATTGATCATGCATGCATGGGAGTTATAAGGTTGTAATAGATGCATTTATTATTTTTTAATAAATGCATAATGTAATTTTTGCATGAGGAGATCTATTTGGTGCATGGGAGGCATAAGGAGGAAGATATTCATCTTTTACATGCATGATGACCTAGCTTTTCTTGGCATCATTATTAATGCAATTAAGCAAGTCATGTATATCAAAGGGTTAGATAAGGTGTTGTTTTCTTCTAATATCCATTTCTGTATGATTTTGCAACTAAACTAATGTAAACAAATAATAAAGTAATATCATTATAAATTACTTTATTATTTTGTCACAAGTTGTAAAATCAAGGAGATAAGACAAATTGAAACTCATAGTAAAGTAATCATGCAATGATTACTTTATTACTTGTTCACATAGTCCAAAATCATGTAAAATTGAGAGATATAGTTAACTAAAGACTTTTGGAGCTATTGCATGGCTTTTTGGGTCAAAATTAGAGAGTTTGGTCAACTTTTTGGTCAAACATATTGAGGAGAGCAGTTTGGAGCTATTTTTGCTTGATTTGAGGTAGTTATAACCCTTATTTTTACTGATTTTATTGTTTTCTCATGGATCAGTTTTGAGGGCTTATTTTTAGAGGTAGTTAACTACAATTGACCTTCTAGGTCTCTTGGAGAGAGCATGTTATATATTGTAAGGAAAACTTAGTTTTTTCCTAGTTCTTGCCATTTTGCTCTTTACACTTTGAGAGAGAAAGAAGGTTTTGTAACTCATTATTGTAGATTTATAGAGATTACAATAGGTTACATGTTCTATACTTTGTCTTTTCATGCAATTGTTCCTTTATTTTTTAGCTGAATCAAGTGTCTACCTTTCCATTAATGTTGCTTTTGTGAATGATTTGATGAGATTTTATTGTGTTTAAACATCAGAACCTTTAAATCATTGTCTCATTTGTACTTGCATGTGTTAGCATTGAAAATCATAGGTCTTAGGTTGTGCAATTGGAGAAATTTCCTTTTATGTTGTGAAAAACCCTTTTCCTTCAAGAAGAAAATCTTTTGTAGCCTCCCTTAGAATTACTTTTGTGATCAAAATTGCCAAAAGTGGTTTGTGTGGATAGATTTTCTGAGATCTATTGTGAATTAGATTGTCAGTTTTCCATCAAATTTAGGTGCATCACCATTTTTATATTATAGTTTTTTAGTGCTTTTAGAAGATCCTTTTTACCCTTTTCCATACCAAAGTCATAGATCCAATTGAATATTTTAAGGGAACCAGCCCATAATCTGGAGGTTCAAACTCACCATAGGTCACCCATAGACTGAATTTGATCCCATGTTACACAGGATTGCTGAGTTTCACAGCTCTGCATAATCGATGCAATCCTGCTCGTCAACAGTTAGTCTTCTCATATTAGTTTAGGGAGGAAGCATTTCTTTGCATGGAATTTACTCCTCATTTTCAGAGGGGCTCACATAGACCTACTCTCTTTTCTCTCCTATGGGGAGAACATTCATTGTACATTAGTGTTATAAGTAGTCCTTGGGGGGTCATGTTGAGTCCTCCTTCTATCCACTTCTTCTTGTTCACTTGTATAATTTTATCATGTATCATTCCTCTTTTGGAGAGGAGTTTTATTTCCCAATGGGTTTTGTCCTTTACTCCATTTATGAGAAATTTGTTTATGCATGGGTACCTAACATGGCCTAGTATTTGGGACCCATCATCATTGTTTTTCTCCCTAAGTTGCACTTAAGGGGGTGTTAGTGTGAAAATATATTTTACCTATCTAGATTGAGTAGGTCATATTCATACTATGCTTAAGTCTCCACTTAGGGACTTTTAGAATTTGTCTCATCTCATATGGTTGAGACATGTGTCCTCATCTTTTGAAGACACCTATTGCATGTTTATTTGCCAATTGCTCAAACACTTGTCATTTGAGCTTACAAGTGTGGCACTTTTGGAGGGGTAGTCAGTCATTTATTCCTACCTTCCTACCTCCTTTTTCATGCCTATTTATACAAGGTATATTGTACATTTTTAATTACCTTTTGAATATATTTTATTGGCTTATTTTGTGCAATTTAGCTTGTGGAAGTGATTCTAGTTCTTGCTAGTTGATCTTGGCTTCTGCAACACTTCGTTCATACTGTATAGGAGCTCCTAATATCTTACTATTGACTATTAAGGTCACATTTAATATAAATGGCAAGTGTGAATACTATTTAGACCATAATTTGGACTATCATAAGAGTATTGGATTACACCATATGGTAATTGAAATCAATTGGTTAGGAATAGTATTATTATTAATACTATTGAGTGTACATCTTCTTATGATGATCTAAGGAACATAGTGTCACCAAATCTATCTTGAGTATGACTCAGGAATTGACCATGCTTCAAGTACATTTACCAATATTGTTGTAAGCCTTCAAGGTACCAGATAATGTTTATATGATATTGCTAATGCATGCAATGTTTCATCAAAAAGGATGTTATAATAAAATATATTTATGATACTTGATATCAGTGAATCTTATAAAGTAGGACATCATTTGTGGTCGTATCAGGGTTTTGCATAACTATTGCATTATGAAGATATTTTGGTTGTCGTTGTCTTATGTTTGGATATGACTAGACTTATTTTATGTTGATTATGTTGTTATGCTTATTTTTGTGTATATATTTGATTATGGGAATATTAGTAAGTGTTGGTATAAAATTGGGATGATAATGAGACCTTGATGGTAGGAATCTATGTGTATAACCCTTGAGAGATTTAAGTGAGGAGTATATGCGACTTCAAATCCATTTGGAAGTATCTATGTAGGTATTTCTTGGGTAAAGGATGCTTGTAGACCCTAAGTTCATAGGGGAGGGGTTTAGGGAATTTCCTCCAAGGTATGGGGTGTTACTAAACTTGATCAACACTCCCTCTTTAGTACATTTTACCTTGATGCTGAAATTTGTATCAGATGGTTGTAAAATCACCTTCAAATCAATGTGTCCTATCTATATAGGGTTTATATGATAAAAGGCACTCAACTATCCTAAATATTATCTACTCTAAGGTTGTGGAGTTGGGCTTTCACAATATACTTCAATCTTGGATGAACTTTTAGTCATTTCCATCATGTTATGTCACTAATGTGTATGTAGAAGAGTGCCTTTTAACTTGTCTAAATATAATTACTAGAGCATTGTGCATTGAACACTATCGCATGGTGTCTTGACTCAATGATAAGTATGGGAAGATATTGGTTAGCCTCAAGGTATTAGAGAGGTCTATGCTTTCAAGAAGTAAGGGTGTGATAAACTTGGTCATGATAGGGTTATGAATAAGTTGTGAAAACATTCTAACTTTGTATTTAATGTTATCATTGAATTAAGACATTATAATTTGATGGTGTGAGAAACTCTTGATATGTTTAGATGATTTGCTTGCTATAAATATGTGCCTAGATTATGTTGAGTTAGGATGGAATTCCTTAAGATTTCCTATGTCGAATGTGAGCAATTAATAATAAGTATATCAAACATGGTACATGGTGTTTACCTTTATATCTATTTGGTGGGTACTTGTATGTTAAGTTTTATGATGGGTAACATGTAAATGTTATGTACTCATAAGTAAAATGTTGTATAATATCACTAGTGTGGGTTGAATTTATGTCTAATATATACTGTGTTTTCATGTAACAATGGAATGATGTAAATGATCTTTGAGATTTCTCTATGAGTTGTTTTGTTATGTATATGTGACTTGGCTCATGTGGGTTCAATGTGATACTTTCATGTTAGTAATTCTAACCCCAAGACATATGAAACCATGTATATAGGTGTATGGATGACTATATGGTAATTGTAACCAAATTAACTAGTTTAAGGTGTAAACCCTTAGGGTAGTATGTTTTAGGTCAATGTTCTTATACCTTTTAGATGTTAGAATGTTGAACTGAGATCAATATAAGAACTAACTTCTTGTAAGAATGCAATAAATCTTATAATTTATCTTGTTCCACTCCTTCCATGATGATCACTGAAATTATAAATTCTATGATCCGCATCAAGGATAAACTTATAGATGCTCCAACTTTATAGTAGTCAGGGAGTATGCTCTGCTTAAAGAAGTATTTAGTTGTATCATAGGGATTAGTAGGATTTCACTAGTAGCATGCAGATGATAGATGCCAGGAGCTATCTAATTTCATAGGGTTTAGATAGGCTTTCACCTGTGGTATGTAGGTGATAGATGCCAATACTAGTTTGGATTTTTCCAATGGTATATAGGTGATGGATACTAGCATCTACCCATCTTAGGAGTTCAGTATTAGCATTGGGGTATTAGAATGATTGTGTGTTCTTCCTATGTTGTTTTTTTTCTAGGTATGGTTCTCAAGGTTCTAATTTTTCAATTATTCTAGTTGAAAAATAGTATAAGCACTAGTCTTATTTGAAGTAAAACCATAAGATATTGTGATTGTGTTTATCTAGTTATAAGATGACATGGGTGCTTAGTGGGCTATGGAAATCTTATTAATAGCCTCATGTGTTGTATTTTGTTACACTCACGCCTTAGCTAGTGATGATCGCAAGTAGTACGGGATGCTTTCTTATCATCATAGTTGGCAGTGAACCAAGAAAAGGATGGGACCCATGAGGTAGCACAAGATGCATCAACATTCCCTTTTCTAGTTGGGATTTATTTGAGGCTTATGGGTTAGTGAACCAAGTAAAGGGGAAGATGCTTGCAACAATGCATACCTATGATGTTTGTATGAGACAATCACATTGTGTAGGTGTGGTGTATGTGTGAGTTAGTCACATTATGTATATGTGATGTATGTATAAACTAATATATTATGTATGTATGTTGCATGCATGAGCTAGTCACACTATGTATATATGACACATGCCTAAGTTATTCACATTGTGGATATGTGATGTATGTTTAAGAAAATCACTATGTGTGAACATGTGATATTTATATGAGTTGGTCCCTATGTGGTTTTGCATGTTCTTGTACACTGATGTTGGAATTGGACTAACATTTGTTGGAATGCAATGTGATCCTACTATTGGGTATGAATGGATTTCGAAGCATAAGTGTGTACACATGAAAATGAACTATAAAGAACGTGCTAATGCAATATTAACCTATTCTATTCATGATCAAATGTAACCTCATGATTGAGCTAAAGGATTACATGCATACAAATGAATCTAAAATATGAACATCAAATGCAAACCGTGATTGCTTTGAATTTGCTCCTTGATGTTGGATATATTGATTGCACCTCAAAATGGAAACATAACATTGCATTTCATGGAGACTTGAAAATGGCTTGGGTTGATGGCTATTTATATACTTTTGGGATGGTGAATGAAGGGCTAGGATTGATTTGAAATATCAATGGTTGAGGATTGTTGAGAGGATTGGATTGATGAGAGGCCACCAAGTGGCATGATAGGGTTGGAGGATAAAGATGGTCCTTGGATTGAGGAAGGATCAAAGGTGCAGGATGGTCTTGGATAAAGTGGACAAAGAAAATCAAAGGAGGACAAAAGAACCCTTTGTACAAAGGACTTTCCCATCCTTTTATAAGAGACCCATGTGGTATTGTACAAAATCCCATTCTTTTGTACATGTTCGAGGATGTGAGGGGTTTGAATGGGTTTAAGCATGGTTAAGAGTGTACAGGCATGTGATTAATTTGATTAAGTGGATTAAGGTCAACTTAATCAAAAGTACACAAAATAGGAAATTAAATAAATAGGAATTATTTATTTAATTTTTTGGATGAGGAATGGATATTAGATAAATAAATATTTATCTAATGTTAGACTATGGAAACAGATTGATTAATTGAATAAATGATTAATTTTATTCAATTAATGCTAGGAGATGGTATAGATGAATAGTGCATGAATAGTGATTTAATAATAAAATATTATTTAATCACTGTCGTAAGGGGGTTTGATCAATTAACTATCTAAATACGTGTTTATCCAGTTAATTATGGATGAAATGGATTTAGTGATGTCTTGATTATAGATGAAGTGGTGAGTGGATGATTTTAGGCATGCACATTTTGCTCCCCTTTGAGATGGTGTTGCAAAGTGGCATCATTTCAAAGAATGATAAAATATAGTGCTTGATTGGATTAGAAGACGATGGTAGGATTAGGGATGATGATGCCCTAACCACTTGAGGCAAGAGTGATGGGGAGGAATGATGGTAGGGATGATGTCCCCTCGAGATGGTAGGTGGGTTTGAAGAACACAAGTGTGCTCTCAAAAGGATGAAGATAGATGGATTAGAAATATGAGAGTGAAATTTAAAATAAAAGTGATTTAGAGTAGAGAAAAGATGGGATGTAGGAATTGGAGGAAAGGGTTGATGAGGGATAAATGATTGGATGAAAGGATTGGGGGGAAGATGGATGGGGAAGGATGGAGTGATGTAAATTGATAGATGGATTATGCGTTATGCTACAATGTTTTGAGCAATCTTATTTGATATAGAATGAGATGTTATGTACCAAGGTATAAGGAACTAGGGTGACAATGTGTCATGTACATAAAAAGGATGCCTTAGCACATCAAAAAGTGTTTGAAGACCTTGGTGGGTACTATGATGGGATGACCGATGTGGTCATATGCAACCCTATTCCATATAACACCATGATACCATTTTGGTAGGTACAAGGACCGATACAAATGTAAGATAAAATGATAATGCACACACACAAGAAAGCACGCATGCATACAACAATACAAAGATAAACACAATGTTGCCCTTGGTCAAACTAAAAATCCAACAATTAATGGATTGATCATGTTGGATTGTGTTGTTGATGATAAGAACAACACAAGGATCGAGAAGGATATATCTCGATGATGATGGATGTTTCATCAAGGCTTGCAGCAAGGATGGGAACAAGACCATGGATGCAATTAGATGATTCTACATAGATTGGTAGTTTTAGATGTGCATTGACTAGGATCTTCTTGTGATGATTGGATTGGTGGGATATTTGGATTGCTAGGAGGGATTGCATTGGATGACATTTAGGTAGCCTTTAGCTAGATACCAATGACAAGGGAAAATCAAGTATATGGAAAGGGCATGGTAGGAGGAAAAGATTATGTGGATGGGGTGATTAAGTGATTAGTTGATAGATAGGGGAATATAATGCTCATATCGTACCCATGGATATGAAAATGATGTTTAAGTTAGGTAGGCTAGGGAATAAGATGAGGATTAGGATAAGGGGGAAAGATGGATAGAGGATTTAGGAATGATGGGTGGAGGTGGTTTGGATGTGATCTCCAAGGCCTACATCACATAGGAATAAGATACCCCACTCTAGATATGTCATTGAGACCTTGTGATGTTGGGGTTGGATTGATGCTATATGATATGCATTGAAGGGATGTATGCAAAGAGGTGTCCAAATAATGTTTTAGTATTTTTCCTATATCCTTATCAGGATTGAAATTGGGAAGGGAGGATGATAAGAGGATAGATAGGGGAATATAAGGGATGGGATGGATGGGAGATGATAGGATAAGCATGTATATATAATGGAAGGGAGTGATAGGGGAGGCAAAACTTGCCCCCAAGTGTAGGGTGCAAATCGATAGGGGATTATGCATGAAAACCATGTGGGGTTTTCATTATGGTACTTTCCCAAGGCACCAAAAGAAGTGGTTTTTACCATTTGATGATTTTTTCACTTTACTTTTTTCTTTTGTGCCTTTTAAAAAAAAAATCTATTTTTTTAATAGTTTTTTATATTTGGATAGGATGGGATGAATGAATGGAGAAAATGATTTGGATGGAGTGAAGGGGGATGTGGACTCAAGAACCTATTTCAATAGCAAGGTAGTCATGTCCCATTGTGGATGGATGCGACACATAGACCATGTCAAGTATTGTTGTGCACATGGATGTTGGTAGATGGTTGTACAAGATGGAGATGGAGTGTATGGGATGGATGGAGAATGGATGGACATTGGATAGATGGAGGATGAATGGATTATATGAGATAATTGATAATAGGTATGGTATGGGGATATATAGTAGATAATGGGGATATGATGGTAGGATAGATGCATGACAGAATGTCGTGTGATTGAGGGGAATCAAGACCAATGTTTGCACACACCACATTGGATTTTGTAGCTATTCATTTTGATAGGGAATGGGGAGTAAGAGGGATTTGGGATTCATGAGGTTGGTAGATTTTTTATTATAGGATCTAGATGGTGTTGTGGGATTGCCAATTTGGGAATTTGGGGACCTAAAAGGACTTAGGATTTTTTATATTTTTTGATTGGGTGTGAGATGAGGGATAGGGATTTTGGGATTTGTGGATGGAGGGGGAATTTGGATGCTTTAGTTAGATTTATTTTTTTCTTGGGGACCCACATCATTTTTATTTTCACTTTTGTTGATGTGGGAATTTGTGGATTTTTGGATGGGTTTGACTTTGATTTTGTATATCGATGCCCTACGACATTATAACTCTGAGGAGTTTGTGGGTTTTTTATTGTGTGGAGGCATCCAAAGTATTGTTTTATAATCCCATGAGTTTGGTGGTAGCTTCGTCTTTAGATGATATGTGCATTTTTTGGTCTTGATTAGGGATTTTGGGGATAGGGATTTAGGGATATGAGATTTATGGATGAAGGATTAGGGCAGTTAAAGATGAAGAGATGAGGGGATTAGTAGAGTTGTAGATGGGGGTATTAGGGGTTAGGAGGATGGAAGGAAGAGCACATTTAGGGATGGGAGGACATTTTCATTTATGGATGGAATAAGATGGAGGAGGTATAGTGGCATGCTTTTTGGATTTGTTTGATGATGGAGGAGTGATAGGGATAAAAGGTTTGAAGGTGCGATGAAGGGAACCTAGTTTGGTAATAGAAGAAGTTGACTTAGAAGGCATGAAGGTGGTACCAACATTTTTGAATTGTTATCCTTAAGATATGTAACCAAGGCCATGTGATTGTGGATGGATTTTAACATGGATGGGCTCCAAAATGCCTTGTTCATGAAGGTCTAAGCATTTTCCTTGATAGTTCATGTTTTGGAACATGTGATACACAATGGGATGTTTGTTATTTTGGAAACAAGACATGATTCCATTATTAGATATGAAAATGAACTATAAAGAACAAGCTAATGCAATATTAACCTATTCTATTCATGATCAAATGCAACCTCATGATTGAGCTAAAGGAATGCATGCATACAAATGAAGCTAAACTATGAACCTTAAATGAAAACCTTTATTGTTTTGAATTTTATTTTTGATGTTGGATATGTTGATTGCTCCTCAAAATGATAGCATAACCTTGCATTTCATGGAGACTTGAAAATGGCTTGGGTTAATGGCTATTTATAGATTTTTGGGATGGTGGATGAAGGGCTAGGATTGATTTGAAAGATCAATAGTTGAAGATTATTGAGAGGATTAGATTGATGTGAGGCAACCAAGTAGCATGATATGATTGGAGGATAAAGATGGTACTTAGATTGAGGAAGGATCAAGGGTGGAGGATGGTCTTGGATTGTTGAAATGCACCAGACTACTGAGAGGGAGGTGAATTAGTTGTCACAAAACTTAACCACTTCCACACTTTAAACATTAATCACTTGTCCACAATTATTATGATTAAACAATGAATGCATGAAATTAGAAACTCAAACATAGTTGCAACATCAAACACAAGAGACACCATATTTTTACGTGGAAAACCCTGTTAAGGGAAAAACCATGGAGAAGATTAACTCTCAATATATATTGAAATCTTTGAATAATGATGTTTAGGCTTGGTCACTCCACAGGCCTAGAACATGTTGGTTCATTGCCATGAAGTACAACTAGGTCTAGCAGGCTCACTACCTCAAACCTAAACCTAAAAAGATTACAATGAGGGCTATTAAACCCTAAGGGATGTTAAACCCTATTGGTGGCTCACTACCAGGTTCACTACCAATATCAACATCTTCTTCATGTCTGAGATTAATTCATTGAAGCACAATAATTCCTTTGTTCTGCTCTACCTTTTCACCCTTTTCTTTTTCTTCGCATCTTCCCATGCAAGGACATCTTTTCCGTGACTCAATTACAAGTATTTATACACTACATCAACCTTGGAATGAACATCAAGGTCAGCATTACAATCATCAACCATTGGAACAATCTCCAAGGTTGGCATTACAAACATTTACAAAATAGGTCTTGACCTAATACAAAATTATGCTAAGGAAATGTAGTATAGATGTATGTGGATCACACCACGCCTTAGCTAGGACTCAAACATGATCTTCCACACCACAACATGCTTCTATAAACTTCAAGGGATCTTCACAATCACTAGAATTAACCAAGTCGGCCAAGACTAGTTACACGCTATGTTGTTTGGGAATAATCTTCAAACATGATCTCAATTCCTTAATGCAAACCAATGTAAAGGTAGGAACATGATCAAGAGGAATCCACAACCATGTTGAAATCACCAGAAGCAACTACACAAATTCAAACCACTTTATTCATGAGATTCTTCACACCGGAGTACAACTTCACTGTATTGAACTGTCATAAAAGAAAGATAGCTTCCTGACCACCAAAACATGAACCATTGCAATTGTAGGAACTTATCATCATCCTGGACTTCCCTCTAGAACCACATAGCAAAATACTTCAATGTGAAGGAATGCAGAACAAAATACTTTCTCTCTGGCACCAGTGAATAATCAGAAAAAGTAATTTTTATTCTGGTGAATGTAACTCACTCAATTCTTCAAACCGAAGGCTCAAACTTAGGATTTAGCATCTTCATACATGCCTCTGAATAACTTCCAATCTTCAGACCAAGATCTTAAATCAAAAAGAAGTGTAGAATAATCTTCTAGATTGTTCTTCAGCATGCAACTCACTGTCTTCACTGCAATTCACTGTAACTCCCAGTTTCTTCTGGAGAGGCAAATTTTCTCAATATCCTCAACATATAAAGATTCTAAATAAATAACAAAATTGGATACAGTTGAAACCAATGACAATAAAGATATTTTGACATCAATGACAACACCGATTAGGCACATACTTGCAACATGGATAAAGTGGATGGAGTGGATCAAAGGAGGACAAAAGGAACCTTTGTACAAAGGACTTGCCCATCCCTTTATAAGAGACACATGTGGTATTGTACAAAATCCTATGATTTTCTATATTTTGGAGGATGTGAGGGGTTTGAATGGGTTTAACCATGGCTAGGAATGTGTAATCATGTGATTAAGTTGATTAAGTGGATTGGTTAACTTAATCAAAAGTGCACAAAATAGGGAATTAAATAAACAGGTTCATATTTATTTAATTTTTTGGATAAGGAATGGATATTATATAAATAAATATTTATCTAATGTTAGAATGTGGAAAAGGACTGATTAATTGAACAAATGATTAATTTTATTCAGTTAATGCTAGGGAATGGTATGGATGAGTAGTGATTTACAAATAAAATATTATTTAATGACTATCGAAAGGGGGATTGATCAATTAATTGTTTGAATAAATGTTTATAAAGTTAATTGTAGATGAAAGTGGTTTAGTGATTTCTTGACTGCAAATGAAGTGGTGAGTGGACATTTTTAGGTGTCTAAAACAAGATCAACTAATAGTTGGGATCTAAAAGTGACATCAAAGATCTCATATTAGAGGAGAGGATGAATTATCTCTATTATGGTGTATGAACTATAGAGCCTCTAATTCCTAGGAAGGGATATGTAGGTAGAGCCATTATAGATGAACCCTCAAGGTTTAGGTCTAGTTCTAGGGATGATCTTAATATTTGGGAGCTTTCTATATTTAGTGTGAGTACATGAGTTAGGCACATAGTTGTTTCCATGACTATGGTTGGTAAGGCTTTGAAGATGACACTTTTAAATTGGATATAATTTGCTTGGTTGATTAAGTTAGTACTCGATGTGTAGTGAGGAAAAACAATTAGTAATAACCAAGGTGATTATTACATTGGTATCAAGGCATGGTTCAAACACTAGACCTATAAGCTCACTGGACTAGAATAAAGTAGACTGTCTTGCACTACTAGCTCATTATAACTAAACTAGTCACTCATTATGAATATGCTAGCCTTGAAATTTCTAAATAAACTTTTAAGCCTATAAAAAGTGTTGGCTTGTCCTAACCAAGAATACTTATAATTAGTGTGAAATAAAGTATGGATAAATGGATTATAAAGAAAAATTAGAGTGCTCTAGAGAAGCTTGGTGAAATTGGATAGAAGTTGGTTGGTCAATTAAGTTAGTACTCGATGTGTAGTGAGGAAAAAAATAACCAGGGTGGTTATTACAATAGTATTAGAGCATGGTTCAAATGATGGACTTATAAATCTAACTAGACTTTGGAATAAAGTAGATGATTGTGCACTACCAACTCACTATATCTGGACTAGTCACTAGTATGAATATGATAGCCTTGAAATTCATAAATAATCTTATAATCTAGTAAGAATGGTTGGCTTGTTCTAACCAAGAATACTTAAATTAGTGTGGAAGAAAATTCAAATATATGAATTATAAAGGAAAATTAGAGTGGTGCAATAAAAGGTTGTGTTGCAAGTATGTGTAGTCAGTGTTGTCATTGATGTCAACAAGCTTGTGTTGTCATTGGTGTCAACTATATGAGTAAGAGATGTTGCAAGAATATG
The DNA here is from genome assembly GCA_027924645.1 of Cunninghamia lanceolata. NCBI lineage: Eukaryota > Viridiplantae > Streptophyta > Pinopsida > Cupressales > Cupressaceae > Cunninghamia > Cunninghamia lanceolata. Next base: position 12,750,633 of record BSBN01000916.1, on the reverse strand, counting down.
AGAAATTGGTGTCAAGTGAATGCTATATCTAATGATTATAATATGCTTCTAGTGCTTTTGAGAAAATTTGAATAAAAGAAGTAAACAAAGTGTGACAGTGGTATTTTGTGTTGCAAAATACTATTCTAGTTTTGCTCCACATTTTCCTTATATTGAATATCTATTTATGTAGTTTGGATATGTTGTTTAGAGGTATTAAAAGGTGCTTCATTTAGAATTTAGCATGTTGGATCAATGTGCAGAGGAAGATGTGTTCACCAGTGTGTGAACTGTGTATTGTAGAGGTTTCTAGGAGAAATGTTTTTGCTCCGCATTTCTCCGCTAAGTGGTTTCTAGTCTTACAGATTTGGAAGTGTTCTTATAAGGTTAATATATATCTTTAGTCAAATTTGTTTGTGGTTAGGTGCTTTGAAAGATGATTTCTTGAGGTACAGTGCATTACATAGATATTTGAGTATTTTGGGTAAATAGGATAAGGTTGTGCGACAAGTGAAAGTTGTTGCGTAGGAATTTGTAGGTTTTTAGGGTGTTTGTGGAATATTCTAGATTGTGCTCAAGAATGGTGTGGTCTGTGAGTCATTTTTGGGTTTGAGGAAGCATGTACATAATTGTTTATGGTGTTAACACTGGTTCAACTGACCTTAGGTGTTTACACTAATTGCAAAGTTCCTTCAATGATTGTGGAAGTGTGGTGTAATGTGTATGGATGGATTTAGGTCCGAGTTAAGGTGTGGTATGGTTCACCTTTATTCCTTTCCATTGTGGGAATGTTTTCATGCTGACCTAATTTGAATTTGTGAAATTAACGTGCTTTGCCAACCTTGGAGAATGTTTTCAAGGTTGAAGATGGTATAAATAAGTATCAAGGGATCGTGAAAGCGTGTGTGCATGATGGAAGTGATATGAATGACAATGTCGCAGAATGTGTCATGCAGTACAAGATTTCATGTGTTAGATTACTAAATGTAGTGAGCAGAAGGTGTTTACAATTCTTTGTATGACTGTGAAGGTGTTGGTGAGGTTGTGGTGGACTTTTTTGTTGCATTGAGATAGTTTTCTCCTTATAACAATCTTCTCTATCTTCTTCTCTATTCTGGCAGTGAGCCTTTGGTAGTGAGCCCTTTGGTAGTGATCCTTCTAGCAATGATCCTATTATTTTTTGATGTTGTTACTACTTTATATTGTGAGCTAATCCTCATCGTGGTTTTTCCCTTAGGTTTTCCATGTAAATCTGGTGTTCTCTTGCATTTGATGTTTGTTTGATTTAGTTTCTATTATTTTCTTTCATGCTTAATCATCATAATAGTTTAAGGGATTAATTGAATTAATGTGGACCTGAATGTGTTTAAGGGTTTTGGAATTTTAAGTTACAACTGATTCACCCCCCTCCTTAGTTGTCTTGTGCATTCAACAATTGGTATCAGAGCAAGGTTCCTTGGAAGAAAGGTTAACCACTTGAGGTAGATCTGGGATGGCACACAAGAAGGATGTTCCCCTGTTTGATGGAACTGATTATGCATTCTAGAAAATAAGGATGGAAGGTTATCTAATTTCTCTTAGATATGAGATCTGGAAGTCTGTTGAGATTGAATACACTATACCAGAAAATGGTCCAAGTATTGTAAATGAGATCAAGGTCTATGAAACCCATGGTAAAGCAAGGTATGCTCTTTTAAGTGGTCTTACTAATTCTAAATTAGTGAAAGTTGTGAATTTGAAAACTGCTAATGAAATCTGGAAAAAGTTAAAAAGTATTTATGAAGGAGATGATAAGGTCAAGCAAGCTAAAATGTAGAATTTGAAGCTCATGTTTGAGACCATGTGAATGTCTGAAGATGAAAACATTACAAGCTACTTAAAGAAGGTGGATGAAGTTGTCAATAGCATCAAAGGACTTGGTGGAGAATTGGAAGAAAAAGAAGTGTTATTGAGGGTACTCAGAACTCTTCCTAAAGCTTACAGTCATAAAGTTTCTGCTATTGAAGAATTACAAACCCTGGATTAGTTTACCAAAGATCAATTGCTTGGTACCTTAACTTATTTTGAAATGAGAGAATTTGGTACAAGTAGTGCAAAGCTTGAGACTGCCTTCAAGGTTGGAAAATCTGAGAAGACTGTGGAATAAGATCAGGAGGATTCTAATGATGTGGAAGCTAAATTTATGAGAAAAATGAAATTGGGTACTGGTAAGTACAATGGTAAGTTGCTTTTCAAGTGTTTAAGTTGTGGCAAGATAGGCCATTATGCTTCAAGGTGTCTGGAAAGAATATTGAGAAGGAAAAATAAGGAGAACAAAAGAAAAGTGCCTAACAAAAGCTACTACGTTAGAAAAGATGCAAGTATAGCTGATGATGAATTTGATTATGAAAATGATGAGGATAATGCATGTCTGTTCATAGCTTTAAAAGATGATAATGTTTCTTCTAACTCTAAGAAATATGTGAAGGAAAGGGCTATAAAAGTAAGTCTTAATATTGAAGGCACTTTGATGTCTACTTTTCATACCAAATAGAAAAATGACCACTGGGTCATTGACAGTGGATGCTCAAATGATATGATCAGTGATAAGAGAAAGTTTGTTAAACTTGAAAAATATGATGGAAGACTAGTTAGATTTGGTGATGATACATTTGCTAAGATTTGTGGAAGAGGTTCAATCAGTTTTGATGGCAAGCATAACATTGATAATGGTCTTTATGTAGTAACTATTGGAATTGGTGCATACAGATATTTATGGTCCTACCAAGGTAAGGAGTTTCCAAGGTGACATGTATTTCATGCTACTAATTGATGATTATTCTAGAATGACATGGGTTACTTTTCTCAAAGAAAAAATAGATGCCTTAGATAAGTTCAAAGCATTCAAAGTCATGGTTGAAAATGAAATGGATATGAGAATGAAATGTTTGAGCTTAGATAGACGTGGAGAGTTCACTTCCAATGAGTTTAACATGTTTTTTGAGTCATGGAATAAAGAGGCACTTATCTACCCCTGGCACTCCTTAACCAAATGGAGTCATAGAAAGAAAGAATAGGACTATTCAAGAAACTGCAAGGAAAATGATAAAAGAAGCAAATCTACTAGAGGTCTATTGGAGAGAAGTAATTCACACTATTGTTTATAAACTAAACAAAGTGAAGGCAAGAGAAAATAGTACAAAGACTCCTTATGAGTTATGGTATGGAAGGATTCCTTTAGCCAAATACTTTAGAGTGTTTGGAAGCAAATGTTATATCAGAAGGGATGAAGAAAACCTAGGAAAGTTTGATGGAAGGTTTGATGAAGGTATCTTTCTTGGTTATTCTAATAAAAGCAAAGATTACCTGTGCTACAACAAGAGGCCAAGAAAGATTGTTGAGAGTGAAAATGTCAAAGTTAATGAAGATCTATAGAAGAATTCAGAGGTAAATGGATATGAATCTGATGAGTCTTCTTGCAGTGAAGAAGAAAAGGAAGTACATATTGAAGAAGAAGAAGCTCTGGAAAAGACTCCAAAAACCCCCAAGTATGTGCAGAAGCATCATTCTGAAGACTAGATCATTGGTGATAAGAACAAAGGTGTGCTGACAAGAAGTAAAGATGTTGAAGAACATGTAAATCTATGTTTACTTTCTAAAGTTGAACCTAAAACTATGATTGAAACATGCAAGGATGAGTATTGAATCAAGGCTATGGAAGAAGAACTAATGTAGATTGAAAAGAATTAGACTTGGGAACTTGTCAGAAGACCAACAAACAAAAATGTGATTGCAACTAAGTGGGTATTCTAGAACAAACTGAATGAGAATGGAGAAGTGGTAAGAAACAAGGCAAGGATTGTGTGTAAATGTTACTCACAAGTAGAAGGATTAGACTATGAGGAAACTTATGCTCTGATGGCAAGAATGGAGGCCATCAGGATGTTTTTGGATTTTGCAGCACATAGGGATTTCAAAGCATATCAAATGGATATGAAGTTTGATTTCTTGAATGGTGAATTGGAAGAAGTATACATGTAGAAAAATGGGATGAATTTCAGTTATTAGATATGGTTTGCAGGTTGAAGAAGGCACTATATGGATTGAAGCAAGCCCCTAGAGCTTGGTATGCAAGGTTAGATAGGTACTTATTACAGCAAGGAAACAATAATGGTACCTTAGATAGCAATCTATACATCAAAGTAGGAGAAAATCAAATTGTGATTGTGGAAGTATATGTGGATGATATAATCTTTGTTGGAATTGAAGGTATGTGTAAGAATTCTGTAGATGAAACGTAGAAAGAATTTGAAATGTCAATGTGTGGGGAAATGAACTTCTTCCTTGGGATATAGATCAATCAGTCAGATAAAGGTATTTTCATTTCATAATCAAAGTATGCCAAGGAGATGTTAAAGAAGTTTAGAATGGAAGACTCTAAACCAGTATGTACCCCTATGACTACTGGTTGCAAGTTGAGAAAGAATAATGAATCTCCTAAGGCTGATCAGAGTAGATATAGATCAATGATTGGAGGATTTCTATATTTAACTACTACTGGACAAAATATTATGCATGTATTTTGTCTTGTGGGTAGATTTCAAGATCCTAGAGAGTCACATGTTACAGTAGTGAAGAGGATATTCATATATTTAAAGGGCACTTCAAATCATGGCTTGGGGTTGTGGAACTTATGAAAAATCTCATGTTGGACTAGGTCTAGCTTCCCCATTTCTGAGTTTCTATTGGGTCTATGTGAGTTGGGGTTTATCTAAACACTATCTAGGGTTTATCTGGGCTTTATAAACTTGCAAAAACCCAACTTTTGGTCACTAGGGTGAGTTGATCTAATTTTATGTTGACTGGTCAAGCTAGTTCCTGGCCAGTCTTGTTATATTAAGTCCATGTATTCATGCATCTACCGGCCCCTTTTCACTTAGTGATACTATCTGGCCCTTTATTGTGAAAAAACATGTTGATCTTTATTGACTAAACACTTGAGTATTTTAGGTTGAGAGGTCTCTTCAAGCATTCCACTTGTTAAAATATTTGATTTATATCCCAAGGTTCAAGTTGTGAGTGTGATCTAAAAGGTCCCCCCTTATGCATGTTGCCTAGTGAGTCCCCCTTTTTTAAAAAAACAACCTTTTGCGCATGTACGCATTTATCCACTTAAGTCCTCCATCGCGCATGTCTTTTGCATCACAATTTGTTCTTTGGCGCTTCATGTTAAGGTGCGATGTGCAATGGGGTATTCCCTTGGACAGATGTCTGTTCTATATTGCATCACATGCATCCTTCATATCATGATTTGCTCTCAAAAGGGGATGGTGTAAAGCACGACGTGCACTGCTACTTTGATCTTTGCCACATGTCCTCATCCTGGTCCATTATGAGAGGTCTTGGATGAGACCATAAAGTGTCTCATCTTTAGTCAAATACAAGCATATATTTTCTCTTGTTTAAATCAGTTTTGAAGTGGACTTGAGCATGTGTTGAAAGATTTTTAGCTAAATATCAAATAAACTTGTCTAAATGGAACAATCAATGCCATGCATGAGTTTATCTTGATATTAAATGTTCACCTCTAGAGCAGCAATTATTTTATTAGTAAAGTGAAGAGAAAGTCTATTTTATGCTTGTAAGATACCCAACTAGTACTAACTAAATTTTTTTCCCTTAGACAAATTTACTTGCACTTAACTCTTCAATCACTTAAACTACTTAACATCACATATGAAGAGATAACAAAGGCAACTTGCATGAATCAATTTGAAGTTGGGCACTTGTATTATTACTTGATTCAATTTATTGCAAATGTCTTATTACAATGGATAATGCCTTCAATGGCAATGAACATACAAATTTATTCACTGATTATAAGAAAGGCCTTGAAGCCTTGATGTTTACAATGATTCCACAATTGATCAACTCTATTGAGCACAATGATGTCAACGATGTGTTAACACCTCACAACTTGACAAGGGAGCATCACCCCAACTACTTGAAACTTGCAGGCCTCAAGACAAGCATAAAGCTTCACAGAGAGAAATTCGCCAAAAGATTAGATGATCCAATGAATGAGAGAGATCCTCCTTTTATAGGCCTTCCAAAGGAAATGAAGGCACGCTTTCCAATGCAAAGAAGGAACTAAGGCACACTTTCCAAGAGCATATTCTGATGGCATATTCCATTTGATGAGTCATTCTGAGTTGGCAACCTTGTCCAAAGAGCTAGAATGAATTCCAATGCCATCACTTGAACCAATAGGAGATCAGACACTCAGGGCACTATAATGATGCTCCACAGGTACAGAAGTGTGCCTAATGTCACAGTTGAATGCCCCTCAAGGCTAGGCACTCAAACTGGGTTGTCAGGGGTAGATATGTGCCTAACTTTTCTAGTGACCTCAGCATGCATGAAATCTTGTGAAAATGTTCATTCAAGGTTCCCTAACAACGTTTGATGCTATTTCCATGTCTAGGCACCCATTTGTGATGGTTTCTTCAAGAAACTGCGCCTCACTATTGCTAGGCGCCAATTGAGGGTTGTAGAGTCTTGGAAGTATGCCTCACTCTTAGAAGATGTCTTTGACAACTAAACCTATCAAATCACCCCTTAGGCGCTATTTCAAGATCTCAGAGTGGATATTAATTCAAGGCACACATTTGAGCTAGTTGAGATGAAAAAGTGCGCCTTCCCTTTCTAGGCGCAAATTGTGAGTAGAACAGGAGGTAGAGTGCGCCCAAGCCTCTTGTCATTATTTCTTATTAGTTCATCATCCAATTCTCACATAGTATCCTCCTTTTGAGCAACTTTTAACTTAATCACTTGATGGAATCACAGATGCATTTGAGGCGCATTCTTTGAAGGTAGAATCTAGGCGCATATTTGGAGTGGTAGAGCATGATATTTGTGCCTAGAGTTTTATTGGCTAATTTCTCCATGGATTTGCAATGCATGAGTCTTTTGAGGGAAAAATACCATCACCTATGAAAGTGCTACTACTTGGAGTTGATTTGAAGCTCATTTCCCTTTTAGGCGCACATTTAGGATTGTAAGCTCAAGCTGTGGCATCTTGATCCCTAGGCACCTATTTGAAGTTGTATAACATCACCCTAGCACCTTAAGTTCTTCTTAACACATCTTGATGATTTGATCACTTAAACAAATTCACTTTGAGGATCAATCATCATTCCTTAGCAAGGTGTCATGATTGATATGATAAATGTGCTTGAAGCACCTTTCTAGAGACTCAAATTATGTTTCTTATTTGCTAGGCGCAAAATGCAGTCTGGAGGAGTGAGGAAGTGCACCTAACCCATCTTGGGCATCTTCTGGACTTCAAATCCCCTTGTTAGGTGTGGAGCTTGCTCAAATGGTGTTGCTCTTAACATTTTTCACTTCCAACCCCTAATTGAGGACCTCAAATTCTTAGGCACTTATTTGGGAAATTTGATGTGAAATTGGCGCCTAGACTCCAAGAGTCAACTTCCTTCTTACTTGGCTACCAGACTTAGCCAAATTTTGAGTTTCTGACTTTGTTCCTGCAAAACAATAAGATTAAGTTAGTCAAAAACTAATTTCATTCCCTTATCATGGGTATTAGCCTTCAGGAATGATAGATAGGCTAATCGATTCTTCACTTGATGCTTAAGCCGGAAACAGGGACATGACAATGCCAAGTTGGAGCTCCAAAGATGCAGAGTTCCAAGATGTAGAGCACAAGAGATATAGAGCACCGAAGCTGCAGAAGTAAAAAATATAGTTTTAGTAAAGCTACAATATCTCACTCATTTCTTAATGAAAATTAGAATAGATCCCTGGAGGCATTTTGAGGAGCCTCATTAATATGAATAAACATTTAATGACAAAAATTTACTACTATAGAGCGCCTGAGAAAAAGTCAAAAAAGTAGTTTCAATAAAACCATGATAACTCTCTCATTTCTAAATGAAATTTAGAAATTCAAAATGATCTAGAAAGCTAAAAGTGGGGGAAAGAAAACCCAGAAAGAATTTGAGGAGATATATACAAAAAAAGAGTAGTTAATGATAGAAGATGACTATTCTACAAGCTCCGAAGATGTTCCAGAAATACTTTATGAAGTTGCTACAGATTCTTCCAATCTGCCAATACCAACTCTAAGGTTTTTGAGGGATAGATTGACTATAATTACTCCTAAATTAATGGATCTAATTAAGAGTAATTATTCCATACAAAGAATACACACTTAGTGTTATTGCATGTCTTTCTAAAAGACTGCATGTTTTGCCTTGTAATTAGCAATTGTATAATCAAAAAACTAAATGAATAAGTTTAGGTAACTAGATAAATAATTTTAGTTAGCTACATGAATAAGTTATCTACTCTAGAGAGACTCTCAATTAGAATTTAATAACCATAGTTATATATAGATAACTATGGCATAGAATAAAGGAAGGAAGTTATAAAAGAACAAAAATTAAAAAAGAGCTCTGTTATTTTTCAACAACATGTACTCTTGATCTTGAAGGTTTTGAATAAAAGTTGTTATACCAATTTGTTGATTTCTAGAATTGATTAGTCTCTATTAGGAGGTGGAGCAAGGGCCCACTCCAACCGAAGGGTAGAGATTATATTTCTTAGTTTGATTAGTTGCTTTGTTGTTATGCAATTCCTTTATTCAGAATTACTTTTGTTGTTCCAGCTTTCCTTAGATTAGTTCCTTTGTTGTTATGCAATTGCTTTATTCTAGAATTACATTAGTTGCTCAAGTTATTGTTTTCCTTAGATCAAGTTGTCTTTTTCAGCAAAGTATAAACCCTAGTTTGTTTCATGCAATTGTTGTCAATTCCCTTTTGTAGGAAAGATTTCCATGCAAGTTATTCCTCTTCCCTTTTGCATATAGCCATGGACACTGCCTTGGATTGACATTTATTAAAATTAAATGACAAGGACTACAATGAACCTCATCAGTCTTCATATAACATATTACATAATGAGGTTTTATTAAGGAAATGCAATGTGCGATGGCTTTCTCGGTATAGGTGTCATTTCCCTATTGCATCGTAAGGACTCCTTGCATCACAGTTTGATCTTGCAAGAAGGAAGAGGAAGGGCGATGTGTGATGAAGGTCCAGATTTCCACCATGTGTCCTCATCTTAGCTCATCACAACTATTCTTTGCATCACAAATTGCATAAAGATGAAAATATGTGAAGTGTGAAGTGTAATGAAGGCCTAAGTTGGTGACACGTGTCTCTTCTCATTTCATCACACTCATCTCTCGCATCGTATTTGCAAATTCAATGGCCCTATTCAAAATGTGATATGAAATGAGAACATAGGGAAAGAGAGGTATTGACAGCAGGTTACCATATGGTAGCATCTTAGTTCATCACCTAGCTTCTTCACATCACATTTGGTGACATTAGCTTCCAGGAAAATGGGCACTGTATGGAGGAAGCATGATGACGTTGATCTTGTTATGGTGCGCTCTCATCCATGACTTGAATTCAAATAGGTGGTAATGGCTTTTGTCTCTTGTGGAGCATTTGCCTTGTGGGTTGTTGTGATCTATTTATCTGTAACCGCATTGTGCTTCGAATATTCCCTCCATGATCTCGCAGTTATTCTAGTTATTTTGGAGTGGGAAAAGTTTGTCAAATGAAAACATGACACTTGTACATGGCATGTAGCGTGTTTACTCCCATGTTACTATAGATGGGATTCTAGGGCTATTTTTGAGAGGTTCCAACTTTTCCAGGTCTCTAAATGTTGTGATTTTGTAAAGGTTTTCTGCTTAGGCTTCAAGGTCCTTTAAATTTTAGTTTTCAAATACTGTAATTATTGTGATGTTCACAACACGCCCCATTTTACTCCTTAGCAAAATGAGGACCCTTGTTGTGGCTTTTTGCTTTTTGCTTTTTGCTTGTGTGTGTCGTTTTGCTTGGTGGTAAAGGGAAAAAGAGAGTTAAAATTGCAAACTTTGTTAAAAATAGAGAAAAAATGCATTTTCAGTACCAGTGCATGATATGGTTGGATTCCTTGTGAAAAATGAGCTAGGGTTGCTTTTTGAACTAGCTTAAAATTTGCCATATTTTGCAAGTTATGATCATTTTGGTAAAATGTACATTCAGGTTTGTATGTTGCATGAACAGTACCCTTTGTATATCACTGTGCATATACAAAGTCATTTGTATATGCAGGGTTTGTTTTATACTTGGTCGCATTTATGGTCGAGTTCATATACAAAGTCATTTGTATGTCTTTTTGCCTTGTATGCATTTGTTAATGTTATATTTGTACATACAAGGTGGACCCGAAATAGTTAAGAGTTGAAATGAATGTTTGTTTGGGTCCATCGCATGCATGTTTTTGTTTGTATGTGTCCGACATACATTTGATATATACATTTGCAATGTGCAGGCCGCGGACCCGAAGTGATTGTTAAACAATGTTAAATCGTTGTATAGTTCCGGCTTGTATATTTCGACATACAAAATCGATATGCAACAGTTTATACAAGTCAGAATCCAAAGGAAAATCAAACCTGATTTAATGCTTGTATCGAACCCGAAGTGTATGTCTAAAAGATACAATGCAAATGTACATCGCACGGACATGAAAAGAAAGTTAAGGCAAGTTAAGTCGTTGTACATTCGGCGCTTGTATGTTTCGATATACAAGGCCCAATATACAACGCAGACCTGAAAAGTTTATTAAATGGAATTAAATCATTGTATGTTTTGGAATATACAAAAGCAAGACATACAACATATACATACAAACAAAATATACAAGGGGCGGATTTGAAATGAATATGAAATAACGAAAAGCTCTTGTATATTTTGCGCCTTGTTTATTGATACATTGCAAGGAGTATACAAGGTGGATCTCAGCGCAGGATTAAATTTGGTTATGTGCTTGTATCGCATCCAAAATGTATATCAGGGGATACAAGCACAATGTACATTGGGATATACATTGGGTGGATTTGAAAAGTTATGCAATTGAATTAAGTGCTTGTATATTTTCATGTTTGTATGTTATGATATACAAACCGATATGCATCGAAATATACAAGTGGCGGAATCAAAATAGCTATGGAATAATGTTAAATCCATGTATATTTGGGGTTTGTATGATCGATGACTGCAAGATATACAAAGACATCATACAAGTCGCGGAACTGAAAGGGATTGGAATTTGATTAGTTCATTGTATTACATCTGACTTGTATATTGAGAATATACATTCCGATTGGCATGCATTCGCCATATACAAAGATTTAAACAAGGAAATGGGCGGGAAGGTGGAAGCAGTAGCAATTTGAAGCATTTTGGAGCCCGATTGTATATTTTCAGTCAACGATGGTTGATCCGATTGGCTTTAACGCTGTATACGCATTTTTGATGTGCGATTTTCATAATTTCAGGGCTTGATGGCTGTGTTTGTGCATTTGGAACCTATTTTAATGTAGATGTTCATTTCTCCTACTGATTTATTAAATGATGGTGCTAATTCTTGCTTGTTTATTGCAGATTGTTGGAGTAGCTGGGAAGAAGCAGAGTTGCCAACACAGTAACAGCATGTAGGTGAACGCAAAGGTGGGGTTTTAAATGACGATGATGTCCCAAGCGGCGGGCTAGATCTCAAGAAGCCAAACACACCAGAAGGAGACGAAGCTTTCAATGCGGGAGAGTTTGCAGATGGAAACATTATTGGAGTAGCGCCCTGTCTGGGTATGCTGCTCGAATTCTTGGCGGGATTCATTTCTCACCGTTGGATGCTGCATTTCAAGATGCTGATCATTGATCTCCTAGGGTTTTTGGATACCAGATTGGGGAAAAACCAGAGATATATATATTGAGCCCCTGTACCGTACAAAAAAAAGGGAGGAGGTCAATCATACAAAAAATCAGACCTGTAATAGTTTTAGGAGAAATCAGATTACTAAGACTAGTGAGGACTGGATTGTTGAAATAATCAAGGTCCCTTCCTCAGATCATTGTAAATGTACCTGTTTTATGAACATACTGTATGGAGATGAAGTTTTAGACTATACCCTGATTGTAAACCTTAAGTAGTCTTCAAGTTGATTTCTGGATATGTACTAGTGAATGCTGTGTTCTATAGAAGCACTTTCATTTCATTGCACGTTGTAGTCAACTTTTCCCCTGAAGATTTGCATTGAATCATGCGGATTTGTGGACTGTCCTGGTGAAGTATGATTTTAGTTTTCTTCTCTCCATTGCTGTATGAGAACATGTATGTGGATCAATGATCTCAATCATGTAATTTTAGGAATCTCACTCTCTAACCCTTTTTCTCATTTTAATTTCATTGAAATCACTTTCATAATTGCACATCATGACAAATTAGAAGTAGAACAGAAAAATATGCTGACATCCCGAAGACAACTAAATATCATTAGCATATTTTGAGCTAAATGCATGTAGTATTGAAAATGTCATGCAGAGAATCACAAATAAGGGTAGAGCTCATGCAAATATCAAATTAGACACATCATTTGGAGATATATGTTGTGTAGAGTAACTTCCCTATATAGAATAGTTGCAGAAATAGAATCTACTAATCTACGTAAGGCCCCAAAATGGAAAACAACAATACACATCAACCACAGAGTAACATCAGCAGATTATGAACTAATTGACGGGGACTTGGGATCATAAATTCTTGGAATTCATTGTAGCTTTCAGGATAAACAAGGGTTGTTGTGTGACTTTTGTTTTGTGTGCTTGGTTGTGACTGACATCACAAACCAATCAACAGGAAACTAGCGCTAGAAGGAGGGTCGTTGACAAAGGAAACCGTAGATTCTTGCATACATTGCTTAGACATCCCGGTGGTTTGAATTCTGGCCATAAACTTGCTATTTTGCCTTAAAAACTTGAGAAATCCTGGCTTTCAGGCCAAATACTAGGTCCAGATCTAGTGGACTCTTCGAAGAACTACCTATCAGGGGATTTAGACCTGGGACTATGGACATTCATCACACTCCTGATTCGAGTGTGACAGAGGCCTCACTAGAACGTGCTCCTGTAACCCTTATTGGCTTTCAAATACCCACAGGACCACCTATCACACCTCAGGCCCAGCCTCAGCCTATCGTACCCCAGATCCAACCTCCACTGATTGCGATGTCATTTTTCACAGCAGAGTCACCGCTGGCCTTTAATGCATATCATGCTTTGCCTAAAAATCCAGATAAAATTTGTCCTAGGTACCATCCGTATCAAGATGCTGATTATCATGTCAGGACCTTCAAGGAAGCTAGTTGTAGGGCTAGAATTGAGTATGAGGATGTGGTATGCAGATTGTTTCCATTCTCCTTAGGGGAAGAGGCCTATAACTAGTATACCAGTCTAGGTCAGGGTTCAGTTCATTCATGGGATGCCTTAGAGAAAGCTTTCAAGGATAGGTTCAAGGTGCCTATAGATCCTTCAATGAACTATCATCTATTTGCCACCATCAAGAGGTGCGAAGGAGAACCCATTGCAAACTTCAATGCTAGATTCCAGAAGATGCTGTCTAAACTGGCTGCTCCCTATGTTGTAGCAGATGAGGCTGCTAGGAGTATTTATTATTCAGCTTTAGATCCCCTGACCTCCATGTTTATTAGAAGGACACACCCTGGTGTAACAACCTTAGCACAGGCTTTTGAGGAAGCTATCAAAGTTAGTCAGCAAATGGCTCCTGCTCCCACACCAAATATTGCTTTCCCTACACTTCTTGGTTATCTTACATATCCTGTCCACCAACAGACCAATGGAGCCATGATGCCTTCAGCTGTGATGCTAGCCCCTTTGCAAATACCACCACTCAATGTCATGCCCCCACCAAGTGGGAGTAACCGGATGTTACCATATCAAACACAAGTGCCTCAGGGTGTAGAACAATCCAACAATAACAATGGGTCTTCCTTTTTCAAGCCCCAGACAGAGAATGTGATGGCCAAGGTTCAGGAAGAGAAGGAAGAAATCAAAGAAATATCATCTCAGTTAAGAAAACTTACTACTGAGGTCACTCATCTAAGAAATTAGAATTTCTACTCTCAACCTAATCAAAACAGAGGTTATGCCAATGACAAACCTAATTATCCTGACAGGGGGTACAACAACAATTACAATAACAACAATGGCAACAATAATCCTCCTAGACAGCCTAGAGTGTGGAACACCAGGCCTAACAATGGTTCCTTGCCATCACCCCTAGACAATCAGCCTCCTGGTGAACCTAGGTAGACCACCAGAGTAAACCTTACAGAGGCATCACTTACGAACTGGTGCAGAATACATAACACCAACGCTCATGCAGAGTTGGACTGTCCTCAATTCAGGATTGCTGCTAGCATATTCCAAGTTGAAGTGGCCAGTACCTTAGGTAACCCACCTTATGTAGAGGGAAATGAAATTGTCCCCTATGAGTATGATTCTGCCCTAGTAATAGAAAGATTCATGCATTGTCCTTATGAGCAGACAATATCATCACATCAAGATTACACTTCAACATGTGAGAAATCAGCCTTGGCTTTTGAGTCTAACTATGTTTTCCCCTTTGAGGATGAGAATGAGCCATCAATTGAGCATGAGGAAGTCAATGCTTATCAACAGCAACCTCAGGGTAGGCATAACTACAACTTAAGGAATAACTCAAATGAATATGCTGATCCTTTGACTACCTCATTTCCTCCAAACAATTTCAATACTCCACCTGATCCCAAGGCAAGTAATAAACCTGAACTCCCCAAGGTCGATGCTCAATATCTGACACCACATAACACAGCATCAAAAGCTACAAATCCACTTCCTGAATCTGACAAATTGATTACATATCTAGCAGATGAAATGAAAAAAGTAAAGATCAACTTGCCAATGTTAGAGCTGCTTAAAACCCCTGCTATCAAGAATGCTTTCATGAAATCATTGGATGGTTCTGCTCAAAAGGAAGATAGCCATACCCTGTGCCAATTTAGAAATAAAGATCATGCTGCCAAGGATGTTAACATCAAACCTAAAACCTTGGCTACTATTCAAGCTGCAGATACCTCCCACATGACCCTATACAAAGATAAGAGTGAGTCACCTCCCTTCCTCCTTACCACAAAGATGTTTGGTAAAAATTTGTACAACTACTTAGTAGACTTAGGAGCATCTACCAATGTAATGCCCCTATCCATATGCAATGCTTTACGGTTACATCCTACTAAATCATTGAAGAAGGTAACACAATTGGACAAAACAGAAGTAAGTGTGGTAGGAGAACTAACCCACATTCACATGTAGCTAGCATCGGATCCCAGAATCCAGCACTATATTGATATTCAGGTAGTAGATATACCTGATAAATATGGAATGTTACTCAGCAGAGACTGGTCAAAAACCCTCAACGGATACATGTCAACTGATTTCAGCCATATGTGGCTACCTTGGAAGGGTATACAAAATCAGATAAAGATCGAAGCTGAACCTCACATGAGACACATGATCACCAAATATAACAGAACCAATGAAATCATGTATGTGGATGTGGAACCTGGAGTTTACTCCATCAGACCTCAAACCGCCAGCATAGAAGAAATCCTGATGCTTGACATACATGATCATAATGGTGACCTTTGGAGTGATGAAATAAATTTAGAGCCTGATTGCAATCTTGGAAACAAGATAGAACTGGATCATTTCAAGAAATTTGAGATGCATTTGTTTAGATAGGTGAAACGATGTCAATTATTAAGTGTGCCTGTTCACGATATTCTGATTGATGGATGGTGTAGGTTGCATGATGAGGCTCATTCTAAAAAAACTTGTGATGCCTGTTTAGACATGTTGGAGTTGGAACAAACATATGGCGAAGCATCTTCACCCGTGGTGAGTTCCATGGATAATGATAGTGATACTGATTTATGTTTGTCTCTTGCAAGAACAGGAGGATGCACATAGAAGGATGAAGGTTTTGTCTAGATGACAAAAGAGATACTGGTATGCAACAGGGGTAATGATAAGAACAAGAAGAAAATCACCCCTGGGAGTGATTGTTTAGTGGAGTCAAATTACGAGTTATCTGACGAGGATAGTGGTAGCAATCTATCCAAGTTCAAGGAGTTTCTGTCAAAATAAATCCAAAAGATGACGCAGCAGCATAGGCCTCCCCAGGATGCCTTGATTGAGAAGTGGTGCAGGTTACATGAGGCACCTCACTCAGAGACATCTTTCTCGTTGTACCTGCATATCTTGAGAAGGCATACGCTGCCTGGTCCAGAGAATGTTCCTCTTGGTGATAAGAGAAAAGAAGAAGTATCAGCTCCCCATAAAGCCAATGGGGTGATGTTTGAGAAAACTGGGACACCAAAGCTAAAATGGATATCCAGTGGTGTAGCTGCCAGATCCAAAAGAAAGAAGGAAGCACCAGACAAGCTTTTATCTGAGGATGAGCCATGGATCCTCAGATTTGATGGATCCAAGTCAAAACAAGGAGCTGGAGTAGGAATAAACCTCATTAACCCATCTGGAAAATTCTATTTGGTAGCCTATAGATTGCAGTTCCCATGTACAAATAATGTGACATAATATGAAGCTCTAATTCATGGGATATTGTTCACTCTTAGGAAGAAGGTGAAAATTTTGCATGTCTATGGGGACTCAGAATTAGTTGTCAGACAGGTAAGAGGTATATACTCTTGCAATTACAGGAGGCTGTCCAATTACAAACACAGGGTGTGGGACTTAATAGAAGAGTTTGATGCATTCAATATCACCCATGTACCCAGAGAGCAAAACCACAGAGTAGATGCTTTGGCCTAGGCTGCCAGTACTCTAGAGCCACTGTCCATATTAGGTTTAAAAGATTCTTAGTTGAATTAGTATCAGTGCCTTCAGTACCTGATAATGTAACTAATCTCCAAGTATTTGAAGATGATCAACATATATTAGATTTTATTTCCAATAGAGATGTTTTTGAGGCACAGATGATGCAGAGTGAAAACCAGTTGAACATTAACATAGGTTGAAGATCCCTTGAAAGTCCACAAAATAACCTTTACAGAGTATATCGGCAAGACTTTTTAATTTTCTCACTGAAAAATACAGATTCTTGTCTATCGGAAAGACAATGGCTATCGGCAACCACCTTTCTCTCATCTGCCGATGAGGTAACTCATGTCGACATATGTTACATCGGCCGCACTTTCCCGTCGTCTTCCCGATCGGTGAGAACATAACTGTCAGGGAACTCTTTAAGTCTCCTGCCGATGCTATCGGTTACGCCGATAGACTTACCATCGGAAAGACTTCTTGAATCTCACCCCGATCGGTGAGAGATCCTACCATCGGTCCAAACCAACTTTCTTATGCCGATGGCATTACTCACACCGATGACTTCTATCGGTAAGACCTTTCATTCTCCTGCCGATATGCAAAAGACTTCCCCATCGATGAGACTCCTTCCATCGGCAACTCCTTCCATTCTCCTACCGATACATTCGGTCACTCTGATGAGTCTTAACACAACGCTTGGTCATCTGTGAGACACCATAGCGTCGGTAGACTCCATACTTGTTATTCCGACGACATCTCTCTTGCCGATAGACCAAAATACAATATGACTTCTTGCATACATTTTTCGACTTGCTCTACCGGTCTTCCTTACCGTTTCCACCGGTCAACCTTTATATCATTCAGAATGCATCTTTCTACCATATACAACAGCGACATTCAAAAGGAAGATACACATGAACTGTATTTGCGATATACACCAGGAATGCTTTCCACATACACTAGTTGTATGCACTTAAAGTGCACAGTTCCTCTCCACAGCTCATGTAACCGAACAAAACACACAGAACTATAAAAACCCATAAAACAGAAAAGTAAAACAAACTACTCTATACGGAGGTCATTCCACTGGTTTCGAAGAAACCCACCAGTGGAATGACTCCAAACGATGTCTTCTGCGGGTTTACACTAGAAATAGAATTTGTATTCCTTCCCAGAGTTAGTTTACAATATTTTCTCTCTCTGTCTACTCTTTCTACGAATACAGAGATAACTATTTAAAGACTCATACATTGGCAGTTACAGAAGGTGGAAGGTGAACCGTTCCTCAACCACCCTACCAATCGGTTACATTCGACTTGTCCGGTTACAATCTCTTTCAATTCATTTACAATTTGGAATGACATGTATACAATCATTCGATATGGCTCAAAGGCTTACAACATGACATTTGGACAAAATAGAAAATACGAGGGATCCTCTAGATCCTCAATGTCTCGAGGTGCTCCTGCACCAACAGATCATTGATGAAAAGAATCTAGAAGATCATGTCTGGGAGGAAGAAGAAATCTTGGAGCTGCCAAGTAACAAAATCCCTAGGGGAATGATAGAGCTGGAGAGAGCATTTGATTTGGACAGCATGCTAAAACAAAGGGATCTTCAAAAGGCTGATGAGGGATAGTATTCGCAGGTCGACCTTGGGCAAGGTGATAGAAGAAGAAATGTTCTGATTAGGAAGGTTTGTACAAAAGAAGAGTTGAAAGGGATAACTCATGCCCTCAAAGATTATATCCATGTCATTTCTTGGATGTATGATGAATTGAAAACTTTTGATACATCAGTCATCACTCATACGATACCTGTGAAGTCATACGCCAAGCCTTTTCGGCAAAAGCAAAGACCCGTCAATGCTTTACTGGAGCCAATCATTTTCAAAGAAGTTAAAAGACTACTCGATGCCAGGATCATATTTCTTGTGAGACACTCCACGTGGGTGGCAAACCTGGTCCTAGTGAGAAAGAAGAACGGTGACATCAGACTGTGCGTGGACTTTAGGAACTTGAATCGAGCTTCTCAAAAGGATAATTATCCTTTGCCTTCTCTAGATGAAGTCCTGCAAATTGTGAACGGCACCAAGATGATGTCCTTCTTGGATGGTTTCTCTGGATACAACCAGGTGATGGTGGACAGAATTGATAGATTGAAAACCGCATTTACCACAAAATGGGGGATCTTCGCCTACAGGCGCATGCCGTTTGGATTGATAAATGATGGAGCCACATTTCAATAAGCAATGGATATAGCCTTCAGAGGCTTGATTGGTAAGTGCATAGTAATATACATGGATGACTTAACAGTGTTCTCCAAAGATAGAGCGGACCATGTAGAGGACCTGAGAAAGGTGTTGAAGAAGTGCGAGCAGTATGGGATATCCTTGAATCCCAAGAAGTGCATATTTGGGATGACCACGGGGAAATTGTTAGGCCACTTGATAACTGAAGACGGGATCATCATTGATCCTGACAGAATAAAATCCATCATGAAGATACAACTGCCTGGAAGCAAGACAGAGCTCAAATCTTACTTTGGTAAGATTAATTTCATTAGGAAATTTATCACTGGCTTTGCAGAGATAGTCAGGCCCTTGAATGCCATGCTCAAGAAGGACGCTAAAATTGAATGGACCAGAGAAGCTAGAGTAGCTTTTGAAGACATTAAAAAGGCCATATCAAATGCTCTAGTCCTGATCAGTCCAAATTACACCAAGGACTTCTACATCTACTCATTTTATTTAGAACATACCTCTGCAGTAGTACTGACACAGAAAAATGAAGGAAGAAAAGCCTATAGCTTTCATGAGCTACCCTTTTAGAGATGCAGAACTCAGGTATATGGACATTGAAAGATAGGTGCTTTCTTTGGTTTGAGCAGTCAAGACGTTCAGGCACTACATCTTGAGAAGTAAGGTGATTGCTATTGTACTTGACGTAGCAGTGAAAATGTTGCTAATGCAAAGTGAACCAGGTGAGAAAAGGGCCAAATGGATCACTGTCCTCCAAGAGTACGATATGGACATTACCCCTATGAAGCTAGTAAGAGGGCAGGCATTAAGCCAGATGATATCAGAGGTTGATCCCAATATCCTGAGCCAGCAGTACATCATAAATGCAAAAGATGACGAAGAATGGTACTTAGACATTAGGCACATCTTGATCACTGGGAGATGTCCCTCAAGACTGCAGGCCTCACAAAGGAGAGCCCTGAAGATAAGGTCACTGAAATTTATGTTAAAAGGAGGAGTCCTTTTCAAGAAAAACTATGAGGGGATATACCTAAGACGCTTAGAAAGATCGGAAGCAGATAAGGTGCTAACAGAATTACATGATAAATTTGGGACTGCACATGGGTCGTCCTTAGCCACCACTCATGCTATCCTCAGGGTAGGGTATTATTGGCCCACAATTTTCAAAGATACAGCTGAACACATCAAATGCTGTCATATGTGTCAGGTTGTTGCCAATAGAGAGAAATATGCTACTCAACCTTTGTAGCCAGTGATGGAGATGCGCCCCTTTGCTCAATGGGGAATGGACTTCATAGGACCCATCAATCATCCCTCATCCATAGGCCACAGGTATGTTTTAACTATTACTGATTACTGTACCAGGTGGACTGAGGCTGTCAATAGTAGGACATGCAATGCTAAGGATGTTATTAGGTTTTTTGAAACCAATATAGTGACCAGGTATGGAGTTCCATATGCTTTAGTATGTGATAATGGGCCTGCTTTTGCTTCAATTAAATTGTCAAGTTGGGCTTTCGATCATGGGGTCATTTTAAAATTCTCCTCAAATTACTACTCCCAAGGGAATGGATTAGCAGAATCCACAAACAAGAACCTATTAAACATCATAAAAAAGTTGATAGATAAGAGCCCAAGGGAATGGAACACTCTATTGAAATATGCCTTGTGGGTAGATAGAACCAGGAATAACGCTACATTAGGAAATTCATCTTTTCACTTAGTATATGGGGTGGATCCCATCCTCCCTATTAACTTAAAGATTCCTACGCTGTAGTTTGCACAAGAGTACCTAGGCATAGGTAATAAATAGGAAGTTAGATTGCTACAACTAATGCACCTAGAGGAAAAAAGAAGTGTAGAAATTAACCAATTTGCTAAACATGAGGCTGTTGTCAAGTGCTAGTTTGACAAAAAGGCTAGAATCAAGGCTTTTAGGATCTCAGATCTAGTCTTGATGTGGGACAAAGCACATGAAAGGAAGGGTGATCATGGTAAATTTGACAAACTCTGGATAGGCTCCTTTCAAATTTCTGAAATTCTAGGAGACATCACCTACAGGCTCAAGTCCTTAATAGGTGAGGATGTTCCATTACCAGTTAATGGACAGTTCCTCAAACACTATTTTCAGGCCTGAGGATTGCATCATGACAGTCATGTGTATCATAGTGTACTTTCTTTGTATAGTGGCTTTGTTTTGCTTGTTTTGTTTTGGTTGCTTTGTTTCCTCAGCAGGGATCTTTCTTTTGATTTAGAGTATGAAGAAACAGATTAACAACCACTAAAAACAATGGAAAATTCAGATCATTCAGGTTAATTGTTTGAAATCTACGCATAACTTGTTGTGACTGTCATGAATGTAGAGAGTTGTTTAACTTGTGAAATTTTGTATTTAATAAGAATGGGTTGAGTATTCAAGGAATGTTTCTCACAATGACACACCTAAAATCCTTGGGTTTGTTGAACTTACCAGTGTAGATATTAGGTGAAAAATCAAAGGTCACCCTTGCTACCATTACAATTCTCAGCTTAATTTCAGCAAGTGACCGCTCCTTGCATCATGAAGTTACAAATGCAATACCTTATGAAATCTCTATGAAATACAAAAATATATAAAATAAATAAATAAAATGGATTATACTGAAAATCTAGATTAAGCCATCTAAGTAACTCTACTAGGGCTATAGACGCTCGCTGGTAGTGGGGCTCTACTTAGGAGAATTGTAACGATAACCTTGCCGGGGCTATGGACGCTCGCTGGCAGCAAGGCTCTATCTAGTTGTCTATGAGGGAATGTCCTCACCTACGTAGTCTAATATCAGTCACTAGTTTGTTCAACTGATCTTCAAGATGAGGCTTATTAACCATGTGCACCCACTTAAACTGAAATGAAAATTCATGCACCTTATTGAATACATTAAGTCCCAAGTTGAATGATGATTTGCAAGAAAGATAGTTGGAAGTTATGAATTTATTTCATTCAATTTTCTTTAATGGGTTGAATTTGATTATTTTGTTTGGTTGCTAGTTGTTGTGATGTTCACAACACACCCCATTTTACTCCTTAGCAAAATGAGGACCCCTGCTGTGGCTTTTTGTTTTTTGCTTGTGTGTGTCGTTTTGCTTGGTGGTAAAGGGAAAAAGAGAGTTAAAATTGCAAACTTTGTTAAAAATAGAGAAAAATGCATTTTCAGTACCAGTGCATGATATGGTTGGATTCCTTGTGAAAAATGAGCTAGGGTTGCTTTTTGAACTAGCTTAAAATTCACCATATTTTACAAGTTATGATCATTTTGGTAAAATGTACATTCAGGTTTGTATGTTGCATGAACAGTGCCCTTTGTATATCGCTGTGCATATACAAAGTCGTTTGTATATGCAGGGTTTGTTTTATACTTGGTCGCATTTATGGTCGAGTTCATATACAAAGTCATTTGTATGTCTTTTTGCCTTGTATGCATTTGTTAATGTTATATTTGTACATACAAGGTGGACCTGAAATAGCTAAGAGTTGAAATGAATGTTTGTTTGGGTCCATCGCATGTATGTTTTTGTTTGTATGTGTCTGACATACATTTGATATATACATTTGCAATGTGTAGGCCACGGACCCGAAGTGATTGTTAAATAATGTTAAATTGCTGTATAGTTCCGGCTTGTATATTTCGACATACAAAACCGATATGCAATAGTTTATACAAGTCAGAATCCAAAGGAAAATCAAACCCGATTTAATGCTTGTATCGAACCTGAAGTGTATGTCTAAAAGATACAATGCAAATGTACATCACGTGGACATGAAAAGAAAGTTAAGGCAAGTTAAGTCATTGTACATTCAGCGCTTGTATGTTTCGATATACAAGGCCCAATGTACAAAGCCCAATATACAACGTGGACCTGAAAAGTTTATTAAATGGACTTAAATCGTTGTATGTTTCAGAATATACAAAAGCAAGACATACAACATATACATATAAACGAAATATACAAGGGGCAAATTTGAAATGAATATGAAATAACGAAAAGCTCTTGTATATTTCGCGCCTTGTTTATTGATACATTGCAAGGAGTATACAAGGTGGATCTCAGCGCAGGATTAAATTTGGTTATGTGCTTGTATCGCGTCCGAAATGTATATCAGGGGATACAAGCACAATGTACATCGAGATGTACATCAGGATATACATTGGGTGGATTCGAAAAGTTATGCAATTGAATTAAGTGCTTGTATATTTTCGTGTTTGTATGTTGTGATATACTAACCGATATGCATCGAAATATACAAGTGGCATAATCAAAATAGCTATGGAATAACATTAAATCCATGTATATTTGGGGTTTGTATGATCGATGACTGCAGGATACACAAAGACATCATACAAGCCACGGAACTAAAAGGGATTGGAATTCGATTAGTTCATTGTATTACGTCTGACCTGTATATCGAGAATATACATTCCGATTGGCATGCATTCGCCATATACAAAGATTTAAACAAGGAAATGGGCAGGAAGGCAGAAGTGGTAGAAATTTGAAGCATTTTGGAGCCCAATTGTATATTTTCAGTCAATGATGGTTGACCTGATTGGTTTTAACGTTGTATATGCATTTTTGATGTGCGATTTTCATAATTTTAGGGCCCAATGGCTTTGTTTGTGCATTTGGAACCTATTTTAATGTAGATGTTCATTTCTCCTGCTGATTTATTAAATGATGGTGCTAATTCCAGCTTGTTTATTACAGATTGTTGGAGTAGCTGGGAAGAAGCAGAGTTGCCGACACAGTAATGGCGTGCAGGTGAATGCAAAGGCGGGGTTTTAAATGATGATGACATCCTAGGTGGCGGGCCAGATCCCAAGAAGCCAAACACACCAGAAGGAGATGAAGCTTTCAAAGTGGGAGAGTTTGCAGATGGAAACATTATTGTAGGAGCGGCGCCCTGTCTGGGTATGCTGCTCGAATTCTTGGCAAGATTCATTTCTCACCATTGGATGTTGCATTTCAAGATGCTAACCATTGATCTCTTAGGGTTTTTGGGCACCAGATTGGGGAAAAACTAGAGATATATATATTGAGCCCCTGTACTATACAAAAAAAGGGAGGAGGTCAATCATACAAAAAATCAGACCTGTAATAGTTTTAGGAGAGATCGGATTACTGAAACTAGTGAGGACTGGATTGTTGAAATAATCAAGGTCCCTTCCTCAGATCATTGTAAATGTACCTGTTTAATGAACATACTATATGGAGATGAAGTTTCAGACTATACCCTGATTGTAAACCTTAAGTAGTCTTCAAGTTGATTTCTGGATATGTACTGGTGACTGCTGTATTCTATAGAAGCACTTTCATTTCATTGCATGTTGTTGTCAACTTTTCCCCTAAAGATTTGCACTGAATCATGCGGATTTGTGGACTGTCCTGGTGAAGTATGATTTTAGTTTTCTTCTCTCCATTGCTGTATGGGAACATGTATGTGGATCAATGATCTCAGTCAAGTAATTTTAGGAATCTCACTCTCTAACCTTTTTTCTCATTTTAATTTCATTGAAATCACTTTCATAACTGCACATCATGACAAATCAGAAGTAGAACAAAAAAATATGCTGACATCCCGAAGACAACTAAATATCATTAGCATATTTTGAGCTAAATACATGTAGTATTGAAAATGTCATGCAGAGAATCACAAATAAGGGTAGAACTCATGCAAATATCAATGTAGACACATCATTTGGAGATATATGCTATGTAGAGTAACTTCCTTGTATAGCATAGTTGCAGAAATAGAATCTACTAATCTACTTAAGGCCCCAAAATGGAAAACAATAATACACATCAACCACAGAGTAACATCAGCAGATTATGAACTAATTGACGGGGACTTGGGATCATGAATTCTTGGAATCCATCGTATCTTTCAGAATAAACAAGGGTTGTTGTGTGACTTTTATTGTGTGCTTGGTTGTGACTGACATCACAAACCAACCAACAGTAATCATTTGTTCAGATAATGACAAGCATTTCAGTTTGCAGCCAAAATTCAAACATATCATGCAGTAATGTCTCCTAGAATGCATGCTTTATTTCTTCAATCAAAGTAATTAAGGATTACAATGATTTTTGTTGCACATTTGCTGCAATAACTGTTTGGTTGATGGCTCTTGTTCAAGGAGCAGGTTAATTTTGCTCTTAATCAAACATTAGGGATAATGTGTTTCATTTAGGATTACTAAGAATGTTTTATGCATGTCCATGAGGGGCCTCATATTGTAAGGTAGTAATGGTTAGGTCATTGATCTTGCATTTCCTACTGTTATCTGATGGGTTATTTATATCTTGACTCTGTGAATGGATAAGGTGTTGGTTTTAGGACAGATAACTAAGAGGAGGGGTGAATCAGTTGTCACAAAACTTATGTTCCTTAACCACTTAAAACCTTCTTATATTTCAGCAACATAACAAAGATTCAATCATGAAGCATAATGCAATAACTCAAGAGCAGAAACACATTCAACACATATAACACCAAGATTTTTAATGTGGAAAACCTGGTTAAGGGAAAAACCATGGGGTGACTAACCCAAGATTGTATTCTCTGTTAAAAGAATAAGAAGAATAAAATGGCACTTGCCAATTAGGGCTTACTGCCTGAGCACACTGCTCACAAGAGGCTCACTGCCTACAGGAGATACACTGTCTATAGAAGAATATAAATATTACATACTTGAACTGGAGATTAGCATCTTCACCATGCTTGAGACAATTCCATTTGAGCTCAACTCCTCTGTTCTACTTTTCACTCCTCTTCTTTATTACTTTCTCATTATGACAAGGATGTTTTTAAATGACATCGACTTTGGAATGATCATCAAAGTCAGCACAACACATGCTTGATTTTATTACAAAGCAATTACAAAAATACAACTTGACTTGTTACAAAAACTTCATGCGCATCAATACATAGTTGGCCACACATATCTAGGACTTCAATCTCCTTCAAGGAACACACCATACTTTGCAAAACACCTTCAAGATCATCTGCAACATGCACAAATTATCCGGTCAACCAAGATTAGGAAGAACACCATCACCTGAAGGTAAATCTTCAATTACGAGCTCAATCTTCAATGCGGACCGCCGGCATGAACTAGACACAATCTAGAGACCCCCATAAGCTTGCTTGAATCACCAAGAACATCCACACCACTTCTGCTTACTGTAATCATTCTCATCTTCATTCAGAACCTCAAGAACATGGTTGGTCATCACTATCACATTAGAAGGATTGCTTGTGGAACTCCAAACCACAAAACAATTGTGTTGTCAATTCGCATTAGCTTCCCAAACATGCCACCAGATCTCATTGGACCTATTTGTACCACTCTGTCACCTCTAAATAGTTGCCAGAACCAATTTTATTCATATGGCCATAACTTCTCCAAATCTTCATGCAGATCTCTGAAATCTTGGCTGGAGCACCTTCAAACACACGTATGCAAACCCTTCGATGTTCATACTCTAATATTCAACTGACTAGGATTTTTGCTTCATAGAACTTTACTGTCTTCACTGTCCTTTGTTTCTGATCGGGCTAATTTTCTCAATATCCTTAGCACACAGCTCATCCAAACCTTGACATCATGATGAAGGGGGTAAATCACAAAACACACAACAACAGAAATTGAACACAGATAATAGAACTTTCTTTTATTGATCTAGGCAACTCATTACACTACAAAAGCTCAATTACAATCAGAGGAATCAATCCTCCATAGGCTGCAACACGTTGCAACTTCCTATCCCAAGACTCTGGAATCATCTACCTTCTGTAACCCCAAATCAGCTAGGGTTTTTCTTTTCCCACCTATTCTTGACTCTACACTCCCCCCCTTAACTCTACTACTACCTAGGGTTCCCAAAAATGGTTATTAATAGCCTTTTTGGCAGCCAACAACCTAATTTCAAAATTTGCATCTCCCTCCAAAAATAGGTCAACCTCTGGGAGCCATAACTTTTGATTCGGGAGTCCGATTGATGAACCGTTTTATGCGTCGGAAAGCTTGCAGAGTTCTCTACATGCTAAGAACCCACTTTCCTAGTTCTGGCCATTTTTAGGCTCGTACGGGGCCATTTAGTGCCTCAAACCTAAATTTGAATAATTTTAAGGCATTTTTCTGGAAACGAAAACTTTAATATCTTTCAGCTCGCAAATGATCTTCGCGTGATTCCTTTGCCAAAGGTCTTATATTTCTATTATGTAACGTCCTATAAATTTTGACTTCAATCCATGCCTAAATGCAAACTTTCTAAAAATAGCAGGTTAGTATTTTTAGCAGTTTGGAAAAACTGAAAGTTCTACATCATTATTTAGGCAATTATGGAACCAGAACCATAAATTTTGAAAAGAAATAGAAAAAACAACAACAATTTTGAAACACGTCTTTTTTTGGGTGATGCAAGATTGCCCTTACACCACTGAATGCTCCTGCATCAGACACCCAGGGTCATTTGTGTGGGGAAAACCCAAATGGTCAACCTCTGCCTTATATAACCAAGAAGAATCTTCAACAGGTCTTCCTTTCCATTTCACCAGATATTCTTCATATTACCTGTTCTGAGTACTTCTTTCCACACGACTATCGAAGATCTCTTCTATCTCCTCCGTTGAAGTCAATGCCAGAATACTCCACTGTTCTTCTGTTGTTCCATCCTCTGTGCGACCTTCATGACATTCTGTTAAATCAACAATGTTGAATATAGGGGAAATATTAATCCCACTTGGCAACTCTACCTCATATGCATTTCCTAAATCATGCTTCTTCAAGATTTTGCATGGTCTAAATTTCTTCATTTTTAACTTATTGTATGTTCCAATTGGGAACCTTTCTTTTGTCAAGTGAACCATAACATCATCTTCTACCTAGAACTCCTTATACCTCCTCTTTTGATTTGCCTTAGCCTTGTATTGAATATTCATCTTATGAATGTGCTTTCTCACCTCTTCATGCAAATTCTTCAGATGTTCTGTAAAGTCTTCAGCTTCAGTACTTGTCTTTTCTCCTTTGTCCAAACTTCCTTAACTCTGAAGCATTTCTTGGACTATTCCCATATACAATTTGGAATGGTGATTTAGTAGTACTCCTATTGACAGAATTGTTGTAAGCAAATTCTGCTTGTGGTAAAATCAAATCCCATCCCTTGGGCTTATCTCCTACTAAGCATCATAGCAGGTTACCCAAACTCCTATTCACCACTTCAGTCTGTCCATTAGTTTGTCGATGGTGTGTAGAACTGAACTTCAAATCTATTTTCAACTTCTTCCACAATGTCCTCCAGAAATAACCAACAAACTTGGTATCTCGATCAAAAACTATCCTCTTTGGTAGACCATGTAATCTCACCACCTCCCTAAAAAATAATTCAGCAATATGAACAACATTATTAGTCTTATTGCAAGGAATGAAATGTACCATCTTCGAGAATCTGTCAACCACCACAAAAATGGAATCATGTGCTCTTTATGTCCTTGGTAAACCAAGAACAAAATCCATACTGATATCATCTCATGGCTTCTCTGGTACAGGTAATGGCTGATATAGCCCTATATTCTGACTTGTTCCTTTTGCCATCTGACACACTCTACAACTCTATACAAAATTCTTCACATCTTGTTGCAATTGTTGCCAATAATAATTTTCACCAATAATAGCAATGGTCTTTTCTTGACCAAAGTGTCTAGCCAATACTCCACTATGCTTCTCCTTAATCAGGTTCTCTCTCATGGAACTCCTTGGAATGCACAACTGGTTTCCCCTAAACAACATGCCATCTTGGATTATGAAATCCAACCATTTTGTCCTATCCAAAGTAACAGGTTCCAAACAAGCTTTCCAGGCCTCTCCAAAAACTAGATCTTCAGGATACAAACTTTTGAGCTCATTGAACCCAACAACCTCTATCTTCATTTCTGTCAACAAATTTTTCCTTCTACTCAAGGCATCTGCAACTCTGTTGAACTTCCCACTCCTATGCTTCAAAACAAAAGTATAGCTCTGCAAAAAATCAACCCATTTTAAGTGCCTTTGGTTCAGCTTCCCTTGACTATTAAGATACTACAAAGCCTGATGATCAGTATATAAAACAAACTCTTTTGGCAACAAATAATGTCTCCATTTCTTCAAAGCCTAAACTATTGCAAAAAGTTATTGATCATAAACAAAATACTTTTTCTTGGCATCATTAAGCTTCTCACTAAAATAGGCAATGGGCTTACCTTCTTGGCTCAAAACAGTTCCTCTACCACTACCACTAGAATCACAATCTACCTAAAATACCTTATTGAAATCTAGAAGTGGCAAAATAGGTTGTTCTACAACTTTCTACTTTAATGTATCAAAGCTCTTGTCTGCTCCTTTAGTCCATCTAAACTCTTTTCTATCCCCTCTCATTGTCTCAGTTAGGGGTGCATAAATGCTACTAAAATTCCTGATAAACTTTCTGTAAAAACTTGCCAAATCATGAAAAGATCTTACCTCCATTGTAATCCTTGGTGTAGGCCATTCAATGATAGCCCTTGCTTTTTCTGGGTGCATCTTAAGACCTTCGTTTGAGACAACAAATCCCAGGTATACCAACTCCTTTGCAAAACTACATTTCTTCAGATTAATCAGCAACTTCTCCTCCCTCAACTTCTCTAGAACTCTTCTGATATGCATCAGATGCTCATCCCAAGTCTTACTAAAAATCAAAATATCATCCAAATAAATAATAATAAAACTTCCTTAAAATTCTTTCAGTACCTCGTTCATGAGCCGCATGAATGTACTCAGTGCATTGGTTAGCCCAAATGGCATGAATAACTACTCATACAAACCTTCCTTTGTCTTGAAGGTTGTCTTCCATTCATTTCCTTCTCTGATATGGATCTGGTGATACCCACTCTTCAGGTCAATTTTTGTGAAGTACTTGGCTCCACTCAAACAATCCATGATGTCATCCATTCTTGGCAATGGAAATCTGTACTTGATTGTTATCTTATTGATGGCTCGAGAGTTTGTACACATCCTCCATTCTCCATCCTTCTTTGGTGCTAGTACCATACGTACCGCACATGGACTTAGGCTCTCCCTTATCAGTCCCTTCCTCAACAACTCTTGAACTTGTCTATTCAGCTCTTCATTCTCTGCAGGGGTCATTCTGTGGGCTGCCTTGTTTGGCAAACTGACTCCTAGTATCAAATCCATTTGATAACTTGTCTTCCTTACTGGTGGTAAACCTTTTGGTACATTATCAGAGATAATATCCTGGAACTCTTCCAACATATCTAAAACTTCTGCTGGTACATCTTCATAGTTCTCTTGATTAATCTTAGGAATCAATGCAAAGCAATGACGTTCATGCTTCATACCCTCCAAAAATTTCCTACCATCTACCAGGCAAATTCTGGTAGTACTACATACCTTTTCTTCCACCTCCTTCAAGGGCTTCAACTTATGATGAACTCCATCCTTTGTTAGGGAATATGTGTTTGCATGACCATCATGGACAATGCTCCTATCATACTGCCACGGCCTCCCCAATAGCATATGACATGCATCCGTCGGTATGATATCACACAACACCTCATCATGGTAGTCACCAATCTTGAACTTCACTTAACACTGCTTATTGACCAAAGCTCTATGGTCCTTCTGCAACTAAGCAATCTGATATGGATGTGGATGCTTTCTTCTTGTCAACCATCTCCTCTAAAACAAGATTATCAGTGCTTCCACTGTCAATAATAATATCACAACACTTACCTTCACATTTGCACCTTGTGCAAAATAAACTCTTCCTCTGATTAGGTTATTTCTCCTTATTCAACAAGGTTCTTCTAACAACTAGGGTGTCTCCCCTTTCAGCATCTTTAGATTGCTCAGAATGTACATCTTCATCTACATGTGCAACTCGTGCATTGCCTTCAGGTCTTCTATTTTTCCTTCCTTGATGTTGCAGACACTCGTATGCTTGATGCCCTTCTTCCCCACATTGGAAATAGGTTCCTCTAAAACCTCCACTTTTGGGTCCTTGCCCAGGTCTACCTCTTCCTCTTCATCTTTGCTCACCATTATTCTAGTCATGAGGGCGGTAGGTGTTATCCCCTCTCTGATTTTGACTGGTGCCAACTTCTTCACTTTTCTTTTGATCTTCATTACGGCCTCCATAGGGCCTTCCACTAGTCCTTCTGCCTTGACCTCTTCCCCTTTGCTTGCTGTCAAATCTTTTATTCAGCTTCTCTTCCACCTTCAGGGAAAATTGGTATGCATCTTCTATGGTGGTCATTCTGACTAGGCTCAGCTCCTCTTGAATACTCGGCCTCAACCCATTAATGTAATGAGATACCTTCTCCTTGTTGGGCTTTGCATGACCAGTTCTAATAGTAATCTTATAAAATTCTTCTGTATACTCTTTAATAGACTTGTTACATTGCTTCAGTCCATGCAGCTTCTTCAGCAACTCCATCTCATAGTCCACATGAATGAACTGCTTCTTCAGTTTCTCCACCATCTAATCCCATCTGGTGATCTTTCCTGTTCCTCTTCTGTTCCTCTCTAACTGGACCTCCTTCCACTAAATATTGGCATGGCCCTTCAATTTGTTTTTGCAAACTTGACCCGATCTGGGTCTTCTACATCTTCATACTTAAAGTATTCCTCCATGTCATTGATCCAATCAATAAGCTGTTCTGGATTCAAATCTCTAGAATATGTAGAAACTTTGATCCTGTGCCTTTTTCCAATCTTTGAAATGGCCCTCAACAACCTAACTTCTGCAGGATCTCCTGCAGCTTCTTGTTCTTCCTCGGATAGCTCTTCTTCAGCTTCATCCTCGCTTTCTTCTCTTGCTCTCGAATCAAACCCTCTTCGTAGCTCCTCTTACAATGCATCGATCAACCTTTGCAGGACTCTAAAACCCTCTTCCATCAAAGTATTCCTCCCAACACAATTTCTTTGTGGAGGCATCTTGGTCTCCGCAGCAAACCCACAACCTCAAGTCCTGGTGCAAACTGTCTCATGGTCGGCGATCTATCTACACACTCAGGAACCTCACTCTGATACCACTTGATGAAGGGGGTAAGTCAAAAAACACACAACAACAAAAAATAGAACTTTCTTTTATTGATCTGGGCAACTCATTACACTACAGAAGCTCAATTACAGTCAGAGGAATCAATCCTCCACAAGCTGCAACACATTACAACTTCATATCCCAAGACTCTAGAATCATCTACCTTTTGTAACCCCAAATCAGCTAGGGTTTCTATTTTCCCACCTATTCTTTACTCTACACTCCCCCCCCTAACTCTACTACTACCCAGGGTTCCCAAAAATGGTTATTAATAGCCTTTTTGGTGGCCAACAACCTAATTTTAAAATTTGCATCTCCCTCCAAAAATAGGTCAACTTCCAGGAGCCATAACTTTTGATCTGGGAGTCTAATTGATGAATTGTTTTATGTGTCGGAAAGCTCACAAAGTGCTCTACACGTTAAGAACTAGCTCTACCAGTTCTACCCATTTTTGGGCCCATACAGGGCCGTTTAGTGCCTCAAACCCAAATTTGAATAATTTTTAGGTGTTTTTCAGGAAATGAAAACTTTAATAGCTTTCAGCTCGCAAATGATTTTCGCATGATTCCTTCGCCAAAGGTCTTATATTTTTGTTATGTAACTTCCTACAAATTTTGACTTCAATCTGTGCCCAAATGTAAACTTTCTAAAAATAGCAGGTTACTATTTTTAGCAGTTTGGAAAAACTAAAAGTTCTACATCATTATTCAGGCGATTATGGGACCAGAACCATAAATTTTGAAAAGAAATGCAAAGAACAACAACAACAATTTTGAAACACATCTTTTTTGGGGTGATGCAAGATTGCCCTTACACCATTGGATGCTCCTGCATCACATCAATGCAACAGGGGTATGTTGACATCAATGACAACACCAGTTAGACCCATACTTGCAACAATCTCCCCCTTTGTCATTGATGGTAACATATGATGTGAAAAATTGTTTTAACCATCAAAACAAGAACTTCTCCTTACTAACTGATATAGCTCCCCTATCAACAACAATCATTCATATGTTTTTTTTTCTTTTGCTACTCCCCCTTTGATTAGAAACCACTTTTTATTTTCACATGTCTTCTCTCCCCCTTTGACATCAATGGCAAAGGGCACATACTTGCAACCACTTCTCATACTTCAGACTCATGCTAACTGCTCCCCCTGAGTAGCAGCTACCTAACACCAATCTAGATCACAATATGATTGTGGGAACGACCAGACTGATGTAGATCAGTGCATCTTAATTCAGAACTGAAGGGGTAATAACCCCTAACTTCTCCCTGAGATACTCAAAAGAGTCCTTAGGTAGAGGTTTAGTGAAAATGTTTGCAATTTGATCCTTTGAGGGCACAAACTCCAGTCTAACTTGATTCTTGTTCACTTATTCTCTCAAAAAGTGAAACTTGATGGATATATGTTTTGTCTTTGAATGCAACACCAGATTTTTTGATATGTTTATTGCACTTGAATTATCATAGAAGATTGTGATAGGTTCTTCATACTCTACTCTAATGTCTCTTAGCATTTGCTTCATCCATAATACTTGAGTGCAACTGTCTGCTGCTACAATATATTCTACTTCTGCAGTGGACAGAGATATTACCTCTTATTTCTTGCTAGGCCAAGCAACCAATCGTTTACCCAAAAAGAATGCACCACCACTGGTACTCTTCTGGTCATCCACATCACCTACCCAATCAGCATCAATATAAGCATGAAGGGAGAAATCATGATCCTTAGGATACCATAATCCATACTTAACTATTTCCTTTAGGTATGTACGAATTCTCTTGATTGCCATGACATGAGACTCTCTAGGATCAGCTTGGAATCTGGTAACAAGACCAACAACATTCATAATATCAAGTCTAGTTTGAGTGAGGTAGAGCAGTCCTCCAATCATTGACCTGTACTTTTTCTAATCAGTCTTAGGAGATTCATCATCTTTACTCAGCTTACATCTGGTTACCATGGGAGTATTCATTGGCTTTGAATCTTCCATCCCAAATTTCTTCAATAATTCTTTCACATATTTGGTCTGAGATATGAAGATTCCTTTCTTTGTTTAAGTGATTTGTAGACCCAAGAAGAAATTCATTTCCCCAAACATAGACATCTCAAATTCACTTTTCATTTGATTTGCAAAGGTCTTGCACATACTATCATTTCCCCCAAATATGATATCATCAACAAATACTTCAACAATCAAGATATTTTCATGATCAATCTTGAAGTACAGATTACTACTAGCAGTACCTTTGTTGAAGCCAATCTTCAAAAGATGTATGTCCAATCTTTCATACTAGGCTCTTGGGGCTTGTTTGAGTCCATACAATGCCTTCTTCAATTTGCAGACCATATCTTCATGATCAGACAATTGAAATCCATCCAGTTTCTCAATGTATACCTCTTCTTCCAAATCACCGTTTAGGAAGGTAGACTTGACATCCATCTGATACACCTTGAAATCTCTGAAGGTAGAAAAAGAAAGAAATAATCTGGCTACTTCAACTCTTGCCACTAGAGCAAAAGTTTCTTCAAAGTCAACTCCTACTTGAGAATAACCCTTACAGACCAATCTGGCTTTGTTTCTTATTACTTCACCATCTTCATTCAGTTTATTCCAGAAGACCCATTTAGTCCCAATCACATTTTTGTCCAGAACAAGATCCCAAGTGTGATTCTTTTCAATCTGCATCAATTCCTCCTTCATTCCATTAACCCAACTTTCATCATTGCATGCTTCACTTACTATTTTGGTTCAATCTTTGAAATCAAACAATACTTCATTAAATCTTGAGCAATTTTTCTTCTTGTTTGAACACCTTTTCTTTTATCTCCTATGATCTAGTCTTTAGAACGATTCAATCTTACATACCTAGAAGTTTTGGAAAGCTCTTGCACTTCTAAATCTTGAACAGGTTCATGCAAACTTGTCTCTTCTTACTGTATTTCAGGATTCTTCGGATCAGTTTGAATCTGAACTAGAGTTGGGACTTATTCTCCTTGATCTAAGACATCATTCTGGTCATTTTCTTCATACTCATAATATCTTGAGGGATTTTCCATGCTTTCATCAACCTTCACATTTGCACTTTCTACAATTTTTCTCAATCTCTTGTTATAACACTAGTATGCTTTGCTTTGAGTAGAATATCCCAAGAATATTCCTTCATCACTTTTAGCATCAAACTTGCCAAGGTCTTCATCTCTTTTGATATAGCATTTACTACCAAAGACTCTGAAATATTTCACAGTAGGAGTGATGCCAAATCAAAGTTCATAAGGAGTCTTACCAGTATTGCCTTTGATTTGTACTCGATTAAGAGTATAGATAGTAGTGCTTACAACTTCACTCTAGTAGATCTGAGGGATATTTGCTTCCATCATCATGGTTCTAGATGCTTCTTGGATGGTCTGGTTCTTTCTTTCCACTACTCCATTCTGCTGTGGAGTCTTTGGAGCAGATAATTGTCTCTTTATCCCATGTTCCTCACAGAATGATATGAACTCACTGGATGTGAATTCTCCACCTCTATCAGATCTGAGGCATTTTATGTTTATGCCAATTTCATTTTCTACCATAGCCTTGAATATTTTAAATTCCTCAAGTGCCTCAGATTTTTCTTTCAATAAAGTTACCCATGTCATCTGGGAGTGATCATCAATCAACAACATGAAATACATATCTCCTTGCAGACTCCTAATTCTTGTCAGACCATAGAGATTAGTTTGTACTAAGTCTAACAATCCGATTGGAGATTGTTCCTTATTTTTGAATGTGACTATGTTCTTCTTACCCAACTGACACTCTTTGCACAAACTATTAGTAGGTTTCACCAGTCTCGGTAGATCTCTTACAACCTGAGAGTTGCTTATCTTGATGATATTATCAAAATTTACATGACACATTCTCCTATACCACAACCAACTCTGATCAATTTAAACAAATAAAAAACTTATTCCAATACCAACCAAGTGGAAGATGTTAATTTTTTTCTGTGTACCGGATGCAATCTTAGTTCCAGAGCTTTCAAAGATCTTGCATTTTCCATTTTTGAATCAGAGATCATAGCCTTTGTCCACCAACTGTCCAACACTAAGAAGATTATGCTTTAGACCTTCAACATATAGAACATCCCTGGTTTTGTTCTTTCCATCAAAGGAAATGATTCCTCTACCTCTAATTCTGCCAACAGAATTATCTCCAAACTTTACAACTCCACCTTCATATCTTTCCAAGCTTAAGAACTTGCTCTTGTCACTAGTCATATGGTGAGAGCAGCCACTATCAATAACCCATTCATACTTTTCTTCAACCTGAGTAGCCAGAGTACTTTCTATCATCTTATGATTGGAAGATTCAATAGGCATTGGATCTTCTTCCTTGATGGCAATAAACACCTAGTCATTTCCAGATTTATTTCCTATCTTAGATTCATCATCTGTTACTCCTTCATCATTATCTTCTTGAACATAGTAACACCTTTTCTAAAACCTTGATCTACTAGGGTTTGGCCTTGAAAACCTTTCCAGACATCTTGAGGTAAAATGACCAATCTTATTGCAGGCAAAGCATTTAAAAGGTATTTTTCCTTCATACTTGTCAGATCCTCTTGGTAGTCTTTTTGCAATGAGAGCTTCAAGTTGTTTAGCTTCTAACTCATCCTCTTCTAGATCTTTCCTTTCTTTCTCATACCAAGATGGTTTTCTTGAGGAGCTTTCCCCTGGATCATATCTCTATTTGCCTTTAGCAAAGGCACTAGCTTTGAAAGCAGATTTAGTCTTGGGAAGTGCATCACCAAACTCTACTAACTCAAATGCAGATATCTTACCAACCAATTGATCCCTTGTGATAGTTGTTAAAGATCTGATTTCCTCAATAGCAGTGACCTTGTGTTTATATGTAGGAGGTAAAGATCTGAGAACTTTAGCAATATTTTCATCTTCATCCAGTACTCCACCAGCACATCTGATGCCACATACAAGCTCATTTACTTTTTCCATATATAAAGTGATGTTCTCATCTTCACTCATCCTTAGGTTTTCAAACTTTCCTTTTAGACTTTACAGCTTGGCACACTTAACATACTTGTCTCCTTCATATAGATTTTAAGCTTTATCCAAATTTCATAAGTAGTCTTTAATCCCATAACATTTTTTAGCTCTATACTAGACAAGGCACTCAGTAGGGCTTCTTTAGCTTGAAGATTATTTTCTGCATCCCTGAATTCATCTATAGTTGTTGGCCCATTCCTTGGAGGAACATATTTAGTTAAGGTTATGTTCCAATACTGATATCCCATGCACTGTAAGTGACATTCCATGTGGTTCTTCCAGGCAGTGAAGTTTGTTCCATCAAACCTTGGATTGTCATTCTTGTAGGTCAACATCCTGGATCTCCTCGAGCGGTCAAGCTTCTTCTAGAGGAACTTGGCTTTGATACCAATTGTTGGTTTTAGGAGAGACAACTAAGAGGGGGGGTGAATCAGTTGTCACC
This sequence comes from Cunninghamia lanceolata, assembly GCA_027924645.1. Classification (NCBI taxonomy): domain Eukaryota; kingdom Viridiplantae; phylum Streptophyta; class Pinopsida; order Cupressales; family Cupressaceae; genus Cunninghamia; species Cunninghamia lanceolata. The sequence goes on along the minus strand of BSBN01000916.1, from coordinate 12,712,984 downwards.
AAACTTCTATTCCTTAACCACTTAAAACCTTCTTATATTTTAGCAGCTTAACAAATATTAAATAATGAAGCATAATGCAATAACTCAAGAGAAGAAACATATTCAACACATATAACACAAAATTTTTTAACATGGAAAACCCAGTTAAGGGGAAAACTACGGGGTGACTAAGCCAAAATTGTATTCTCTGTTGATAGAATACGAAGAATAAAATGGCACTTGCCAATTAGGGCTTACTGCTCGAGCACACTACTCACAAGAGGCCCACTGCCTATAGGAGACACACTATCTATAGAATATAAATATTACATACTTGAACTAGAGATTACCATCTTCACCATGCTTGAGATAGTTCCATTTGAGCTCAACACCTCTACTCTACTTTTCACTCCTCTTCTTTATTACTTTCTCATTATGACAAGGATGCTTTTAAATGACTTCACAAATCTTATTTATACATGACATAGACTTTGGAATGATCATCAAAGTCGGCACAACACATGCTTTATTTTATTACAGAGAAATTACAAAAATACAACCTGACTTGTTACAAAAACTTCATGCCATCACTACACAGTTAGCCACACATATCTGGGACTTCAATCTCCTTTGAGGAACATGCCATGCTTTGCAAAACATCTTCAAGATCATCTACAACATGCACAAATTATCCTGTCAGCCAAGATTAGGAAGAACACCATCAACTGAAGGTAAGTCTTCAATGTGGGCTGCCAACATGAACTGGACACAATCTAGAGACCCCCACAAGCTTGCTTGAATCACCAAGAACATCTACACCACTTTTGCTTACTGTAATCATTCGCATCTTCATCTTGAACCTCAAGAACATGGTTGATCATCACTATCACATTAGAAGGATTACTTGTGGACCTCCAAACCACAAACCAATTACGTTTTTAATTCACATTAGCTTCCCAAAAATGCCACCAGATCCGCAGAACAAGATATTGCATTTCCAGATCTCACCAGACCTATTTGTGCCACTCTATCACCTCTGAACAACTGACAGAACTAATTTTTATTCATATGCCCATAACTTCTCCAAATCATCATTTGAATCTCTGAAATCTTGGCTGGAGCACCTTCAGACACATATCTGCAAACCCTTTGATGTGCATACTCTAATCTTCAATTGACTAGGATTTTTGCTTCATAGAACTTCACTATCTTTATTGTCCTTCTTTGTTTCTGATAGGGCTAATTTTCTCAATATCCTCAGTACACATCTCATCCAAACCTTGACATGAATGCAACAGGAGTGTGTTGACATCAATGACAACACTAGTTAGACCCATACTTGCAACATAAGGCACTAGTCTAGTGTTTTCCTGCTATAAAAACTCTGGAGGGAATCACCAACTTTAAAATCTAATTAATCTTTCCTTTCATATTTGTTTAATATCTAGTTTTCTGCATCTTCATGGAGATTAATGGATGTAGGGGTCATGTTATGGAATTATAGAGTTTTAACCCCTTCTTATTTAGGATGAAGATACTCTCTTTTAATTAGTTGTCAGTGTTTATTCAAGGTATAAAGAGATCATGCCTAGAGAAGAGTAATTGTGTAAACACCCCTTATTCATACACCTGAGAACCATCCACTTCCAATATGTCTGTAATTTGTTATTTAGCATGGGTTTTATCCTTCATTCAGGCCTACATCTAGGAACACCCTCCTGAGACCTATGGAGCTCAAAGTGTAGAAGGATTTCATAGCCTTGTTAATTGGCCTTTTCTTGTCTTCAATCTATTGATAGTGCATATTCCTTATTTTAAACCCCTAATCCCTTGGTTTGAGCAATGCGTTTCTCTTTAGGTTTAAAGGTTGCAAGAAAAATAACCAAAAAAATGGTGACTTTATTGAGGACAATTACAAATTGTGTCTTATCTTGATATCCCCATGTTCACAAATGCCAGCACTCTTGAAGATCACTGTTGAGAAATTTTTTCCCATTTGAGTCACCAACAAAATGGTGGCTCTGCTGGGGAGATTCAGATGCATATCTATCTGGAAAGAGTCAAATGATTTGAAGACTAGAGAACCTAATTTCTAAAGGAATTATTGTAACATGTCTAGTTATTTTATGAAAATAATGGTACTATGTTGGTGGAGTGGACTCAAAAAAGTATTTGATCTTTGAGGAGCTTTTAGTTGCTTGAAGATTTTGTCCTCTTTGAAGAGGTGGCAACTCTATGAATGAACTTGATAAATTATTTCTGATTATGCAAGTGTATTGCATAGATCTGCAAAATTTCCAATGATAAGAAGAAAATTGTGACGTCTGCAACAATTTCTAGGTATTTGGTCCTTAACTCTAGTTTCAATCTCCAAAGGAAAATAAAAAATAGATGTGAAGTTATCTGTGAATGCTCTATCTAGAATTCTATTCCCATGCTTGAATGAAGGCCTATAATAGTGAGTTAATGATTTCATTAGAGAGACTTAGAGTTTTGTTAAGAGGTAGAACTATAGTAAAGTTGTTGTGAAGGAAGTTGGTTGTTGTTGAAAGCATATTTGAACATGGGTTGTTATTCTTTCTATCTTTTTGCACATTTGAATGTCAAAATGCACTATGCATCACAACAACAATCATACCCTCAGAGAAGGGTGTTCTTTGTTGAAAGATATAGAGCATTGGATTTTAGTGGCATCTAAAACTATCCAAATTCTATTCCTAATGGGGTTAGAGAGCATCTGCCAAGGTTCAATGGTGATAAATCTAAATCAACAAATAAGCATCTCCAGGATTTCAATGATGTAATAGATATTATGAGGTAGATTTTGAAGATGTTGTCGTGAGATTATTTGGCCAATCTCTAAAGGGTGAGGCAAGAGATTGGTTCTCTTATTTACCAACATGCTCTATCTATTGTTGGGTGAGTTTAAGGCAAGTTTTATAGAGCAGTTTGGTGAAAGGATTAATGCAAGTGTAGCGATCGACAATTTTATGGGCATTCACAAGGAAGAGGATGAATTAGTTCCAGCATTTAATTTGAGATTTACAAAAACATTGAGAGACATTCCTGAAGCTATTAGACCAAATGATGTAGTAGGTTTAATGGTTTACTTGGGAGCATTTGACAAAAAGATGAGTTACCAATTGAGGGACAAAGATCCTATAACCTTATATCAGGCTTATGAGGCCGCCATGAATATTGAAAACAACTGGAAATATGGAATGTCCAAGGGTTATTTATCTACTAGTGTTTGTGACCCTAAAGCACCTTATGCTGATGAAAAGTGTAAGTCAGGAATTAGAGAAGAACATCAAAATACTTATAGCCCTATTGTCCCAATTTATATATCAGTCCATAGTGTTGATCATGTAGAATCTCAAACAAGTTGTCAGTAGGTTACATGCAATGATGATCCTATGGTCTTGTTTTAGGCTCTCTTTGACATGAGAAGGCATGGGGGTGAATCAGGATATTCTCTATTTTCCAGGGTATTGAATACCTATATGGATATCCCCATGGGTTTCAAGCCTCAAGAATCTATATGCATTGATTTATTTTGTCAGATATATGATGCAAGTTTGAGTTTATTTCCTCAGAAGTTGAAGCCAAGTAATTTTTCTCAGGTTCTTGACTAGATAGGCATGGTAGAAAATGGTAAGGTTCATGTTGAAAGTAGTGACAACATTCATAGTGCTAGTCACACTAGCCCTGCTATGGGGTATGATTCAAATAATGATGCAAGTGAAGAGGGCTTGTCCCAAGCTAAGATTATTTCTCATGTTAGTGGAGAAAATATTTGTGAGCAGCCAAATAATGTGGTGTGTGTACCTAAGGATTGCATTCATGAAAATTCAAATACACTACATGATGCAACTGATGAAGAGATGGAAGCATTTTCATATATTTAGCATACTACACCATGTAATGGAACTACTAGCTGCTCTAGTGATGAGATCACAAAAGAAGTTTAGTTGTAGTCTTGTGATTCATCTGATTTAGATGATATGTTCAATGGTATGATTGATAATGAGACAATGTATTCATCATTGAGTATGCAAGAACCATGTAACCTTGATCATAATCTTACTAGTGTTGAATGTTTTGTCAGTAATGATCTTGATATCATTAGGCCTATTCATACGTATCCAATTCATGAAGTTGATTATGTTGATTGTTATTTTGTTGGTCATAGTGGCTTACATGAAGAAGAGTTTGAAAGTTTTATTCTAGATGAAGATAACATTAGCGTCTAGGATGTTGATAGCACAGGCCCACTGTCATGTGACTAGCATATGCATTATGATGAGTATGTGAATGATAAAATAGCACCATTGTTGATTAATAATATTATGGAACTTGAAAAGCATTTTGACCATGCTATCTTGATGCAGAGTGGCACAAGGGAAGCAACAAAGGTCTACTCTTCTCTCTGCCGACTCACCCACTTCACCACCTTATACAAGCAAAGTCACACTAAGGGAAAATTAGGGGTTTTGTTAACTAGACTATTGTCCAACTCTTAAGACTATTTCCACATCTTCTAATAGGTCTACCAACACCTTCCTTGCAGTTGGTTTGATCCCCAACTTCACCCAACTCTCCAACCTTCACTTGGCCTAGTGAGGCTACTAGCCCTCCTAAACTAGTTTTCTCTACACAACTTGACAAAACTAAATGACCATGCAAGCCATTGGTGGATTCTAATACCCTTTAAGGAACTCCAACAAACTTCCAAACCTCCAGGTCCAACTCTACTCCAGTAACTCAGAACACCCACTAGGTCTCTAGGCCTAATTGATCAGTTTAGGGCTAGGTTACAAAGCAAGTGGTCAAATTTGGGGTCATAGATCAGGGACAGGAACTTGGATCACCTCTACCACATCCAAACAACTCAAAACCACCATCCATTCACTCACCCTATCAGGATTTTGTCATTTACAACACTAAATTGCACAAATTTGGTCAAATACATGGTAATACTTCACCTAGGGCATCACTCCAAAAATTGAAGATTATCTTTCCCAACAAAATGCTTTTGGAATCAAATAAAGTACATCCCTAGCTTGCATTTCACCAATTTGCATGAGGTTTCATTAGTTAGAATGCATTCTAGGGCGGATTTTGTATGATAAACCCTAGAAAACAGGGTTTGAGACCAGTTCAAATAAAGATTGCAATAACTTTCTACTCAAATCACTTCAGGACCTCAAACTTGCTACATTCAAACCTTGACTCCAAGTAGTTTCAGAAAAATAACATGGATCCACCTGATCAATCCATACAGGTCGTACAACAGGAAAAAATAGGGAAAAACAGTCAGTTTTCTTTATTTCTGTGCCTAAAACTCCGTACCAAAACTTCTCTGCCGTACAGGAGTGAGATGACAATAGTATAAACTGATCCAAGTCAGTATCCAACCTCCAACAATAGTTTTCAACTGTCAAAACTGAGTTGTAACTGGCTAAATGTGTCATTGACACCATTGGCAACTTTTGACACTATGGCATTTGAATTAACACAAGGTTGTCGATGGGTTTAGCTTGTCCAATGAAATCAAACCACCATCATACTCCCTAGACCATGCAAAAACACAAAACTAGCAAATAGACTCAAAGAAAACCTCATTAAACCTACTAGGCCTAAGTGACTCAACTAGGGTCCAAGTGGACTAAGAATGAGTGAGGTTTATATGGTCACCCCAAACATCTTGACTACACAAAAGGACCTTACATCCATGGCTAAAAGCCTTATTACAAACACATTGAACAAAAAAAAAACACAACTTAGCAAAATTCTTCAAAATGCACTCTTGGGTGCCCTGCACCAGAATCAGGTGCTCTAGGAGATGGCTCGTCTCAGTTTTGGATGACGGGATACTAGTACAGCAGGGCCTTCACAATCACACGCTCAAAATAGGATGCCTCACTCCCATAGGTCTCATGGAGCGACAAGTGACACTCATAGGTAGAGGAGTAGAAGCCCTAATGGTTTTGTTGGAGGGTATCGACCTTGATATTAATTTCTCTTCTTTTTTGAAATCGTGACCCCTTGCATGGGGAGCCTATATTTCCCTTGAGAGCATTTTTTCCTAGCTCCTTGATACTCTTGTATATGTAAACTTCAGATATATCTATGAAAGTTCATCTTTTTATGGTTTTTGACTATCAGACCTATACTCATCTCTTGTGCACTTTTAGAAGTTTATGAACTTTTTGATTATGTTTTTGACCTTTCAACTCTTAACAATGTAAGTATGACAACAGTGACATGTTTTTGTATATTTTTTTGTGGCATATATATGAGATGCAGTTTATGATATGAAGATGCAAGAACACAAGAAATGCTAAAATGAAACATTTACTTCTACTGGATGTCATGAGATATGACATTGAATTTATTACTTTGAGACTTTTTTTGATTTTTGTATGAATGCAAAGTGGAACAAACATTGTGACTGCTCTTCAATACAATTTTTAGTCTAGGGGTTTGCAAGTTGTCCTAATATAAGAGACCTATTCAAGGCTGTGAGATAGGATTTAGAACTCAAGTGGGGAGTGGGAGTGAAATGGAGTGCTTCTGATTTTGGGCTTTGCTAAAGGCTAAACATTGATCCTTATCTAGATAAGACAATTTGACAAGCTTTCAACTTAGACAAGTAACAAAGTTTGATGCTCACTAGACTGAGATCATAGATGGAAAGCAAGATAGACCTGGGGTAAAGGATAAATGGGAAAGAACAAGGGTCCCTAGATATAAAATGATCCTAGAGACTACTGGACCCCTGACTTTGCTCAGCTAGTGTGTATGTGTGCTTTGTACCTTTCTTTCTCTATTAGAATGTCACCCTTGAGGCTTTGAGATTAGACTAATCTCCACCCAAGAGAACAGACATTCAACAATCTTCTCTCTTTCACTCTTTTTTTGTATCTCTCTTTTTTTTTTCTTTTTTCACTTTTTTTGTATTTTCCTCACTTGATTTTTCTCATTTTCTTGGATTTTGACTTTTTATAAAAATGAATGTTTTTTGGAACTTTCTGACATGCAAACTTGATCTCTCAATTCTAACTTTTTTCAATCACTCTTATTTTGATCACTAATTTTTTTATTCACTCATATTTTAGATTGCTTCCTTCAGAGTTTTGATCTTCCTGATGTTTTTGGCCAGGAAAGATAAGGGGCTGAGTGCCACCTAAAGTTTTTGTAATCTAGTCGGACTTCTCTACTACTAGGGAAGAATTGGGAAGGTCTACTAGCAAGCTTCCTTTGAACACTATAGGTTTGAATACTGACTTTGTTTAGACCTAACATCTTGACTTATTAAGACTGGGATCCATGTAAAGCTAAGAGCTAGGCTTTGATTAGAATCACTGGGAATGAAGGGGATAATGGTGATTAATATAAAGCTAAGAGCTAGGCTTTGATTAGAATCACTGGGAATGAAGGGGATAATGGTGATTATGAAAATGGGGAATCTCTAGGTCCTGAAAGGATGACATATATCTAGGCAACATTAAACTCCTTACTGAAATGAAAATAATACAAGAGCAAGTTACTAACAGTAATGCAAGATGAACATAGTGATGCAGAAATGCAAGAAACAAATTATTTTTGATATTTATAATTTTTTTGTGTTTTTATATTTTATGATTTTTTTGGTTTTTAGACATAGTATTTCTTGAGGTGAAAGACATTGACTATTTCACCAAATTCCTCTCCCTCCATTGTGCACAAGAGATAGGAACCATTTCTGATGTCTTCTTTGACCATATAAGGACCTATCTAGTTTGGCCTGAACTTGTGTCCTTCACCGGATCTTTTATTAATTAAGTTATCTATTCTGAGCACTAGGTCTCCCACTTGAAAAGGTCTTGTGATGACTTTTTTGTTATATTGCTTCTTCATCCTTGTGAGATAGGAATCATATCTCTAGACAACTCTTAAGCATGTTTCATCCATCATTTCTAATTTAGCTAATCTCATTGCTTGATATTCCTCATTTTCCAATAATCCTTGTAGCGACACTCTTGAACTAGGAAACTCTACTTCCAGTGGCAACACTGCCTCTGACCCAAAATTGAGGGCATAGTGGGTGGTTCCAATTAGAGTCCTTACGCTTGTTCTGTAAGCCCATAGAGCTGGATATAATTGCAAGTGCCAGTATCTTTTAGGGTCTTTTACGATTTTGACCAGTATTGACTTCAAAGTTTTGTTCGTGGCTTCTACCTGTTTGTTTCCTTGAGGATAGTAGACCGATGGGGAGTTATGGTTGATGTGGAATATCTCACATAGCTCTCTTACTTGCAAATTTTTGAATGATGAAGCATTATCTGTCACTATCACTTGGGGAATCCTGAACCGACATATAATTTGATTCAATATGAATTTGGTGATTATGGTTCCTAACAATGTAGTGAAAGACATGGCCTCCACCCATTTGGTGAAATACTTTGTCGTGGTGATAATGAACAAATGTCCATCCATTGATGGGGGAGATATCTTCCCCACCAAATCCAAGCCCCAAGTGGAAAAGGGCCAAGGGGTAATGATCGGTTGTAAATATCTTATTGGTGTGTGGTGGACATGAGTGTAGGCTTGACATTTCAGACAACATTTTATGAACTTAATTGCATCTCCTTACAAACATGGCTAGAAGTATCCCTTTCTGTGTATTTTTCTTGCCGTGGCATGACCACCAAAGTGTCCTCCATAGATCCCACTATGACATTTCTCTAGGATCTTATGTGCCTCTTGTCGACACATCGAAGCAACATTCTGTCTAAGGCCCTTTGATAGAGCACATTGTCGATTAAAACATATCTTGCAGTGAGGATGCATAATCGTCTTTTCCCCAAAGGGGTCATGTTTTCAGGGTAAGTCTTGTTTGCAAGGTAGTTTACAATATCTCTATACCAATATGAAGCAGCATATTTCTTAGATCAACCACACAAATTTCTTCATTAGGGAAATCTTTGTTTATAGGCTCCTCTTGGGGAACCGGATTGTCTACTAACCAATCTTCTATTACTTGTCCTTTGACAGACTTTTGATTGATGTAAGCTAGTTCAAACTCACTCAATAAGGTTATGAATTGGCTAGCTCTTCTTGAAAGCATGGGTTGGTTTAGAAAAGTCCTTAGTTGCTCGGATCATATCATAACCCTAGTTTCTTGATTCAACATGTAATGCCTTAATCTCTTGGTCACAAAGACTATGGCTAGACATTCTTTGTCAGCTTGGGTGTAGTTCTTCTCATATTCCAACAAGGTTCAACTTATGAAGTAGATGGATTTTTCTCTCCCACCTTCATCTTCTTGAGCTAGCATGCATGCTATGGAGATATCAGTTGCTCTGAAGTATAAGATGAAGGGCTTGTCATGTTTTGGTGGCATTAGCATAGGTGGTACCAACAAGAATTACATTACTTTCTCAAATGCATTTTGATAGTCTATCGTTCATGTTATGCCAACTTGTTTCTTTAGCAATTGATTGATGGGATGGATCTTGAAAGTCATGTTTGGTATGAAATGCCTAATTGCACCTAATTGTCCTAAAAAGGTTCTTACCACTATCTCACTTGTTGGTGGAGTTGCGTTTAGGACTACTTTAGCTGGATCAACATCAATTCCTTTTCATGAAATGATGAAACCCAACGACTTACCTGTCATAACCCCAAAAATACGTTTCTTGGGATTTAACCTTACCTTGTATTCTTGAAACCTGTTGAAGATTTTGCGAAGGTCTTCCACATGTGTTGACCTTTGTTCCGATTTAGCTAGAAGATCATCAATGTAAGTTTCCACTATTTTGTGAATGTAATCATGGAAGATATCTGTCATCACCCTTTGGTATGTTTCTCCTACATTCTTCAGCCTGAATGGAATGACTACATAATAGAAGGTTCCCCAAGGGGTGGAGAACATTATTTTGTTTTGATCAACTTCTGTAATCTTGATCTGATTATATCCCAAAATCTATCCATGAGAGGGAGGATCTCATATCCTGTAGTTGAATTGAAAATTTGGTCGATGGATGGCAAGGGGAAATTGTCTTTTGGGTAAGCTTGATTGATGTCTCTAAAATCGAGGCATATCTAAATATTTCCATTTTTTTAAAGAATTGGGATGATGTTTAACACCCAACTTGAATAATCCACTGGTTTAATGAATCCAACATTCAATAATTTCTCCAACTCTTCTTTTACCATTTTGGCCACCTATGGCTTTATGGGCCTCAACTTTTGCTTCACTAGTTTTGCATCTGTTTTTGTCACTAAGTTGTGCACTATGATTTTTGGATCTAATCCTGGCATGTCTGAATATGTCCAAGTGAATACATCAGTGTATTCAATGAGAAACTCTATGTAGTCTCCCAGTTCTTCCTCATTCAGTTCTCCTCCTAGCTTTAACATCTTAGGCTTTTCAAGTGTTATAATATTGATGTCAATCATATCTCTAGTTAGGGATGGGTGTCCTTCCTCAAACTTCTGAGGAGCAAGTGGTAAATCTAAATTCATTTTGATTTGAAGGATTTCTATCTCACTTCCAAAATAGTCCTCTGGGTGAGGAAGGAACATGTATCCTTTCTTATGGTATACTTTTGGAAGTCCATCATAGGCATGTAAATATTCAAGGATGGCTTCATCATTTTCAACGTAATCTCAGATTAGCTTCTTTGTTTGACCTATGGCATAATTTAGGATGCCTGGCAATTCTTCACTTTCTAACAATGGCTCTCCACGCACTGACACAATATATTCTAAATTTTGAAGTTGAGCATGTGGTGAAAATAACACAGCCAATGTAGCCATCAAATCTACCACTTGATTCTCTTCGCTGGGTATGGCTTTTATGGAGAAGTGGTCAAATAATTGGACCAATTTCTTAATGGTTCTTTATAAGGTCATAATCATTTTGATTTCATTTCATAATTTTCTACAACTTGATTGATTACTAATTAAGAGTTTCCAAAGGCAAAGATCTTTGTGATTCCCATTCTCATGGCTAGCATGATTCCTAGGGATAAGGCTTCATGCTTAGCAATATTGTTTGTGCAAAAGAAATCAAGTCTGAAAGCAAAGGGGAGGGTTTTTCCTTCTGGAGATGTCAAGATTATTCCCATCCCTACCCCAAGTTTGCGACTAGCTCTATCAAAATGTAGCATCCATAAGTCTTGATGATTTTGTGTTTGAGATGTTTCTCCAAATTTGTATGTGGAATTTTGTTTTTCCTCCCTTTCCTCTCCTTCTTCGATGATTTCTATTGTCCCGATTGAGAGGTTCTTGATGTCCCATTCGTCATTACTTGAAATGGCTGCGAAACCAAATGGTGCATGGGATTTGGTGGCATGAGGATCAAAGGGGAATTCTCTAAGATCATCCATTCTCTGATAAGATATGTTGTGAGTACTTGTGTTTGTTTGGCTATCTTGAGTTTCTTCTTTCGATTTCTCTTGCACTTTTAACTTTTTGTCTTTTTCCTCCTATTCCTTCCTGTAAATATTGAAAGGATCAAGGTTCTCTTTGACGATGTTGATTTTTCCCAAATGATGGAAATGGATTTCTTGAAATAAGGTGGAGGTGATGGCCTTCATGGCATGAATCCAAGGCCTCTCGAGGATCATATTATAATTGGTTTCTCTATTGATAACATAGAATTATGCGGAAATGGTTTTATTCATCAGAGTGAGTGGTAGGTTGATTTTCCCAACTGTTTGTATGTCATGACTATCATATATCCTCAATGTGGAAGTTTGTTGTTTGATTCCTATTTTTCTATATCCCATTCTTCGTAGGAATGACATTGGCAAAAGATTGACTGTTGATCCTTCGTCCACCACTACTCTTTGTATAGTGACCTCTTCGACTTGAATTTGTATGTATAGAGGTGAATCCTTTTTCTTACTTACTTCATTTTGAGGTAGTTTGGAAACATCAAATGTGAGAGGAGGTGACTCCTCTTATGTTGAACATCCCACTTCTAATACTTCCAAGAATATTTTTGGGTGTGAGGGAGAAGCTCCCAATAAATTTATCACTTGCGAAAAGACATTTTTAGTTTGATCTGCTTGTTCTTCTTCATGGATTACAAACACTTCTTGGTTTAATTCCACTTGATTGGAACTATTTTGGTTGGTCTTCCCTTTCTCATTTTGGGGTTCTTTCTCTTTTTTTTGAGATTGGAGAAGTTAGAGGAAGTTTTGCCATTGATCAGGAGTAAGTTTGGAGATAGCTTTATTATAGCCATAGCAGGTTTTTGTTTCATGACCCTTTGTTCTGTGGAACCAATAATAAGTATTAGGGTCATAGGAGGTTCAGTTTGTCCCTTGGTTTCCCTTTTGTTGCCACTTACCATTTTTGGGATTGCTTTTCACTACATTGACATCTTTGTCTGGAGAAACATTGGATGTAGTATTTTCCATTATTTTAGGCATTTTGAGTTTTCCATTAGTATCATAAATTTTCTAGCCACTATCGATGGCCACTTGATCTATTCTCAAAGCACTTTCCAATGCTTCTTCATAGGATCTATATGGTAGTTTTTGAACATCTTCTCTCATATCCTTATTCAAGGCATGTAAGAAAAGATCGCATAGTTCATGATGGTCCATATTTGGGGCATTGGTTGAGGAATAGAGGACTTGCCTCTATTTGGTAACAAAATGGGCTACAAATTCATTTGGTTCTTGCTTCATGGTGAGGAATTCTTTGATCCCTGTTCTGACGAATTTGTTCATGTCAAATGCCATGACAAACTCTCTAATTAGTTGTCTGAATGAGTGAATTAAAGCCTCTAGAAAATGATAGTACCAATCTAGAGCTATTCCTTCGAGAGTTTTCGAGAAGATTTTGGCGACAACCTCGTCCCATGGGAGGAGTTCACTTATCACAATGGTGTAGGCTTTAATATGTGAATTCGGTTCTCCCTCGCCTTTGAATTTTGGGAGATCTGGCAATGGTTGAGGCAACTACACATTCCTTACGTTTTGATCAAGAGGTTATTCCAAATACTTGAGGTATATTCCGAGAAAGGTACTTTGAGATTATGGGGTTGATAGAAATAACCCTATAGGTGGGTTTTGATAACCCACTGTTGGATTTGTTGGATTGTTCTGAACAGGAGGGTTCCCATTTAGACACATGTTGTTACTAGCATTTCATGAATAGTAGTGGAGATAGGGGGATTTTGAGATGCCCCCTAGTCTTGTTCATGAGACTTTTTCCTTCTTTTAAGAGTAGCTTGTTCTTCTTCCAAGATTCTAATCCTTTACACTAGAGTTGCAACTAAGTCTGCAGGAGTGGCAGCTCTAGGTGTTTCCTTATTTCTAGGATTTTCTCTCTAAGTATTGTCATGGTGATATGCTTCTTCTCATGCAATGTTTTCACTTTGTTCTTCTAACAAGGCAATTCTCAATGCCTCTTAAGTGTCTTTTGCTTCTTGCAGGTGTTTTTCTAATCGTTTGACTTCCTCATTTAGATGAGTACTTGATGTGCTTGTAGAAGGTTGATTGGGTCAATGTATCTCTGATCTTACCCTCCTAACTTTATGTGGTGCATTTGGTATGGCCAGATTGTTTTCCCAAGCTAGGTTGTTAAAATAGAGAGAACGCTTGGATTCTCTTTGATCTTGTTCATTATCAGAATCTTCATAGTCATAGCAGTTGGTGATTGGTGTATCTAGATGTGGCAGCACATACCTATCGAAGGAAGGAGTTTATGGTTCTCTTGAGGAAATATTCCCTTGGTTTAAATTGAGTTCCATCATATTTGAGGGTGCCATAGACACCACAGAATAAATGGAACGAATGATGGTGAAGGCAATAGAATTTGAAGTAGCGAAAGTGCCTATGAAGAATAAAGTGAAAATATTTTGATGATTTTTGTTTTAAAGCGTTGAATGTTTTTTGAGATCCAAATGACAGGAACGTAAATTACAAAACCAAAATATTCTAGAATTCATGTCATGTTCACTAAAATATGTACGCTCAAAATCATGACCTCAGTTGCTTGGGGCTGTCAGGTCAAATTTTGGCATGTACATAGACCATTCCCTCCTTTCCATGAGACGATCAACCACGTCACTCTTGCTCTCATGGAAATAGCCAGTCGAGAGGAGGTGAGACACGATAGGGGTCTAGCTCATTGGAGAGCTGCACTTCGCGGAGAGGGGTCAGCACATTCTATGGCCTTGGTTGTTGTGTGCTTCATTCAATGGTTGTTGTTGTAGAGATAACCCTATGACCCAAAGGGTCACTAGTTACTCTTCGTCTGTTTGGTTTTCTACTGTTCCACCTCTGTGTGGATAATCTTTTACTTTCGTTAATGGCTTCTTGTGTTTTAATTTGTTGAATGATTGTACATTGTATTTGAAGTTGTCTAAATGCCTCTAGTTGTTGTAAGACAAGTGAATCTTGTTGAGGTCTTGGATTGTTTTCCTCAATCTCACCGAGGACGGCCCTCATCCACTCACCTCTTAATCTTGGGCACGTGTGTGCCAAGACAAGAGATAGATGTATATAAACTGACCTTGGTTAGATTTTAGGGTTTTGACCTAAGGTGTTGGTTGACCTAGGATTTAGTTGTGTTTGACTTTTGTTCACCTTGTGATGTTATCAAGGGTTTGACTTTTGTTGACCGTGGTTGACCTTGTGATGATATAAAGGGTTTGCAATGTGTTTATGTGACTAATGTTTTTTCTCTTTTCTATATTTTTATGCATGCAAAGCTATATGAAGTGCAAACTTGTTTTTGTGCTTTTTTTGATATTTATGGAAATAAAGATGCCTTTTAATCTAAGAAGGGAAATATGAATGCAATTTAGAATGAATTTAATCTAATGCAATATTTTAGGTTTTTAGGTTTTCAAATATTTTGAAACAATCTAATCTAGAAAAGGAAATTTCTTTCTAAGTAAACTAGACCTAGGAATTTGAAAACAAATTACTCTAACATGCAAGATCTATCTATCAAGGAAAATGCAACATGTTACTAATCCCAAGAGTAATTTTTTATTTTCTAATTACTACTAATTAAATAAAAGCATAGAGGAACCTAAAAATAGAGAAGATTTATGTGACTCCACTACCCTCAGAAATCCTTGATGGCAACGTTGTATCCTCTTGAAGCAGTAGAAAGACCTCTTAATGACAAGACAACACAAAGAAGCAAAAAGAAGCTTGTAGAAGCTTGAGAAGGCTCAATGGGAGCTTTTGATGAGCACAATGGCATTGATTGAAGTATTATAATGATGCTTGAAGAGGTTTATGTGAAATCTTGATGAACAATGAATAAATACAAGGTACCTTCGTCCTGTGTGAGCATGAAAATGCTGATTGGAGAGCAAAAACTTAGCAAGAGCTATGTGCACAATGAATTTGCCTCCCTTTATGCTTGAGGGAGGGGGTATTTATAGATTGGAAGAAGGGAATTGATTGAGAAGTTAACTCAATTGATTGATGAGTTAACAAGAATTGATTAGGGAGTGAACTAGATTGATTACCCAGTAAACTCAGTTAATTAAGGAGTGATAAATCAATAATAGCTTATCACTGAAGAGGAATTGGAGTTAGAAGAATGTATGAGAAAGAATGGTTAATTTTAGATCAAATGGAGTTAATTATGCTTGTGTGGATGCATGAAATAGGCAACTCCATTCAAGGCATCAAAAATCATGCGAATTGGAAGAAAAATGAGTGAAAATAGAGATATATTGAGTGAGAAACTTGAGTTTTTCCACGGCTAGAAATGCAACAAGGTCACCTCTTTTGCTAGTAGGGTCACCTGAGGGGAGATCCTACAAAAAGAGGGTTGCCCAACGGGAGATCTAGAAAAAAGGGGTTTGAGAGGAAATGCATGATGGGAGATGGTTTAGAAGATGAAAAGGAGGTGATCTGTCTCCAAAAATAGGTCAATCATGTGCAAGAATCCAAATCTCCACTTGCACCACAAGATCTCCCGGGGGGAGATCTGGAAATAATAGGGGGAGATTTGGATTGGTTGAGTGAAACTAAAAACTGAAAATGGGAGATGGATCCAGGGGACCTCTAGAAGGCTTCTAGGGGGTGGAGAGGATGAAAAAATAGGGGAAAGGTGAAAACTCACCTACAAGATGCTCACAAGGCTTAGGAACAGGGCTAAAATCTCAAAAAATGTAAATTGACAAGTGTCACAAAAATGTTGAAAAGCGTCGAGGACAAAGAGAGAGAGAAAACGACAAAGAAGAAACAACACAAGACAAGAAAGGAGACACGTCATCAAGAGGTTTGTTGCTTAGAGGAAATTATTTCATGCTTACATGTACGTGACAAGGATTAAAATCATCATAAGGATCCTCATGGAGGATTTGCATGATTTTTGTGCTTACAATGTTAGGTGTTCTTATGGTCCACAAGGTAAACTTTCAAATGACAGAAGTAAAATAGATAGTTCTGGATGCAGAAGTATGCTATCGAACACATGTTTGAGTACTTACGAAATATGGTGAAGGTATAGATTAGCTATATGAGTGTCTGTAGAGAATCTACATGCTTCATTGTATCTCAAGTTTGAACCGCATGCAATTCTCTCTTATTTCTTGTACTGCATAAGGTACTCAAGTTAGTAAAGAGTTGAATATGACTATCCTCTAGATTACAGTATACCTAAGTTAAGTCTCTGATTTTCTCTGAAAGTGATAGATGAGGTTATGCAGATCTAGAAATGTGTTCATAATAGTGCATAAATTCATTTCTAAGAGTTTCAGATGTTTTAGTTTACCACAATGCAAAATCCTAAGTCTTGAAATATCACAGTCTGTCAGGAATGCTCTGTTTTCATTAGTTCAACATGTTTCTTGTTTTGTAGATGCATATATTGATTAGATACTTCAAGAGATTGGTGTATGGATAGTGTTGAGAAGATACATGGCTTAAAACTTGGTCCACATAGTGTTTTTAGCTTCTCCTCGGTGATGTGAAGATGGTCATGTTGTGCCTTGCACACACGCCCCATTTCAAAATAGGGGACCCCTCTTTTAAATTTGGCTTAGGATGTCAATAGATTTTTTTCATCTCCTAAGTGGTTAAGTGGTCAAAGTGAATTTTGACCATGATTGAATGATAATGTTGAAAAATCACTTCAAGAATTTGCTAAGTTGGATTTTCATATCCCTTTTGATGGCCTTGAATTGCCCTTTTGCGCTAAATCACTCTTGCACTAACCTTTTATGCTAAATTGCTCTCCAACTGACCTCTGCGCTGATTTGCCTTCTAACCGACCTGGTGTTAAAAACCTTCATCATCGACCTTGGCATTTGTTTTCCTCCCGATGGACTTTTGTGCTAAAATCAACTGTCTCCGACTAGCGCTATATCGCTCGATCACCGACTAAGTCAGATGAGGCCAAAATGCTCGCAAGTCTAAAAGACAATAAAATCCCACAAACTACATAAAGTTGAGCCTGTAGTCACAGCGCTAAAAGGAATTCTCACCGACTAGGTCCGTCACATCCAAATTCCCCACCAAGTCTGAACACATGAGAAACTATGCTAAAACCCTAATATATTGACTATACATCGCAAATTAATGGCGATTTGGCTGGGATAATAAAAAGGATAACTTCCTTCGTTTTAGTCATCTTTGCAATTGATCAAGATTTCGGAGTCCTCTTTGCAATCTTTGCTACCAGTCAAACATTTTTCTGCCATCATTGCCCTGAGTTCAATCCCGTGACCACTTCCTACATGCACAATTCAGACACTTTCTACACTAACCAGATAGGGTTTCCAAATCTTGTCTTTTTGAGCTTTCACTGTATATAGTTAGGGTTTGATTAAATGTTTTCTTTACAAGAAAAAGCCTTTAGGGTTTCCAGCTAGGGTTTTGTGCATAAACTATCTATTTTCCTTTGAAACCTAGTTAAGATTCCCTTTTGAAAATGCAAATAGATTGTCATGAGTGAAGAAGAATGATAAATTAAACAAACATTGCCGAAGTTAAACTGGAAAGACATTCAATTTTAGCATCAAACTAGAGTCTGATCGACCTGTAAACATGCCAACTCTTCAGTCGGTCGGTGACCATTGAAACCCGTGCCACACTTTGAAATTCACTCAGCGCTAAAAACATTGACCTCTGACCTACACAGTCGTGTTGTGTTTCGCCGATTAGATTGGTGGGGCCTCAAAACCCCGCAAGATTTGAAAGGTTATTTTTGTGCTAAAAACCTCCTACACTGACCTTGTGCTAAATGACCTCGTCTTTGACTTGGTCAGACACCTCGAATATCCCTACAAAATCAGTGACGTCCCAAAGTCCTGCTAAAAATAAGACAACGGCTTTACACTAAAAGTGATTCCATCCAACCCTGCGCTAAAACACTCTTTTACTGACTTGGTCGGTCAACCTCAAAACTCACGCAAGTTAGACAAAGTTAAATCCCACGCAAATATAATGCAAATGATCTCAAAAAGACTTGCGCTAAAACACAACCGACTAACTAAACAACCAATGAAAGGTCGGTGACCTCCAAAAGCTGCACAAGTCGGTAACAACCAAAATCTATGCAAATGTTAGAAGGGAATGAATAATAATAAAACTTTGAGTCATACAAGTCCATTTTCCCTGCTGAAGTTGGCAGACCTCAATTTTAGCGCTTTTATGCCTACAAGTCAGTTGATCCTAAAAGTAGTGCAAACCATGCAAAATGACTATGTTTTAAAGAATTTTCAAAGGGAAAGTGTCAGGAATGATAAAATTAATGTTATGATGCATAGATAATGATATTTTTCATGTTTTCAATAAGATTTCTTGCAACATTAAATGTTTTTTGCATGCATTAATAATGAAATTCTATAGGTGCAATGGTGATAATTGTTAGATTTGAGATTCTTTAAAAGGGTATATCAGTAGTGTTAGCAGATTCATTAAGGTTCATCTCAAACTTAGGAATGTGAAAGAATGTTCAAGGTATCAGACTTATAAGGTCTGGTCCTATAGATTAAATGATTGCCCGAGCTCAAGCCTTGAAGTACGAGTTCAAAGGAATCCCTCTAGAAACCAAAATTCACTCCAGGTGGAGTGATGTAGGAGATACAAACCTTGGTCTAATAGACCTAGATGACTTCAGAATGAGGATCTTCAGTCCAAACCCAACTCCTAGGGGTAAAATACTCAGAGACAGTGGTATATCACAAGTTGTTGCCTTCCCCACCTCAGTATAATGTGCAGAATTGTTGGCAACCTGTGCAAATAGGTATGATATCATGACAAAGACAATTCAAACAACCAACGGGGATATCCTGGCTGATTTAAGTCCACCCTCTCTAGTGGAAACGTTTGATATTCCATGGCACAAAGTCATGAGTATACTAGACAAACAAGGATTAGAGGGGACTTATAACAAAGATGTAGAGGGATGCAGAAAACATATGAATGACAATTGGGCCAAAAACAGAAGGTCTGCCCTTAGCAAATTCCCCCAAGTGCTATATAAAAGTGATTTTCATGATGAAATTGGGGATTTTATAACTTTTTTGAGCAGGATATATGGATTACCTATAGCTTCCACTTTTGAGGGGTGGATGTTTGTTATCATCATTGAGATATTGAAAGGGAATAAGTTCCATTGGGCCCAAATCCTTAGTGATAATATTCATGTGGCCTTTAGCAACTTCAAAGAGAAGAGATACTTCAGATGGACATCTTATGTCATCTATGCATTAGCAAGGAGAAACCACTATGTTAGGTTGTCCAAGATTGGAGAAGTTGGGAATGATGAGTAAACCCAAGTGAAAGTATATGAGTGTTACCCACAATTGACCTCATCTCAATCTTTGATACATTTCAAAAGGGTAAATGATGCTTTCACAATGTATATAGCTAGGTTACTGCAAGGCAACACAGCCTTGAGGATTTCCACTGAGGCAATGAATGAAATAACTAAATATGGCAGGTGGTATATCCAATTTAAGAAATTCACATATTTGAGAATACAAGGGTTCATTAGGATGGCTTATAGACTTCCCAAATATCCTGATGATAAGATAGTGCTTTTAGAGTTGTCTAGACAGTTAATACCCTGTGCTAAGAAGCTCAAACACTTGTACAGAACCAATGTTTAGTTTCCTATCAGGTTTGGCAAGGGGAACTATGCATGTCCTTCTTTAGCATCGGCAGAGCATTCTGACAAAGATCTCCAACTCCTCAACTTACACTACTACAATGCAAGGGATCATTTTGATCCAAATAAGGTGGTGGAAAGATTCATGAGTAAGAAGTTGTTCCACAAGATACACATTGAAGATTTTTGGGCCAATTGTCCAGATGATTATGAAATTATGAAGGCACATTCAAGGCTACCTCTAGCTTTCATCAAGAAGTTCCACATTATAGTAGTACCATACCAGTTACAAGATGATGAAAATGTTATGGTTAGAGGACCTTGGGAGGCTCAATACCATCAACCTATTGCATTACCAAATTGGGCAAATACAGAAGCAAGCTCATTGGATACTATCATGAGAGAACCCATCAGATTAAGCAAGGCTTGGGTAAGGGGTCAGGTGGCTACTTTAGAAGGATAGGGAATGCAACTCACTTATACATCATTAGAATCAAATAAGGACTCTGAAGGAGAGGAAGATGAACCAATCAATGTCATAGATGAGGCAGAGCTAGCTGAGAAAGATAAATCAGATAGTGAAGAACATACATCTCTATCAAAGAAGGAAAAGAAGATTAAGAAACCATCTGCAAGGCCTCCAAAAAAAGATCAACCTCCCTCTACCAGAACAAGGGCCTCCAAGAAAAGAGACATGCCAAGTGGCCCAGGAGAAGGTTCTAAAGCTAAGAAAGCAAAGGTAAGTAAGGAGGATGCTGCAACAAAGAAGGATTCTAGTCCTCCAACCTCCTTGTCTCCTGCAACCCAAAGTATAAGCCTAGCTGCCACAACTCCTATAGCTTCTACTACCACTTCTTCTTCCACCACTTCTTCTACCACTGAATCCACTTCACCTATGACCTCAGCTATCATTGCTGCCACCTCTCCCACCTCTATCATTATAGCTACTTCCTTCTCATTGGCAATTTCTTCCAACCCTATTTCCCCCACTAGTGTCACTTCATGCCCTTCCACTATTTCTACACTTACACCTTCTACTTCTTCCACTCAAATGCCTACCCCCACAACATTACCTCCTATTTCAACTATCCTTTCACCTCCTCTTCCTCTATCCCCACTACCTTTTCCTTCACCTCTTGTCATCTCTTCTTCCTTATCGGCAGTATTAGCTAACCTAACGCAAGTCAATGTGCCCCCACTAGCCATATCTTTTGCTATTCCTATTTCACAAATGCTTGCAGATTCTTTGGCCATACCACTGCTGCCTGGGATTGACAAAGTATGTGCAAAGTTAGGTTTGTATGAGCTTGAAGCAACATTTGAGGAGGAGAAAGTTGTGTTAACAGAAGTAAGCAATGAAGACTCTAATGAACCTTTGACTAACATTAAAGTTATTGATGTATCTAACAGTCCTCTAGATAAAGGTCAAATGGAGGAAGTTTTTGAGTTGGCTCAAGAAGAAGAGAAAGAAGAGGAGATAAATACAGAAAAGGATGAAGAACCAGAGCAAGAATAGAAACCACTCATAGAACTGGTTGTAATTGATAATGATGGAGACACTGAATTAAACAAATCTTCAGCACCTGAGTGGCTGCAAAGAAGAATGACATATCCTGAGCCACAAGTGGAAATAATGTAGCTTGATTTGAGTACAATCTTATCACAAGCTCAGAGGACCAAGAAACAAAAGAAAGCCAAAATACAATCTAGGATCTATAAAGATGAATCAGGATCAAGAATTGTTGAAATAGCAGTCCCACCGACTGATGTAGAAAAGGAACAAGTCAGGGCAGAAGATTATGTGATATCTATAGTTGATTTGGGACTCACCACTTGTGCTTAAAGAGTGGATGATTTTAAAGAATCAGTTACATCAATTTTGGAATAGCTAAACAAGGAAGAGATGTCCAAGAAGGATTTAAAGTAGCAGAATGAAGAGCTCCACACCTGCCTTTAGTTTTTGGTTAAGCTAGTAGATACAGGAGGAGATATAAGGAAAGTGCCCACTTTCCTATCTACTGATGAAATGGCTAGAATGGGTGAGGTAAGATCCAAATCCCAAGGTATAGAAAAATGGTTATCTAGAGTTTTTGAGATGGGATGTGAAGCTATCAACGCCTCTGCTCAAGTGCACAAAAAGCTGGTAGAATTGCATAAGAAATGGAAAGATCTGTGCGAGGAATGTGACTCTTTTGATGAATATTACAAACATATGTATCCTTAGATAAAGAGCATTAGGGATTTGCCTGCTCAGACTCTAGTTGTAGAGCATATTCTAACTAGGAACTAGCTGCCCAAGGCCATTGAATGGTACCAACAGCTGCTTTTGAGAAAAGAAACTTTTGAAAATATAAAAGAAGCATATAAACTAACCGATGAGGAGCTACAGTCTATCATATATGATATCAATGATTCTTTGAAGGATTTCCTAGAGACATCCTATGATGACTATGCCCCATATGATATCAAAAAGTATAAAGACAAATTACATAAGGTGAGTTTTGAAGGTGTCGAGCTCAGTATGGAGGACAAGTTAGATAAGGTAAGTGACCTTAGGGCCAAATTCAAGGTGTTTCAAAAGGCAGGTGCAGAGATAGAGAAAATATACAGTAGATTTAGTCAGAAACTAGAGATGTTCGACTACTGAATCAATCATTTGAAAGATCCAGATCCATCAGAAATTAATCTTGCACTTGACGCATGGCTGACTTACCGCAACAAACTGGTTGGCAAAGACAAAATCGATTTAGATGAAGAATCTTGATAATATTTTGAATATTTTAAAGATGTAATCCCGTCATAATTGTAAATTGTTGTATTCAAGGTAGCATGTGACTCTATTTTGTCTTTTCTATGCTTCTAAAATAATCTTTTCTATTAATATATTGAGTTGGCTAGTCAAATTGACTAGATTCAATGTATCTAGAGGCTATTTTTCATCTTTTTCATAGAAGACAAAATGTAATCCGAGAATTGATGTGAGTTGTTGCAATTGTATTTATTGATGTAATCTAGACCATTGGTGTCGAGTCAATCTCCACCATTCATTTGAAAACTCGGTATGCTGCTTTTCTATATAAAGGGCTGCCATTTCCATTATTTTGTAAGAGAGATTTGATGTTGAATTGGCGACTCTATGCCATTTGAAGTAATACAAAGCAAGTTTCTGCAGTAATCCTGAGAATTTGTATCTTGTGTTAGCTCGTTTTGGTTTTCATGGTTCACTTCTTGCTCTCCCATAGTTAATTAGTTGTACTTTTATAATGTTTATGGTTTGCTAAAAGTATCTAATGAATACTCTAAGTCCATACTTTTAGTTATTAGCTGATAGTAGATAACTGTGTAAAGTTAGTCTGGGCTGATCATTCATGCTAAAGTTCAATTGCATTTCACTAGTTAAGTTATGCCATTTACTAGGTATTTAACAAATGAATGTAATCTAAAAATCTGTTGACTTCCATTGAAGATAGCACCATTTTTTGTAGCACTGTAACACCCACTTCAGTTTGGTAACTTAGAAAATTGGTTAAAGTTTCTGAGTATTTGTCTATAGAAGGTAACCTATGCATTGTGAATGTCACTTAGGATTCTTCTAAAACCCTTACCTTTTGCATTTGCTTTAAAAACATCGTTAGATTAGGAATTTCAATAGCACTTTACATTGTTTTACCAACTGAAAACCATAAAAGGGTTCATGTGTGTTTGCTGCCCCAAACTTGAAGATTTGCAGATTGCATGTAAGACCCCTTGTAGGCACAGCTAGAACATACCAACTAAGAGGTTTCAAGTAAGCTAAGAACTAGCTGTATTATCCTTGGAGTAGTCTTACCTAGGGTAGGATACTTTTCAAGAGAGGTGTGAAACCAACAATCACACCTGCATTGTTGTGTGCTAAAACCACCATCAACATGTTAGTTAGCAGTGGAACTATTGTTTGGGCCAGTAGTCCAGTTTTCTTCATATGAGATGGATCTTGTTTGGTTGGTTTGGCATTGGAGGATGTGTAGTGATGTTTCTTGGATCCAGTTATGAAGTGTTGTAATTCACAACTCATTTTCTCTTCAATATGTGTTTTCTCTATGAATACCTATACAATATTACACGTTTCATCTAAAGGTCTTTTTGGTACCAACCTAATCAATGTTTTGAGTTGTTATATATATATATATATGTGTGTGTGTGTGTGTGTGTTTTAGGGCTACAACCCAAGGAAGCTACTACTCCCTGAAGAAAGCTCACTGCTATAAAAGATTACAATGATAACATAAACATGAACTGTTGTGAAAGAAGCATTTGACTTATGTTGATATTGTAGTCCTCTTTTCAGTGCCATCAGTCCATCATATAGACTTCACACACTTCATATTTCTCATTATGATATGTCACTTGCATGGAACAAATTATTCTGTTTGGAAGAATCGCATGGAGTGCCATTTGCAATGCATGGGTGATGCCTGTTGGGCAATAACCAATGTTGAGAATAAACCTCCGGAGAAAGGTCCTTCAACTCCAGATCAAATCAAAGATGTTGAAAATAACCTTTGAGCTAAAAAACCCTTGTTGAGTGCTTTGACTGATTCAAAAATGACAAATGTCTTTGGTGTAAAAACCACTCTTGAAATCTAGAAAAAGTTGGAGAATCTGTATGAAGGCAATAAATTTGTCAAATGTGCCAAGCTGCAAAGTTTGAGAGGAAAATTTGAAAATCTGAGGATGAGTGAAGATGAAAACATCACTATCTACATGCAAAAGATAAATGAACTTGTGTGTGGTATCAGGTGTGCTGGTGGAACTTTGGAAGAATCAGAGATTGTATCAAAAGTGCTTAGATCTTTACCTGATTCATACCAACATAAGGTTGCTACAATAGAGGAGATCATAATTGTCTCAGAAGTTACAAGAGATCAACTAGTTGGCAAAATTTTAGCTTTTGAATTAAGTGAGTTTGGTGATTCTCTTCCCAAGTCTGAATCTGCATTTAAGGCCAGTGTATATGGAAAACAAAGATATGATTGTTGATAACTGAGAGGGGGGGTGAATCAGTTATCCTAATTATTTCTACTTTCTGAACTTTCTTAATTAATTAATGCAGCATTAATTCAATAAGCAAACATAACCATAAATGGAAATACACATGATAATATTTTTGACGTGGAAACCCTGTTAAGGGAGAAAACCACGGGGTGATTAACCCAAGGATTATTCTCTGTTAGAAGAATAAGTAAAAACAAAATGGCACTTGCCAATTAGGGCTCACTGCCCAAGCACACTGCTCACAAGAAGGCACACTGCCTACAAGAGACACACTGTCTACAAAAGAGTGTTATACAATACTTGAACTGATTCGAAGCATCTACAAATGCTGGAGTTCAGTTCCAGTTAGGCTTAGTATACTGATCTGCTACACTTCATCTTTCCTCTTCTCTTATGCTACTTTCCTTTCACATACTGGACCTTCCTTACTGCTTCTATTCTGCTCTACTTCTTTTATTCGCACATAACCAACAACAACAACAACTCTCACAACAAAATCCAACTTGTATATATATCCGCAAAAGTGATTTCATCACCTTTCTAGTCGGCATCCAGAATAGTCAATCTTTTCACAAACTCTGATCTTTCGGATGAATCCTTGCACATCAAGTAATGCGGATCAAGCATATACTTGTAGAAGTCATCAATCTTGTCGGCCAAACATAAATTATGCCTTAAGAACCTTTTCTATCATCAGTAACTCATCTAGAATAAAGTCTGATGTTTTGTCAGACAGTTCTTCCTCTGTTCACACTGTCACTTGGGAACCCGACACTCAAGCATTCATATCTCTTTATCCTTTCCACACCGGAGGCTCAAACCTTGGAATCTATTAGTCAAGATACTCCTCTTGATTTCCTCAAGTCCGCACTTCACCAAGATACTTCCCCTGAGAGATCCGGACCTATCTGTCAGAAATCGCTGACTGCTCTATTCCTGCTTACCGAACCTCAACACTTTGCAATCTGTCTTCCGGTAAAGACTCATTATGACCTGCGGATGTGTGGGCTAACCTTTGTTGCCATCAATGACAACATTCATGAATCCATATAGTGTCTCTTGCCAACAATCTCTCCCTTTGGCATTGATGGCAACACTTAGTGAAAAATGACTAAGTGTAACACTATACTCCCCCTTGGCTGATGCTCTGTCTCTATGTACATTTTTCAGAACTCCCCCTTAGTTGGATTCCTCATTTTTCACTACTCCTCACTCCCCCTTTGACATCAATGGCAAAGGGTAGGGTCCGCACACCAAAATTTCCAAAAATAGTCTATACATATTCGCATAGGTATATATATACAAGTTGTACTTACATATACTTAAGTATGTCTGTAAAAGTATTCTTCAACTGTACAACTTCTGTCACCCAACTCTACTTCATCCTGTCCAAAATTGATATATGACCACTCAATAGAAATGCAAACACATCTGCCCTTTTTAGATATGTTGGATTATTTGTCTGGGCTGTGATTTTGGCTTCTTTTATGGCCTCATGCATGGCCTCTAGTGTAGGGACAATTAACCCTCTGAGCTCACCCAATCTACTGATTCTATTTTTCTTCTCTTTTTCAAGTTTCTTAATCTCATTCAAGACTACAACCATTTGGCATTCTTGATTTATTATGGAAGCAGTAAGTGGATCAAAATTTTGAGAAAGATTTGTCAGTTTATCCTCCTGTTCTTTCATTTTCTTCTCAATCTCCACTGTTGTTTTGGACCATGATAAACAAAATTTGTACATTTCTCCACCATCTTTAAGAGCATTTTCTAAGCTCATTATCCCAATATTCATATTTCTCCTATCATTACTTATCAACCCTTGTACCTCTGATAACCTTTTTGCAAGAAATTCCTTCCAGACCTTATCTTCTGCTGACTTTTCTAGTGAATCAAAATGTGTGCTAACACTATTGACTAGAGTTTTGAGATTACCAGAAGAGGAGGCTGTGGGATCCTTTTGAAACGATGGCATAATATTTTCTAGCACTTCGGAAGCAGCTTCTATCAACTCACAGTCTTCCATGTGAGACTTTAGGAGTTTTTCTTTAGCCTTTACATTGGCAAATGAAGCTATCTTCATTGTCTCTACCGGAGAGAGAGAATCAAAATTAAATTGTCCTTGTAGAAGCTTCGGTTCATCAATCTCCATTATTTCTTTGTTCAAGAATTCTTGGACAGTTTTTGCAGTGTCTCTTGCCGAAGACAGATGTTTCTTCTCTTCTACATTTTTAGGGCTGTCCCTTTGAGCTTTCTCTCCTTCTACATTCTTACCACTATCAGTTGTGGTTTTCTCAGTTGGGGTCTTCTCTTCCTCTGCAACCTTGGTACTGTCAACTTCTTTTTCCTTCACTCCTACTTCTTTCTCCTATATTCTGTCTTCTCCTTTAGATCTGGAAGCTGTAGGGGAACCAAAGGAGAGATATTTGTCTGTTCATGAGCCACCTCTTCCGGAATAGAGGATTCTGAGCCCTTGTCTTTACCAGAGTCCTCTGTGATGGGAATGTTGAACTTTCTAAAAGTACTTCAGAGGATCTCTTCAGTCTCTTTTGCCACTTTGTCATTTTCACCAAGCATGAGCTGATTCATCCTGGATTTGCTCCAGAACTCATCCTTGCACTCTTTAAAGATCATATTCATTTGCTGCAGAGTGATTGAAGGGAAGAGCTGAATGGTGACTTGTTCCCGGATCTCGAGATCTTTTGCTTGAGCATTGTTCTTCCTCATTTCAAGCCTTTTCTCTAAGATTTTGGGAATTAGAGAGATTATTTCAATAAAAGCTTTGTTGTAAGTGTTCAAAAACTAAATTGTGGCTTCCTCCTGAATCTTTTTATCTGCTTCATTATATTCATCATAACATTCTATTAAGGGTTGCAGGTTCCCATCCACAGTGACTACTTTTACTACAACATCCAAGGATAGAGTGGGTTTTTCAGAAAATTCCTCTTCCTTCTCTTTTTCTCCTTGACTGGTAGAGGGTTCACTGGATGATTTCTTCTTCTTCTTCAGTTTCTTTATCTCCTCATCTGATTCAGTTTCCTCTTCGTCTCTCTGACTGGCATAAGCCCTTGGGGCTTTTGTCTTTGATCTTTTCTCCCCTTTGCTAGATGCCTGGGCTTCCAGTTTTGATGTTTTTATGCTTTTGGCTGTGACAGGTGCAGATCTCTTTGATGATCTGGTCTGGGTTGAGGTTTCTACCAGAGCACTTTCCTTGCTTTTCTTTTCTGCCTCTTTCTTCTCTTCCTCAGCCCTTTCCATCTTTTTCTTGTGGGCATCAAGTGCCTCCTTTGAGATGCCAAGGCCTTGGGAATATTTTCCACTTCTTTTCTCACCTTCCTCTTGATTTCAGGTTCTCTGAGTTGCACATGAATCTTTACACTCAGCTCCTCAAAGGTTCCAAATCTTTCTACCTTTGGATCCTTTGGCTGACTTAGCATGTGTTGAACATGCACCTCCACAATTTGTTCATCAACTTCATATCCCATGGGCATGATCCATACAGTTCTTGGTTCAACTATCTCCATTAGGCACTGATCAATCTCTACCATAAAACAAACTGTGTATTTGTATTTCACAACAAGAGACTGGGGAATCCTTTCTCTTACATGCATCATGTTCTGAAAATTCTTGAACTATCCCCACAGGGCTATATTTCTTGCTTTAGCATCCCCAAGTTCATGCAGGTAATCTCTGATCTGAATTGCTACCGGTTTGTCATTTTGCCATACCCATCCATTTGATCTGGGCAGCTCATTCATGAAGTAGAAGAATAGGCATATTATTAGTCCACCATATTTAAAGGAGTTTTTCTTGTCCTTTTTGATCTTCTGTATGTTTTCCATTAGTTGTCTCAAAAGAAGTTCACAGAGATCATAATCTACATTCTTTCTCAGCATCTCATAGGCTGTGTATACTGCAGTTTCGAATACTGAATTCTCCCTACTGGAATGATATATCTTGTACCCTATTATCATAGATGCATATTTGATATCCGGGTCAGTAATATCTTCAATGGTCATTGCCCTCTTATCAAATTTTGATCCGGTGGCCTCTGTGACAATGTTGTTTTTGACATATTTGAGGACAGGAATTCCTCCGGAGGAATGTAAACTAGTTACTGCCCTAATTGTTTCCTTGGTGATCTTGCAAGGTCTATTCAGCCATAGGAAGTTATCATGCACCCTACTTAAAACATACCGGACCCATTCATCTTCTTCAAAGCAGGGGAAATGAATGAACTGATCAAAATGCTTCTCCTGGATGCCCTTATATTCTAGTTTAAGCTCAAAATCATCATCTATCAATTGTTTGTGATAGATGTCTCTTAGTCTGAATTCCCCAAACTCTTCAATATTGGCATGTATGTAAACCCTAATGTCTTCTGTGTGTAAAATGCCATGCAGAACACTAGAGAATGCTCCTATGGGATCTACCTCCAATGATTTATATGGATGTTTCTTAAATTCAGGGCAGGGCCTATCAGAGATTTTGCAATATTTGGAGTACCCATCATTCAAGGATTTAGAGAGAAATATTTGATAACGAAGAATACCTTTTGCACCTTTTGATTTCACGGATTTGGCTAGATCAATTTCTGGAAGAGTTGATTTCTGCAAATGATCTTTGATGAACTCGAGGAATTTTGATGCAGAGCTTCACTTTTCGTTTCTTCTTGAATGCAAAATGAACAAGTGATTAATGAGAAAACCCTTATATTGCTCCGCAAGCCCTAATGTCAGGTTGCAATAAATGCTTGAACTAAGTTATTCTGGTTGCTCTGTTTTCCTAGACCTGTCTTGTGAAAACACCTGTTTCATTGGAAGACTCTTCAAATCTTTTTGCAGATCTCTCAAATTTTTACTAGACCTTCTTTAGATGTTTCTCTAGAAACCCTTTGATCCGTAGATTCTCATGTGCCAATTTCAGGCACCAATTAACTGGGTGGGGGAACAAGGTTTTCTTTGTGTCTCCCCCTGAGCCAGAGGTCACCTTTTAATTTTTGGAAGGAATATCAGCACCTGAGTCTGGTGTGGATCCAACCTCTACATTCTTCGTACTTTTCTTCACCCAAATCTTGTTCATCTCATTCTTAACTTCATCCGCATTCACTTTTTGTTTACCCTTGTCTTGATTCTAATTATGGTATACCGGACCTCTTTTGTCCTGATTCTTGCTTCTACAGAATTTTGCAATATGACCGGATCTATTGCAGATTTGGCAAAAAACATTTCTTTGCATATTTGATTGATATCCTCTTGATCTGCATTGATTAGCCATATGACCTATTCTATTGCATGTAAATCATCTACCATTGAATGATTTGTTCATTTGCATATTTCTGCATTCATGAGATTTGTGACCATACCTTTTGCAATTAAAACATTGTCCAAAGAAGGATGAATTAGTCTGATTCATTCTCTTTCTGCACTGATTAGCTTTATGACCAAAGATATTGCAGTTGTGACAGTATCCATTGAAGGAAGGATATCTTTGAGCATTAGGCTGTCTTACCGGAGGACTTCTAAATCTGTTCCTTGGATTTTCTAATCCAAAATTCTTCTGACTGGATCTGAAGCTTTCTCCTTTCTCATATCCCAAACCATGCTTGTCATTTTCCCTCTTTTGACTTCCAAGAAGAACTTCAAGTTGAGTAGAGCTTATCTTGAATTTCTCTTTATATTTATTTGTTGTTTGAAGATCCCTTTTGAGAGAGACAATTTGATCCTCAAGTTTTTCTTCATTATCTTTAGCATCTTCAAGATCAGATTCAAGATGTCTGATAATTCTATCCATCTTGTGGCAATCTTCTGATTTCTCTTTGAGAGATTGTCTTAGATTGTCTTCAGTTTTTCTTTTCTCTTCAACTTCTTGGGTAAACTTCATAACTCCTGATTCCATTTCATGTCTTACCATAATGATTTCTTTTGATAACTTTTCACACAACTCAATTTTCTCCTTCAGCTCTTCATTTGCATCATTTGCTTCACCTTGTCTTGCCAATTGCTGAAGTAGCTCCTTTCTCTTTTTCATAGAGAGATTTAATTTGTCTTTTAGTTCTCTCATGAACTCATTAGCCTGTTTGAGTCTTTCCTTTAATTCATTGACTTTAGAGTTTGACTGTTCAAGATCATCAAGGGCAACCTTGAGTTGCTCTCTTAAACCATAAGCATCCATTTGAATTCCCAGATCTTCCTCAAGTTGTTAGACTCTGTTAGGAGGAACGTGGCTCTGATACCAATTGTTGATAACTGAGAGGGGGGGTGAATTAGTTATCCTAATTATTTCTACTTTCTGAACTTTCTTAATTAATTAATGCAGCATTAATTCAATAAGCAAACATAACCATAAATGGAAATACACATGACACAATATTTTTGACGTGGAAACCCTGTTAAGGGAGAAAACCATGGGGTGATTAACCCAAGGATTATTCTCTGTTAGAAGAATAAGTAAAAACAAAATGGCACTTGCCAATTAGGGCTCACTGCCCGAGCACACTGCTCACAAGAAGGCACACTGCCTACAAGAGACACACTGTCTACAAAAGAGTGTTATACAATACTTGAACTCATTGGAAGCATCTACAAATGCTAGAGTTCAGTTCCGGTTAGGCTCAGTATACTGATCTGTTGCACTTCATCTTTCCTCTTCTCTTATGCTGCTTTCCTTTCACATACCGGACCTTCCTTACTGCTTCTATTATGCTCTACTACTTTTATTCATACATAACCAATAACAACAACTCTCACAATAAAATCCATCTTGTATATATATCTGCAAAAGTGATTTCATCACCTTTCTAGTCGGCACCCGGAATAGTCAATCTTTTCACAAACTCTAATCTGTCAGCTGAATCCTTGCACATCAAGTAATGCGGATCAAGCATATACTTGTAGAAGTCATCAATCTTGTCGGCCAAACATAAATTATGCCTTAAGAACCTTTTCTATCATCAGTAACTCATCCGGAATAAAGTCTGATGTTCTGTCAGATAGTTCTTCCTCTGTTCACACTGTCACTTGGGAACTCGACACTCAAGCATTCATATCTCTTCATCCTTTCCACACCAGAGGCTCAAACCTTGGAATCTATCAGTCAAGATGTTCGTCTTGACTTCCCCAAGTCCACACTTCACCAAGATACTTCCCCTGAGAGATCTGGACCTATCTGTCGGACCTTGCTGACTGCTCTGTTCCTGCTTACTGGACCTCAACACTTTGCAATCTGTCTTCCGGTAAAGACTCATTATGACTTGCGGATGTGTGGGCTAACCTTTGTTGCCATCAATGACAACATTCATGAATCCATATAGTGTCTCTTGCCAACAATGATCCGGGTGAAAACTCTTCTACAAGATCAAACCGATTCATGAAGACAAGGAAGGATCTTGAAGATGTTGAAATTGAAACTGCATATCTTGAGGCTCTTCTTGCCAAAAGATTGCCAACGGGATCCAGTAAGTATGAAGGAAAATTGCCACTCAAATGTTTTGCTTGTAATAAGATTGGTCATTTTGCCTCAAGATGTTTGGAGAGGTTTTCAAAACCAAACCCTAATAGATGCAAAAATTAGAACAAATGTTACTATGTCTAAGAATCTGGAGAAGAAGGAGTCATAGATGATGAATCTGATCATGGAGGTTCCTCTGAAAATGATTGGGTGTTCATTGCCATCAAAGAAGAAGATTCGGTGTCTATTGAATCTACTAGCTATGCAAATATGAGAGTGCCTTGGTTGCTTAGGTTATTGAGAAAGATGAATGGATGATTGATAGTGGATGTTCTCATCATATGACTGGAGACAAGAGTAAGTTTGTGAATTTTAAAAATTATGAAGGAGGGCTTGTGAAATTTGGAGATAACTCAGTTGGTAGAATCAGTGGTAGAGGATCCATCTCTTTTGATGGTAAGAATAGTACCAATGATTTTTTGTATGTGGAAGGACTAAAACATAATCTTCCCAATGTTGGACAGTTAGTTGACAAAGGTTATGATCTTCGATTCAAGGATGGAAAATGTAGAATCTTGAAGAGCTTCGGAACTAAAATTGCATCCGGTACTCAAACTAGAGGTAACATTTTTCATCTAAGTAGTTCTGGCAAAAGTTGTTTGATTGCTCAAATAGATCAAAGTTAGTTATGACATAGGAGGATGTGTCATGTGAATTTTGATAACATTGTCAAAATAAATACCACTTAGGCTGTAAGAGGTCCTCCAAAACTTGTGAAACCTAATAGCATGTGCAGAGAATGTCAATTGGGGAAATAGAGCAAAATTTCATTCAAAAGTAAGGAACAATCTTCAAGTGGATGATTGGAACTGGTACATACTGATCTCTGTGGTCCTACTAGAATTATGAGTGTGCAAGGAGATAGATATTTCATGTTGCTAATTGATGATTACTCTAGAATGATGTGGGTAACTTTCCTAAAGAAAAATTAGAAGCTCTTGACAAATTTAAGGTGTTCAAAGTGAAGGTAGAAAATGAGATTAGTGAAAAATTGAAATGTCTGAGATCTGACAGAGGTGGAGAATTTACTTCCAATGAGTTTGATGCTTTCTATGAAAATCATGGCATAAAAAGATAGTTATCTGCACCTAGGACTCCCAAACAAAATGGAGTTGTGGAAAGAAAGAACTAGACCATTCAAGAAGCTACCAAGACCATGATTACGGAATCAAATGTTCCTCAAGTTTATTGGAGAGAAGTTGTAAGTACTACTATCTACACTCTTAACCAGGTGCAGATCAAAGGCAATTCTGGTAAGACCCCTTATGAACTATGGTTTGGTCATCCTCCTACTATGAGATATTTCAGAGTTTTTGGTAGTAAATGCTATATCAAAAGAGATGAGGATTTAGGCAAGTTTGATACAAGAAGTGATGAGGGAATATTTTTGGGGTACTCTCCTCAAAGTAAGGCTTACCGGTGCTTTAACAAGAGGTTGAAAAAGATTGTTGAAAGTGCTAATGTTAGAGTTGATGAGAGCAAGGAAGGACATTCTAGGTTCTACGGATATGATTCAGATGATCAAGATGAAAGTCAAAGTCAAGGAAGGTTAGTTCAAACTCTAACTCAGATTCAGATTGATCTAGAAACTCTAGGAACTCAAGAAAATAGTACAGATGTTAAGGAACAAGCTCAAGAAACATAAGTTCAAGCAATTCCCAAAACCCCTAGGTATGTAAGAATGAATCATCCTAAAGATCAAATCATAGGAGATAGAAATAAAGGTGTTCAAACTAGGAGAAGAGTTGCTGAAGATCAAGAAAAGATTTGTTTGATTTCAAGGATTGAACCTAAATTAGTAAGTGAAGCCTGTAATGATGAAAACTGGGTAAAAGTAATGGAGAAGAATTAATGCAAATTGAAAAGAACCACACTTGGGATCTTGTTCCTAGACCTGAGGATAAAAATGTGATTAGAACCAAATGGGTCTTCTGGAATAAACTAAATGAAGATGGTGAAGTTGTAAAAAACAAAGCAAGGTTGGTATGCAAAGGCTATTCTCAAGTAGAAGGAATTGGTTTTGAAAAAACTTTCGCTCCAGTGGCAAGAATAGAGGCGGATTGTTTCTTGCATTTGTTGCTTTAAGAGATTTTAAAGTGTATCAGATGGATGTCAAATCAACATTCCTAAATGGAGATTTGGAGGAAGAAGTCTACATTGAGCAACCGGAAGGATTTTAGTTGTCTGATCAGGGAGATATGGTTTGTAGACTGAGAAAAGCCTTGTATGGACTCAAGCAAGCTCCAAGAGCCTGGTATGCAAGATTGGATAAATATTTAATTAAGATAGGTTTTAGCAAAGGTACTGCTGATGGTAATCTTTACTTCAAGATTAATCATGAGGACATCCTGATTGTTGAGGTCTTTGTTAATGATATCATTTTTGGTGGAAATGAATGTATGTGTAAAGCATTTACTGATCAGATGAAAAGTGAATTTGAGATGTCAATGTTTGGAGAGATGAATTTCTTCCTAGGTCTGCAAATTGTTTAGTCAGATAAAGGTATTTTTATATCTCAGTCCAAGTATGTGAAAGAATTGCTGAAAAAGTTTGGAATGGAAGATTCAAAGCCAGTAGGTATACCTATGGTAACTGGATGCAAGTTAAGTAAAGATGATGATTCCCCCAAGGCAAATCAGAAAAGATATAGATCAATGATTAGAGGATTGCTCTACCTAACTTAGACTAGATCTGACATCATGAATGTCGTTGGACTTGTTGCTAGATTTCAAGCTAATCCAAAAGAATCCCATGTTGTGGTAGTCAAAAGAATTTTTAGATATCTCAAGGGGATAATTGATTATGGATTGTGGTATCCAAAGGGCAATGATTTCACTCTTCATGCATATACAGATGCTGATTAGGTAGGAGATGTGGATGATAGAAAAAGTACTAGTGGTGGTGCATTTTTCTTGGGAAGAAGATTGGTCTCTTGGATGAGCAAAAAGCGAGAGGCAATATCTTTGTCTACTACAAAAGTAAAATATATAGCAGCAACAAATAATTGTACTCAGGTTCTATGGATGAACAAAATGTTGATAGACATTAGAATTGTGTTTGAGGAACCAGTCACAATATTTTGTGATAATTCTAGTGGAATGAGCATCTCAAAGAATCTAGTGTTGCATTCAAAGACAAAGCATATATCTATCAAGTTTCATTTCTTGAGAGAGAAGGTAAATGAGAATGAAATCAAGTTGGAGTTTATGCCTTCCAAAGATTAGATTGCAGTTATCTTCACAAAGCCTCTTCCCAAGGATACCTTTGAGTATCTCAGAGAGAAGTTAGGGGTTATTACCCCTTCAAATCAGAGATAAGATGCATTGAGGTGCATCAGTCCAGTGGGATTCTCAATCATATCTTGAGATCCAGATTGATGTTGAGAAAATACTACTCTAAGGAGTAGTCAGTATGCAAATGTTGGAGATCAGTCTGAAATAAAAAGGGGGAGTAAAGATTGCAAATATGTACCCTTTTCCATTGACGTCAAAGGGGGAGAGAAGACATGTGAAAAACTAATTGCTGATGATAGGGGGAGCAATGAAGGAAGTGGTTGCAAAAGTCAGGGGGAGAAGTTCTTGTCATGATGGTTGAATCAATTTTTCACAACATATGTTGCCATCAATGACAAAGGGGGAGATTGTTGCAAATATGCTCCTAAGTAGTGTTGTCATTGATGCCAACATATTCTTGCTGTCATTAGTGTCAACTGTGCCTTATTTTGTTACCTGTTCAGGAGACTAGAATGTTGAGGATATTGAGAAAATTAATGAAGACTCAATGTTTGCAGACCTTATGGCTGTGTAGAGGATTGTCAGAGGTTGTTCCAATTAAGAATTGAGAAGTCTGCATGAACATTTGAAGAAGTTATGGCCATCTAAGTAGAACCAGATCTTGTAGTATTCAAAAGAGACAAAGTCACAGTCAGTTGGTCCGGATTGCTTCACAGTGAAATATTATAGTCTGTGGATCTGAAGACATGTTTGGGAAGTTAGTGTGTACCATCAACTCCAGTAGTTTGTGGTTTGGTGGTCTGCAAGCCATCCTTGTAGTTTGACAGTCATGGCAGATAGTGTTCTTGAGGTTCCAGAGGAAGATACAAATGATTCTAGTAATTTGGTTTAGAGTGGATGTTATTGGTGAGTCCAATGTACTTGTGGAAGTCTCTAGATCGTGTGGCTACTATGTTGGAGGTCTGCATTGGAGTTTGAGCTTGTTATTGAAGATTTCCTCTTTGAAGTTGATATTCTTCCTAGTCTTGGCCGACCAGATGTTCCTAGCATGTTGTAGATGATCTAAAGATCATTTTATGAAGCATGGCATGTTAGTAGAGGAAGATTCAAGTCTTAGCTATGTTTGGCCGATAGTGTAAAGATTCGCGTTAAGTTTGGCTGACCTTGTTGATCATTCCAAGGTTGATGAAGTGTATAAATACTTGTTAAAGAGTTGTTAGAAATCATCCTTGAGAAAAATAGATTAAATCTAAATAAAGGATCAGAAGCAGAGTAGAGAAGAAAAGGAGTGAGAGCAGTGTAGAATGAAAAGTTAGTGAAGAAGAATTTGGGGCAAAGAAGAAGTTTTGTGAGCATTCATTGAAATTAAACCAGGCATGAAGTAGATGCTACTTCTCAGTTAATTGTTTCTGTTCTAAATGAATTTTGTAGGTAGTGAGCCTCTCTTTTGAGGAGTGAGCTTTGGACAGTGTGCCTGAAGGCATGTGCCTTCTATTTTTCTAAAGTACTTTTAACAGGGTACAAATCTTTATGGGTTAACCCCCACCATGGTTTTTCCCTTAACTGGGTTTCCACGTCAAAATCTTGATGTCAAGTGTGTTGATTATGTTTATGCTAACATGTTGTTGATCTATGCTTTAATGTTTACATCATTAATCTGAGAGTAAGTTAATAAAGAAGGTTAAAAGAAAAAAAAGTTTATTTTGTGTGACAGCTGATTCACCCCCCCTCTCAGTTGTCTAGTCTAATTCCAACATCAAACACAATCCTCCATGCCATGACACGCTTCTACAATCTTCAATGCATCTCTGTAAATGATGAATTCAACCAGGTTGGCCAAGACTTATGATAACACTGGGTCTGCAAGAACATTCTTCATTCATGATCCAATTTTCCTTTTGAAGACCAATCCAAAGGTAGGAACATGATCAGGAGACATCCACAAGCACATTATAATCACCAAGAACAACCGCACAATCTCTAATCAGTCTATCAATAAGATTCTTCAAACTGAAGCACAAGAATAACACTAACAACCACTATCATAAGCAAAAGATAGCTTGCGGAGCACCAAATCACACACCATTGCAGTTGAAGGCACTTAACATTATCACATAAATAATTCCAGAATTGCAAACCAAAATACTTCAATGCGGAGGAATGTGGAACAAAACACTTTCTCCCTGTCACCACTAAACATATAGAAAAAGTAGTTTTCACACTGGTGAACACAATTACTTAAATCTTCATTTTGGAGGTTCAACCTTGGAATATAACATATTTAGACAAGCTTCTAAATATCTTCCAATCTGCAAGCAAAGATATATATTCTACATGAAATGCAGAGCATTCTTCTGGATTGTTCTTCTGCATGTAATGCACTATTTCTTCTACAATTCACTATTTTTACTAGATGAACTAATTTTCTCAATATCCTCAACATCTATGAGCAAGTAACAAAATGAGAGAGCAGTTGACACCAATGACAACATAGATATGTTGACATCAATGACAACACTGATTAGGCACATACTTGCAACAATCTCCCCCTTTGTCATTGATGGCAATATATGACGTGAAAAACTAAAAAGATCATCAAGACAAGATTCTCCCCCTTTCTCTTTACACATCTGCATTTTTCCTCCCCCTAAGTTTTTCACATGATTTCTCTCCCCTTTTGACATCAATGGAAAAGGGCACATACTTGCATGTTGTTGCTTTGATCCACTTACCTTATCATAAACATCTAGCTACTCCCCCTAAGAGATATCCTTCAAAACATCAATCCAGATCAAGGAATGACACTTTGAGCTCCACTAGTTTGATGCATTCCTATGCATCTTAGTTCAGGGTAGGAGGGGTAATGACACCTAACTTTTCTTTGAGATACTCAAAGGTATCTTTAGGCAAAGGCTTAGTGAAGATGTTTGCAATCTGATCATCCTTTGTGGACACATATTCTAACTTTACTTCATTCTCTATCACTTTCTCTCTCAAAAAATGCTACATTATTGATATGTGCTTTGTTCTTGAATGCATCACCAGATTTTTTGAAATGTTTATGGCATTTGTATTGTCACAAAAGATTGCAGTTGAATCTTCATATGCAACTCTTATATCCTTTAATATCTACTTCATCCATAACACTTGAGTGCAACAACATGTTGTAATATACTCTACTTCTGCAGTTGACAAAGAGATTGAATATTATTTCTTTCTTAGCCAAGAAACTAGTCTATTACCCAAGAAGAAAGCACCTCCACTTGTGCTCTTTCTATCATCATCTCCGGCCCAATCTACATCTGTATAAGCATTGAGAGTGAAATCATTGTCCTTTGGATACCATAGGCCATGATTTGGAGTACCTTTTAAATACCTTAGAATTCTCTTGATTACCATCACATGTGATTCTCTTGGATCGGCTTGAAATCTTGCAACAAGACAAACTGCATGCATAATATCAAGTCTAGTTTGAGTTAGATAAAGCAATCCTCCAATCATGGATTTGTATTTTTTCTGATCAACCTTAGGTGATTCATTAGTTTTTCTCAACTTGCAGCCAGTCACCATGGGAGTACACACTGGTTTAGAGTCTTCCATCCCAAACTTTTTCAACAGCTCTTTCACATACTTAGACTAAGATATGAAGATTCCTTTATCTGATTGATTTATTTGCAGACCTAGAAAGAAATTCATTTCACCAAACATGGACATCTCAAACTCTTTTTGCATTTCACCAGCAAATTTCATACACATACCTTCATTGCCTCCAAAAATGGTATCATCAACAAATACTTCAACAATTAGTATTTGATGTCCATTAATCTTGAAATAAACATTACTATCAGCAGTACCTTTATTGAACCCTAACTGTAGTAAGTACTTATCTGACCTTGCATACCATGCTCTAGAGGCTTGCTTGAGTCCATACAAAGATTTCTTCAATCTGTACACAACATCTCCTTGGTCTGATAACTTAAATCCTTTTGGTTGCTCAATGTAGACTTCCTCTTCCAATTCACCATTTAGGAATGTAGACTTTACATCCATCTGATACACTTTAAAATCTTTGTAAGTTGCAAATGCCAGGAATAATCTAATTGCTTAAATCTATTTTTTCTTAGAAAGTCTGGGAACTAATTCCCAAGTATCATTAATTTCTATCTACTTTAGCTCTTCCTCCATAGCTTTTACCCAACTTTCATCATTACATGTTTCATTCAGTGTCTTTGGTTCAATTTTTGAGAGAAAATAGTAATTCACTTGTTCTTCTGTAGCTCTTCTCCTTGTTAGTACACCTTTACTTTTATCACCTATAATCTGATCTTCAAAATGATTGATCCTTACATATTTGGGAGTCTTGACAACACTTTCTAGAGTTTCTTCTTCATCTTGACTATCTTCTTGCTTATCTTTCTCTTCATTTACGATAGTCACAAGTTCATCTGGTTCATAACAACTTAGATCTGATATTATTTCTTTTCCATCATCTACCTTCACATTTGTACTCTCAACAATCTTTTTGAGCCTTTTGTTGTAGCACCAGTAAGCCTTGCTCTTGGTAGAATATCCAAGGAAGATTCCTTCATCACACCTTGCATCAAACTTTCCTAGATCTTCATCTCTCTTGATATAACATTTTCTTCCAAAGACTTTGAAATATTTTACTATGGGAATCTTTCCATACCATAATTCATAAGGAGTTTGAGTACCATTACCTTTCACTTGAACTATGTTTTGGATGTAAATAGCAGTATGAATAACCTCTTTCCAAAACACTTCTGGTAGATCTACTTCCTTCATTATTGTCCTAGCAGCCTCTTGAACTATCCTATTTTTCCTTTCCACAACTCCATTATGCTAAGGAGTCCTAGGTGCAGACAATTGTCTCTTTATGTCATGCTCTTCACAGAAAATGTTGAATTCATTTGATGTGAACTCACCTTTTCTATCAGACCTCAAGCATTTGATCTTCAACTCTATTTCATTCTCAACCATTTCTTTAAAAGATTTGAACTTCTCTAGGGATTTTGATTTATCTCTTAGAAAAGTAATCCAAGTCATTCTAGAATAATCATCAATAAGTAGCATGAAGTACCTATCACCTTGTAGACTTCTCACCCTTGTAGGACCATAGAGA
The DNA here is from genome assembly GCA_027924645.1 of Cunninghamia lanceolata. Classification (NCBI taxonomy): domain Eukaryota; kingdom Viridiplantae; phylum Streptophyta; class Pinopsida; order Cupressales; family Cupressaceae; genus Cunninghamia; species Cunninghamia lanceolata. The sequence goes on along the minus strand of BSBN01000916.1, from coordinate 12,671,998 downwards.
TCTATATGCACTAGAAAGAGGAAACTGACAGATAATTGTTCTTTGCTCTTGAAACTTGTCCTTGTCTTCTTTCCCAACTAACATTCCTTACAAATTGCATTGGAGGGTTTCACAAGTTTTGGTAAATCTCTCATAGTCTGACTTGAACTTATCTTTATTAGATTATCAAAGTTTATATGACACATCCTTTTATGCCATAGCCAACTTTCATTTGCTTGGGCCAATAGACAGTAATCATTAGTTCCTCTTAATTGATAGATGTTACATTTTGTCTTCTTACCAATAGCAATCACAATTCTAGAGCTTTCCATGATCTTACACCCATTGTATTTGAATCTTAGATCATATCCTTTGTCACACATTTGACCAACACTCAAAATATTATGCTTCAAACCCTTCACATAAAGAACATTGTCAGTATTATGCTTTCCATCAAATGAGATAGATCCTTCACAATTCTTACCAGCTGCATTATCTCCAAACCTAACCAATCCCCCGTCATACTTTTCAAAACTTACAAACTTGCTTTTGTCACCAGTCATGTGATGTCAGCATCCACTATCAGTAATCCATTCATCCTTATCTTTCACAACCTGAACATCCAAAGCACTTTCTTCCACTGGTTTTTCTTCCTTCACATAGCTAGCAGAATTAGTAGATACATGATCTTATTTGATAGCAATAAATAGGCATTCATTTGCACTAGTACTAGCATCATCAAATTTATCATCAGTCACACCCTCATCATCAAAATCTCTGACATAGTAGCATTTCTTTAGAACTCTAAGCCTGCTCTCATATTTTTTCTTATTTCTTTCAATTCTTTCAGGACATCTAGAACCATAATGACCTTTACCACAAGAGAAACATTTAAAAGGTAATTTACCCTTGAACTTATCAGAGCCTCTTTGTAGCCTGTCAACAAAGTTAGCTTCAATTTCATCAAAGTCATCATCCGCTTTGTATTTCTCAACTTTGGAAATCTTTTCTGAAGTATTGGCTTTAAAAGCCAATTCAATTTTAGGCAGAGCATCACCAAACTCTCTCATCTTAAAGGCTATAAGCTTTCTAAGTAATTGATCTCTCTCAATAGTTTTCATAGTCATAAATTCTTCAATAGCAGCTACCTTGTGGCTATAAGACTTTGGTAGTGATCTGGGAATTTTCATCACAATTTCCTTATCAGTGAGAGTTCCTCCCATACCTTTTATTCCAGTGACAAGATCATCAACTCTTTGCATAAAGGCTATTATGTTTTCATCTTCATTCATCTTCAAACCTTCATATTTAACTTTCAAGCTTTGTAGCTTGGCTTCTCTTATACAATCATCTCCTTCATATAGATTCTTTAGCTTCTCCCATACCTCATTTGTAGATTTAAGGTCCACAACTTTTGTCAACACCGAGTCACTTAAGGAACTTAATAGAGCATCCTTTTCTTTGACATCGAACTCATATTCTTTGATATCATCTTCAGTTGTTAAACCACCTTCAGGCATGACAAACTGTGACTGTGTAGCTAGCCATACTTTATAACCAAGACATAGGAGATGGTTTTTTATGTGTACCTTCCAAAGAGCATAATTTGTCCCATCAAACTACGGAGCTTCCTTCTTATAAGAGATCTTGGATCTTCCTCAAGCTATTAGACTTTTCTTTAGAGGAACCTACTCTAATACCAATTTTTGAAATACACTGCACAATTGAGAGGGGGGGTGAATCAGTTGACACAAAAACTTCACTTCACATGCAGATCAAACCATCAACAACTTAATTATTCATATTCAGATTCAAACAAGAAAGTGTGTAACCATTAAATTAATCACAATCACACATTCAACACAGTAGACACCATATTTTTATGTGGAAAACCCTAAAAATGGAAAAACCATGGTGGGTGTTAGCCCACAAAAATATATACGTTATAGAAATACCAAAAAATAGAGGCTCATTGCCTACAGGGCTCACTACCCAAAATGCTCACTGCACAAATGGCTCGCTGCCTAAGGATGGCTCACTCCCAATGGGATGGGTCACTACTAAAGGGTGGCTCACTGGTAAGGTGGTGAATTGATTGAATAGCATCTACTCCATGCCAGGGTTTAGTTCATTGAAGCACAAAATGACTCCTCTGTTCTACTCTTTTCACTTTCGTACTTATTTTCTCATATTCACCATACCCACACACTTTCACAACTTCATTACATACTTACAATTCATCAACCTTGGAATGTACATCAAGGTCAGTATTACATTCATCAACCGTTGGATTAATCTCCAAGGTCAGCATTACAAACATACATAAAATAGGTATGAACCTAATGCAATTTTGGCTAAGGAAAAGATGTAAGAATGTATACAAATCACACCACACCTTAGCTGGCACTCAAACACAATCCTCCATGTCATGACACACTTCTACAATCTTCAATGAATCTCCGCAAATGATGGCTTCATCCAAGTCAGCCAAGACTTATGATAGCACTGGTTCTGCAAGAACATTCTTCATTCACGATCCAATTTTCCTTTTGTGAGCCAATCCAAAGGTAGGAATATGATCAAGAGACATCCACAAGCACATTATAATCACCAGGAACAACTACACAATCTCTAATCACTCTGTCAATAAGATTCTTCAAACCATAGCACATGAACAACACTAACAACCACTGTCATAAGAAAAAGATAGCTTGTGGACCACCAAATCATGCACTATTGTAGTTGAAGGCACTTAACATTATCATAAATATAATTCCAAAACCGTAGACCAAAATACTTCAATGCGAAGGAATACAGAGCAAAACACTTTCTCCTTGTCACCACTAAACATACAAAAAAAGCAGTTTTCACATTGGTGAACACAATTTACTTAAATCTTCATTCTAAAGGCTCAACCTTGGAATATAACATCTTTAGATAATCTTCTAAATATCTTCCAATCCACAAGCAAATATATTTATTCTACAAGAAATGCAAAGCATTCTTCTGGACTATTCTTCTGCATGTAATGCACTATTTCTTCTGCAACTCACTATTTTTATCGGATGAACTAATTTTCTCAATGTCCTCAACATCTATGAGTAAGTAACAAAATGAGAGCACAGTTGACACCAATGACAACATAAATATGTTGACATCAATGACAACACCAACTAGGCACATATTTGCAATAGTTAGGTCCCATGCCGACACCTCAAGTTTGAATTACGAAATTCTTAGCGAGAATGTTTGTAGTTGCATATATAAGCATGTTTAGGTTTTCATTTGTAAACTAGAAGATGATTGTGAACTTTTGGTGAACTTGTGATTTCAAGATATTCATTATTGCAAAGCAGAGAATTGTTATTATGTTTGTGACTACAGATTTGACTTCATCTTCTCATGTGATTGAAGAGCCTTCATTTATGTGAGATATACACTTCAAGGTGATATCTATTGTGTTTCCTATCATTTATCATTTGAATTTCTACCTCTATCCCATAGGGATACACACTCTTTATCTAACAACGGTATTCGAAAGACTTGAATATCTCTCTGGAGCTTGATTGAGGCAAGCCTCTAAACACCACAACCCCAACCCACTTTTCTATGATTGTAGGTTATAGGTTTCAGAAGCAGAAGAAGTGGAGTTGCAGGGAGGCATTACAGACTATCCAAAGTGCAGAGAAAAAAATAAATTTAAGGCTTGGACTAGGGTGCCTACTCATTAGTCCTTTGGATTATGAAGCGGTGAAATCTTTGTGATAGCAGGATCAAGTTGCAGCTATTCTTCATAGATCCTGACAAAAGCAGGTACACTGGACTAGGGCACCTACTCATTAGTCCCCAACTTTTCCTCACACTGAAATTCAAAATCTAGTATGTATTTGGTTGTCATTTGATATATCTGTGTGTGATCATTTTCCATGATTTGTCCATTTGTTTATAATTTTATGAAATTAGGGGTTTGAGCATAATTGGACTTAATTGAACAACAAATTCACACAATTCCAAGCTTCCCCTATGTTCCAAGTGACATGAGATCTATAGTAGAGTTCTCTATTCAGTTGAATGTCATTAAATATTTAGTGGTTAAAGGAGGATCAATACAAACCCTTGAAACAAACCAAAAACTTATCTTTTCCCCCTTTTTTACTATTAAACAATATCATCAATATTGGGTGACTTATGACGATTTTATTATTTTTCATAAATCTACATTTCAAGATGAAAATCAATCAATTTTTTAGATATCTTTACATTTCTAGAAATATTTTAGAAATTTAGTAGGGCTCTATTCTTTTCATTTTTATTTTTGAGGTCAAAAAAGTTACGAAATAATCAAATCTAAGTCGACTATGGAATTTTCATAAATCTTCTTTCTAGACCGCAAATCATTGAATTTTTCTGATATTTTTACATTTCTTGAAAGATCTCAGAAATTTAGTAGGGGTTTGTTCTTTGCATTTTATTTTTGAGGAGAAAAATATTACAAAATAACCAGGTTTAGTTTAACTATGTGAAAAAATCTAAAACTACAATCTTGTGATGAGCATATCTTCTATCTACATCTATTTTTCTACATTGAATAACATTACTTTCTAATCTTTTCAAGAGTTTTATTATCATTTATAATAATTTTCTTGCAAGAAAATTATTTGTCCAAGGATATCTTTCAAACTACTAACAAGTTTGCTGCAAATTCATAGGTCAAAGAACAAACAAACTTGAAACTACTAATGTATAGGTTTGATTGTTGAAGACTTGTATTACTCACTAATATAGGCACATTAATTAACTTAGGTGGTTAATCACATTGTATGTTGTGTTTGTGGAAATGTGTAGACTAAAAGTCACATTTCCTTTGTGTTTAGATTAGATCCCAAGATTGAATTAGTGTGTGCATGCTCTCCCCTTGCACCTAGTACAAGCCTAGGGATCTAAAACACCTAATTTATGAAATTTTCCCTTCAGGAGGCCTACTTGTGGATTTCATCACTTTAAGGGATGACCTCAACCATGTGCTCTAGCATGGCCAATCAAAGAGGGATAATGAAAGTTGTACCCCAATCAACTAGTTATATCATCATTGGCATAGGCTTGGGGCCCTGCGTGATTCCAGACACAAGGTGAAGAGATCTTTTGAGATCTTTCTTTGGTCTCATGCCTTCAATAGACTAGTGTTCACAAACTTGAGCCCTCATACCTTGTGTATATTGGGGACATCCCTAGAGAGCTTATTGAAACCTAGTTAAGACCTCTCGGCCAATATTTTAGTGTGGTGCAAGGGTTAGTAATCAACCCTAAAGTTACTCACCATATACCTCCTTAAGCTAAGATAGAAGGTTTCTTTGGGCAAGGTGTCAAGGCCTCTAAGGAAAGAGATAGGGTGAGCGCTCACCACTCTCTCCCTATCTATTCACTCTTAAAAGGTATTGAGTGTGGGACCACACTAGGAGTCACTCCCACTTTAATAATCTTAAGCTTGTTATTATGCTTGGAGTGTCTTCATGATACCCATCTATCTCCCAATCCAAATTCCAAAATCCTTTACAAATCTATGCATGTATGTTTGCCCAAGGTCAAGTTTTAAGCCATACCTAAATACCTTCTAATCACTCATTTTCATCCAAATCCAATCCAATCAACTTCATCCTAATCTAATCCATATAATCTCCTAATTATCCTACATATCCCCCTAATCATCACATTCATTCCTCTTATTCACTTCATCCCAACTATCCTAATCATCCTAATCACCTATCCACACCATCCCAATCTATCCCCAATCCAATATTAATCCATCATCTAGGACCCTAATTCTAATCAATTTTCCTAATGCAATCTAATCCTAATTCATTCTATCCACCTAATCCACTTCCTAATCATAATCCCACCATTGAACTTAATCCAACCTATCCTCATCCTAATCAATCCAATCCTTAGTCAGTCATCTTTTATCCAACCTTTCCTCATTCTAGTCACCTCCTAATCCAATCCCTAGTCTATCATCCTACATCCATTGTCATCTATAATCCACATCATAATCCACTATCCTAATCTAAATCATAATCTTATCCTTATATTAATCCAACCTCATCCATTATCATCATTAATCCACACCATAATTTCCAATTATCAAGTTTACGTCTATTTTTATCCACTTATTCCCATTTGAACCAAATATTAATATAATCCATTTACCCCTCATCCACAAGTAATCATCTATTATCCATCTATCAATTTCAATCAAGCATCTAATCCCCAATCCTTAAAATAAACAAAAAAAATACAAAAAAAAATCATCCTTTAGAAATCACAATTCAGTTAAGGACATAACCTCCTTCAAACCCATCTTAATCAAATCTAAATCCCCATCTAAGCCTAATCCTAATCCAAAACCTATGTAAAAGTATCATGATTTGGTTTGAAAAAATGTTTATGGAAGTTAAAGAATCTATGTCAAACCCCATTCCTTAAACCATACCTTCAATCCAACCACAATCACCATCATACCAGCCTAATCCATGCACATATCCTAGTGATCTTGATGCCAGAATGCAAAGAATTAAACATATCTATGAGGGTTTTGATTGTCTCACTAGGGCACAATGCAAAGAGCTCATTAGTCAAATTGCCTTAGCACATCTTATCATTGGAGACTCTCAAGATTATTCTCTTAGTCATATCACATAAACATCATCATCCCAACAGTCTATCCAAACCCCAAATCATCAATTGATGAATCCCTACATGAATATGAAAGCACCTTATGACAACACATTTTCTAGCACAACCTACACCCCTATACCTAATTGCATACCCTATGGTCATCCTTATGCTACCCTTGATAAGGGAAATTCATTTCATCCCCTATCTATATATTCACCTCCATCCATGTCCCAACAACCATTTTCATATGTAATACCTTCATCTCCTTGTTCCTCCTATCCAAATCCATCATCCCCTTATCGGCCCAATCCACCATCTACTACACCATCTAATCCACCATCTAATACACCATTTAATCCACCATCTAATCCACCATCTAGTCCACTATCTAATCCATCATCAAACTCTCCTACTAAATCCATAAGAACAATAAGCAAAATCATAGCTAAGTACAAGCGCAAAAAACAAACTTGTGGAATCATCCCCCCCAACTTCCCCGAAACTAGCCAAATGTGTCATTGATGATGTTGTCACCCACATAAAACCCATCAAAATTGCATCATCCATCCCATTCTCCATTCCATCCAAAAACCTATCCCAAACATCTCTTGTTTCTCCATCTACTTATTAGAGGATCCTATCCAAACATCAAGAAAAACTACACACTCCCCTCCTATTATCCATCCACCGATCCTAATCCTAATCCTATGACATATACCCTTATTGTCCATCCATTATATTGCCCATCAACCCATACAGTTATGAAGGATGTGATCCAATGGCTATTATCAAGGAATCAACCACCATCGTGCAATCCAATGCCTATCCTTGAACCTATCAAAAAACCTTCAAGCACCATGCATATTCCTCCAATACTATCATGTAGTACAATTCCCATCAAGCCTACTATAGAGTCTTTTACCATAAGTTCAAGTGAAACTCCATTATGCACCCATGTTGATGAAAATCCAAAGCTTATTGAGTCCATCCAAGCTACTTCCATCCCCATCCCAACTCCAAAGATGTATCAAGAATCACATCCAAAGCATGATCAATCTTGTAGCCAACCAAGTTAAGATCAAATTATTCAAGCTCTTCAAATCAAATTATCTAAGATCAAGATCCTATTTATGATCAATCTCCCATATATGATCAAGATCCTATTTGTGACCAAGAAAACCATGACAATCCTCTTAGCCAACTTTACACCTTCCATGATCAATAGATTGTCACTCCTCCTATCCATGATCCCACAACCACCCATGATCAAGAAGCCCACACTATTCCTATTCATCACCCACCTAGTCCTATATATCATCCAGTAACATCCACTTTCCAAGATGAGACACTTGATCCCTAAGAAAACATAGACAATCCAATAAATAACTTGGATCATATCATATCACATCCTAATGATCAAAATAATAATTAAGATCCAAGCACCATAATTCATCCTTTTCCCAATCCTACACTATCTCCTATTGATCCTTTACCATCTCCTATCACCCTTTATCATGCCCCATTGATCCTTCACCATCCCTTATCAACCCTATCCCAAATCCATCACCATATCCCCTTAGACCCTGTTAGTGCTTAGGTGCATGACCCTCAATTCCTCCCTTCTCAGGCCCGCGTGGTCTCTGGCTAGCTTCTCCAGTGGCGCCCTCACTAACAGTTCAAGATTTTGGTGTAGTGGTAGCCAGTTGAATGCTAACAAATTGGCGATGGTGACTCTATTGGGGAGGAGTTCGATTCCCATTGACGGCCACTACCCTCATGCACCCGCTTGTGCGCCTAGCAGTCCGTGCCTGCCTAAGGGGTAGGTACAGACTGGTGGGGGTATGTTGGTGCTTAGGTTTGCGACCCTCAATTCCTCCCTTCTCGGGCCCGTGCAGTCTCTGGCTAGCTTCTCCGGTGGTGCCCTCACTAACAGTTTAAGCTTTTGGTGTAGTGGCAGCCGGTTGAATGCTGCCACTACCCTCACTAAATTTGTTAGCATTCAACTGGCTGCCATTACACCAAAAGTTCAAACTATTAGTGAGGGCACCATTGGAGAAGCTAGCTAGAGACCGCGCAGGCCTGAGAAGGGAGGAATTGAGGGTGGTGCACCTAAGCACCAACATACCCCCACCAGTTCGTACTTGCCCCTTAGGAAGGCACGGATTGCTAGGCGCACAAGCGGGCACATGAGGGCAGTGGCCGTTAGTGGAATCAAACTCCTCCCCAGTAGAGTCACCAATTTGTTAGCATTCAACCGGCTGCCACTACACCAAAAGCTCAAACTATTAGTGAGGGTGCCACTAGAGAAGCTAGCTAGAGACCGCGCGGGCCTGAGAGGGGAGGAATTGAGGGTCGTGCACCTAAGCACCAATAGACCCAACACGTTCATTTGTGGTGGTTCTCTCATAGGAGAGGAATGAAATCTATCCACCATCCAACCTCCCCCACCTAAAAATGGGCTTGTTTCATTTTTCCAAAACAATAAACATCCTATTTCTAATCACATGCTCCAAACCATGAACTATCAAGGCAAAGGCTTAGGCCTTCATGAACAACATACCTTGGAGCCCATCCATGTCAAAATGTATCTATGATAGCATAGCCTTGGCTATATATCCCAAGGTAAACAATCCAAAAATGTTGGTACCACCTTCATGCATTCTAAATCCACTTCTTTGAACCCCAAATCTCATGCATCCCATCGTACCCCCAAATCATATGTCGCCTTCCCTCCTCCATCGTCATACAAATCTTAAAAGCATGCAACCATACATATCCCTAAATCCACTCTTCCTCCTTTCCTACCAACTCCCAATCTTCCCATCCTCACATCCCTTCATCCACAATTGCCCCTCATCCCTTTATCCATAATCCTCCCATCTCTCAATCCTGTATCCCTAAATATCCTAAATCTTGATCCCCCAAAATTCCTAATCATGACCAATGAATGCACACATCAACCAAACATGAAGCTATAACAAAACCCATGGGATTCAAAAATAAAAATTTGGATGCCTCCTCACATAAAGAGAAAGATCTACAAAATCTTGAAGTTTATCATGGCGTAGGGTATTGATACACAAAGCCAAATCAAAAATCCAAAAGGCTATGCAAGCCTAGACACCTCTAAAAGAAAAATCCAAAATAAAAATGGTATGGGTCCCTAAGAAAAAAGAAGTCAATACAAATGGAGCATCCAAATCCCACTCATCCAAAAATCCCAGCAATCCCGCACCCAATCAAAAAATCCTAAGAATCCTAAGTCCATTTGGGTCCCTAAATCCCCAAATCAGCAATCCCAAAATCCCCAATCCTGATTCGATAATAAAAAATTCCCATTACTCCCAACACCTTATCAAAATCAAAAGCTTCAAAATCCAATACAGTGTGTGAAAATGTTGGTCTTGGTTCCCCTTGACCCCATGACACTCTATCATGCCCACAACTGAGCAATAACAAAACAGTTAAAACTGATCCATTTTTTTATAGTTATTTTTGTTTAAAGTAATTATATAATGCTCCTTGAATGTAACAATGGTGCATGTTTTTTTACCTCAAGAAACACCACATGGAGGTGACAAGCATGGAAATTTAAGTCATGATTATTATCTAGAGTGTGAGTGAAGAAGAATGGCTATGAAGAACAACTACAAATTTTCACTGCTAAACCTAGGAGGGTCATAAAAATTGATAAGGCTAATCTCTAATGACAAGAGTTCAATAATGCACTTAGGTTAAATAAGCTAGGAGTTACGTTATGACTAATTAGGTACCACATCTCGATAAAGGGAAAATAATGTTAATTAATGGCTCTAAAATATACATCCACAATAAAGAATTGACTCTCACCTGGATAGCCCAAGGAGGAATTGATATAGGGTGTGACATGAAATGTGGAGTCCTAACAAGGATTTGATATCTAAGTTATATATATTATTTAATTCTAGCCACAACTTTAAAACATACCATATGAAATTTAGTAAGGTCCAACAAATTAAGGTCTCGTTAAGGAATAATTCCACCTAAGTAATTTAAAATCTAAGTCAATATAAAAATCAAGAGAGATAACCATGACTCTAAAGATGACTTTATTTTAAAACTTTATTTTGAATGCAAAGCCAGTTAAGTTATAACTTAAAGTTATGTCCCCTCGAAACAAAGTTCCCCACCAAGGCTTATTTTCTAAACAAGTTTATCTTCTAATTAATAAAGTTAATTCTTAAAGTTAGGGTTCCTAAATGAGGTGAGAATCAAATCTTATCTATTGAATGAGATCTATTCTCACCCTTAGATTTAGGGAAACTTTATGGGTTGCCCTAAATTCAAAAGGATGTTCATAAAAAGGATGTTTATTTCTCTATTTCTTTTATTTTATAGTATTCAAGAGGGAGAGAGAGAGGAAGAAGATTGTAGATATCTGTCAAGCCCAACTAAGGGCTACATAGTGGCTTGTTAATCTTCTCCTCAACAATATTGCTCTTATTCATTTATTTATTCATTATCTTGCTAATATCCATTATTTATTTATATATTTATATATTTATATAACAGATATAAAATATATTTATCATATATATATGATCTATATTATAAAATATACCTGATATAGGACCTCATAGGTTTATATATATAACCTAAATCATTCTACATTACACAGTATTACACAACAAGCACTGGATTTCATTTTTTGTTTATTATTTTAAGGATAGACAATAATACATTAGGGTTTTTAGGGCTTACAAGGCTCAGACTACTTCATGGCCTCAACCCGAATGGAGTTGTGGGTCCCTATTGGGGTCCACGGTACCCTTGTAGGCTATAAGCCTAATAGGGGTTGTGACCCCTTGGGGCCGAGTCTCCTTGCAGGTTTGGCCTGGGGTGTCATCCCTCAAGGCACGAGCATAAAAAAAAATTAGCTTCAAAATGTATTTTATTTTATGCTTTTTTAATTTCTTTTTCATTTTAAAAAAATAAAATTATTATTTATTTAATATCTGACAACAACCCTCTACATGGAAAAAAGAAACAGTGACTTTAGATTTTGCACCTTGTTTGATTTGCATACATTAATGGTGAGTAAAACTTACTTATATCAATTTAATCTTTGTTCTTAAATGTCCACACATCTATATAAAATTTTCTACTTCTAGAAATGGGTATATTTGCTTTTTTTTTAATTCGTAATGGGTATATTTACTTATTACGAAAGTGTTAAATGTTTAATTATTTCAAATGTATGTTTTGAGTTACAATAGTAAGGGAAGAAAAATGAGATATTGGTTTGTTAATGCTTATGCACATAACATAGTTTACGTGAATCAAACTTGATTTTGATAGTATCCTTAATATCACATAAGTCTCCTCACAAAGCTAATGTTAAATACACACTTTTTGTTATGCAATAAAATGAACAATAGAAGGATGGTAATCCTTAAGGGAAATGTTCATTGTTTTCATCTTGATACTCCATAGATTATCCTCCATAGTTTTGCATATTTAAACACAAGGTTGGGTAGGGCATCTTGCCTTATTTACAAGGGATTTAATATATAAACATGACATTAATTAAATTTGCTTACAAGAAGGGTGTTGAATGTCTCACAACAACAAATCTCCTATTCCTTTCTAAGAACATACATATAAGACCTCTTATTTCATGCAAATGTACACCCAATAGCTCTCATTTCTTGGAGGTGTTGCAATTGATATGAAACCTTCTCTATATCATATTAGTTGATTTCAAAATAACTACATTAATCTCACCTTACAAATTGTGCCCCTCAACTATATAAGTTCAAGTGATTAATAACTAACAAACATAACTCGAATAATCAATATCAACAAGGTACAATAGTAGGCAAGCCAATGGGAGGAGAAATGCCCTCCACCCAACCAATATGGCCTCATAAGACCATTAGAGGTCCTAGCCATCCCCAAGCCTGAAGAATCATCTAGAACCCATTTTAACAAAATATGCCATCCAAATAAATCAACCATAAAGGAAATAAGAATAGGTACTAACACTTCTCAAGGGGATTACTCTCAAACCCCTCTCACATTTAAAATGTCCACACACACACACCATGTAACTCACACATATTCTAAATATACAAAATACTACAAAAATTATAAATAAATCCTTTCTCACAATTTCTTCTCACAAACCATCAATTTCACATAACATAAAACACAACCATCAAAGATACAACTAAGAAGGAAGTGATGAGGAGTTGGGAGGACTTATATCTCTACATGGAATTGTAGGGATGAGCTCCTCCTTCCTTCTCCATGACTCTCTTTAATTTCTATCCAATCTTATAAAAAAACACTCTTCTCTTTTCAAGCTCTCTCCTTTCCCATCTTGCAAGAAGCAAAAATGAAGCTAAAAGTCCCCTCCCAACTAACAAGAGGGGTATATGTGTTGAACACCCAAAGTACTGAGAGGGGGGGGGGGGTGAATCAATACTTTATTAAAATTCTTACTTATTGAACTAACAATCCATTTACTACATGCAATAACAAAGCAAATTAAACATAGAACAAACAACCAAACTCCATCACACATGAACACCAGGATTTTTACATGGAAAACCCAAAACTAGAAAAAACCACAGTAAGTGTTAGCTCACAATATATTATGTAGGATCAATACTGAATTACAATAAAGGCCCACTACCCAAAATAAGTACTCACTACAAGAAGGCTCACTACTTAGAGAAAGAAATAAAGAAGGGTGGCTTACTGCCAATTTGAACTGCTCAGATTGCATCTACTCATGCATGGATGCAGCTCCAATAAATGCTTAAAATATTGTCTCAAGCTCTTCATCTTGGCTGCTCTGTTTCACTGCTTTACTTTTACATCAGACATGATCTCTCTTCTTCTGCTCTAGTCACCTACTCTACACTTTCACATATTCCACCACTCACATATCTGCTTCACAAACACCGAATTCAATCTCATATTTATATCCGCAATAAATAAAAACTTCATACTAGGTCGGCCAGATAATGTGTACCATGTAGTCATACATTACATACTCTGCTAGCCAAATTTATTCTCCAAAATCTATAGCGGACCCAAACAATATTTGAAACATCATCACACATGTCAGCCTCAACTATTTTACTACTTAGGATTAAGTTCCAAACACCAAAACTTACCACACACACATCATACTGTTATGTCCGCCTTATTCACAAATTGTTCATTAGTTCAGTTCAACTGTCAGACAACATCTTCCACTGTAGACCACAAGACCTTCTCAAATCCATATAAGAGACTCTTCACCCATCATAGATCATACCTCCAGAACTGTAAGGAAAAATATTCTTTTACAGTAGAATGCAGACCACTAAAACACATGCCCTGTCATAGTCACACTGCACCATACCAAGTAGCGATACTTAGGTATTCATAATTGACTCTCTAGTGGAACTTAGGACTTGTAACTCTGGATTTGGATACTTCAAACATGCACTTACAACACCTCAATACCATATAGCAAGATATGTAATGGTGGAGGAATGTGGACCAAAACAAATGAGTGTTCTACTCTGAATCACAATGTACTCTGTCTTTATGGACTTAGTCTATTGGAGTGTGTGCTTCCGATACTTTTTAGAAGCTAAAAACTTGGATATAGGATCATCAAAGGAATACAAATAACATATTGGAACCACATGATCATGTCTTCTACTGTGGAACAATGCCATCGATTATATCACCACTCTGTCACTGTCTCTTGTGCACTACCAAAACTTAATCAAAATGGCTAAGTCTTTTTCCTCAGACTAAAACTTTTGTTCTAACCTTGTTCCTTTGCTTTTTTCCATCAATGACAATGTCTTTAGACATCATACACAAGTTTCCAACAATCTCTGTCTTTGGCATTGATGGCAACACTTGATGTGAAAAACTGTTACAACTCCCCCTATCTCTTTATACACTGCTCCCCCTGTCTTCATGCTTCTTTTATTGTTTTTTCAAAATTGTTTTTGCATGCTTCATTTCTTCTCCCCCTTTGACATTAATGGAAATAGTGTATGATACAGACTTATGTACAAGTTGCCAAAAATGCAAAATTGTTATTCTACTTTGCCGCATGTAAGTGATATAAAAAAAATGCTTACTGTTGTTGTTTTGGGAGAACATCTTTATAGATCTATTTCAGATGCACTATTTCTTCATCCCAGCTAGTCTTGGCATCGCTCAAAATTAGTATGTGCCCATTAATCTGGGATACCAAATCTTCTACTTTCTTCACTGTGTCAGGGGCTTCAGCACTTGATTTGTCTTGTCTTGTCTATTGTTTCTATTAACTTAGTTAGAGATGCAATTTTAAAACTTTCTACCTCCTAGAGCTGACCCATTCTATGCTTTATGATATCCCTTTGTGTCTATAGCTTATGTATATTAAAATGAATGGTTTCAACTTGAGCCCTCTGATTACCAATAGCATCTTTTGTTAGATCATAAGATATGGATATCCTCATTATTTGAGTTTCCCATTTATCTATTTTATATTTTATATTCTTAGTCTTAACCAACCATGTAATACAAAATTAATATAATTCACTGGCTTCTTTAAGAGCTAACTGTGCATATTCTATACTTTTGTCTAACAAAATTTTATCTTGAGAGGCTTTATCCTTTAGCTCAACTAATCTCTTACTATCTATTTCAGCTTGTACCTTTTTATCAACAACTTTATCAAAAGATTCAAAACGGGAATTCATGGACTCCATAAACCTTTTCATTTGAGCTGTGGGAGAGAGTGTTCTATCTCTCTAAACTCCAAGCAAGATCTTTTCAAAGATGTTTATTGCTTCACCAAATAGCTCACTATCTTTCATGTGAAATTTTATTATTTCTTCTTGAGCAGTTTCTTGGAACATTGTGCCCAATTTCAATTTCTGTTAGGGAGACATAGTGGTCAAGTCTATTTGTCCTTACAGTAAATCTGATGTGTCTACACTTTGAGCTTCTTCTTGCTTCAACAGAAATTCCCTTAATAAATTAATAGTGTCTCTTTTAATCTCTTCACCATGAGACACAACTTCTTGTCTTTCTAGAGGGAGATCTTGAATGTTTTCTTGTTCATTTCCTTTAGGATCTAGAGCTGGAATCTCCATCATTTGTACATTTTCCTCTTTTCTCTACTCTTCTTGTTCCTCAGAGATATCTTGTTCAGGGACTATCCTTGCCTCTTCAGACTTCTTCTCTTTTTCAACCTCTTTTGTTTGTTTATCTAGAGGAACTATTTCATTTTGTTCTATATTCACCTCCTCTTCACTCCTTGTTCCTATCAGAGGATTAACTATACTTTGCTCCAAGTTATGTTCCACATCTATCTCTAGAATTGTATTGTTGCCATCAACATTTTGTTCCTCTTCATTAGTATCAACAATGGTTAAAATTTGTAGCTCATGTAGCACTTTTAGTGTTATCTCCTTTGTCTCCTTGACCACTTTCTCAGTTTCACCAGACATTAGGGCATTAACTCTTTTCATGGTTCTAAATTCTTCACTTAGCCATTTGGTAACCTTGGCCTTATCTTCTTTTGTGATGTTTGGACATAATTTTATCAAGACATGTTCCTTTATTTTAGCATCTTTAGCCATGGCCCCTTCTTTTCTTGCTGACATTATGCTACCCAAACTATCCGGTAATTCATCTATAACTTCAATCAATGTTATGTAGAACATGTCTAAGTATCTTACAACTTCTTTTTCAATGATTTTCTTGTCAACATCAGTTCTTTCATCATACATGTCAACCATAGGTTTTAGGGTACCATGTTGAGAAAATGAGTTAACCATTGCTTCCAAGGATAGTGTTTCTTCACTTTTAGTCTTTTCATCTTCCTTCTGCTTTCTAGACTTTTCTAAGGGCTTCTTCTTTTTACCAGAGGAGGTTTCCTCTGTTCTTGCTTGATTTCCTTTAATCTTCTCATCTATCTATGTTTCCTCTTCTTCTTCTCCTTCACCTATACTCACATACACTCTTTGTGTTGCCTTAGTTTTCTTTCTTTTCTTCTTTTCTTCATTTTTCTTTACTGGTGCTTATTTTCTAGGCTCAGACTTTTCTTTCTCAGCCTTCTTCTTAGTAATTGTAGTGTTTGTTTCTGCGATAGACAGTCTGAA
Organism: Cunninghamia lanceolata; assembly: GCA_027924645.1. NCBI lineage: Eukaryota > Viridiplantae > Streptophyta > Pinopsida > Cupressales > Cupressaceae > Cunninghamia > Cunninghamia lanceolata. Next base: position 12,655,202 of record BSBN01000916.1, on the reverse strand, counting down.
ATTCTTTGAAGTAGCTACAGAAGTTGGTGCAGGGCACCCAGCAAGGTTCATGGTGTTTAGTCTTGAGTCAAATTTACATGTTCTCCTAGTTATGTTAGTGTGTTCAAGAGTCAAATTTTGATGTAATGGCCTCATTAATAAAAGACATAGTGGATTTTGGTTTTAAAATATTGTAATAAATCCCACTAAGGGCATGACCATGTAGTCGGGCCTTAGAAAAGGCAAATTTCTAATAATAGGTCTGCAGATTTTTTCCTATATTTTAGGATAGTCTTGTTGTTTCCTTTAGGGAAGGCTTTATTACCTTCTTTTTTTGGGCTTTCTGTGATAGAGAGAGGAGAAAATCATGGATTTTATATGTAACATGCTTATGATAGAAAAAAGACATCAAATATGCTTATGTAGAAAGTTTTCATAAAGAAATAGGAGATAAAAGAGATAGTTTCCTGCATTTTTTTGTTTTTTTTCTTAGTTTTGCAGCATTAGTACGGACATGTACGGCCTTTTCATGGAGCGAATCGAATGAAATCTGGAAGATGGCTATGTTATCTCTGTCTTGTATTTGGTTTGGTGAATTAATATTATTGTTTAAGAATCTTATTGCATTTTTCTGATTTTTGGTCCAAAAGCCTAGTTTTTGGGGTTTCTTAAGAAATTGATGGCTTTGGAGCCATTTCCATCCACACTCTAACCCAATAATGGATGGGATGGAGCTATTTTATTTTTGTTTCTCTAATTTTTGTGCTATAGATGTAGGAAATTGGTGGAGGAGACCTGTTAGAGCAAAAACAACCTAATATCATCATGTATTAGGCATCTTGAGCATTGATAGAATAGTGGGTTGAAGAGTATTGGACGTGGATTGACCCAAGACCCCTAAAAATAGTTTATATAGATCATTTTCAACATTTTTTCTATCTTAGAATAGGTTTTAGAAAAATAGAATAAGTTTCATGGTCATTTGCTATGTGGAGGAGGTCTAATTAGGCCTAGTACAATTAGAACAGTCATCTTTTGAAGCATATGTCACAAAACAACCATAATTGCATGTATTATATGTTATGTAAATCCATAATGGGTATCCAAAAATCTATTTTTTTATTGGGTTTACCTTGAATCCTTCAAGTTCTACTCTAAAAACCGTATTGACAGGGCTACTAGCTAGTGGGTCAGCTTGTGAAGAAACCATAGGAACAGTAAAGAATTGAGTATTTTGAATGGGTTGTAAGGTGTCTTTAGGGTAATTTAATGATGTCCAAGGTGGGTAGGATGCTTGACACTCTATATTTGCATTCTAACCTCAAAATTGGCACTTTTAGCCTATCCCAAGACCATGAATTTGTCAGTATGTTGTCCCAATTTGTATGGTCAGGAAAACCACATTTTCAAAGTTGTTGTGTGAGTATGCACCTCCTCTGCATCAATTGGTATTAGAGCCTAGGGCAGATCCTATTTGGGAGGAAAGGAGGAAATTGAAGTGTGAAGGAAGGATAGTGCAAGATGCCTCCAAGGGCCAATCCAGTCCTCACTAGAGAAGTGAGAATAATGAAGGAATCTCAAGAAGGAGTCCTAGATAGACTTGTAGCCATTGAAGAAAACCTGAGAAGAGGTGGGGTCATTGAGGAAGATAGTAACCAAGAGAATGAGGGCTAGAATGTAGGCCCTCGAGAGGGATCCAATGTGGAAAAGATAGATCCAGATGATAGAAGGTTTCTGAAGATGCTATAGATTGTGAAAAGAGAGGGCACTGATGTAAAAATGGAGTTGCCCATGTATGAAGGAAAAATGAACACTGAGGAAGTATTAGATTGGATTGATGCCTTGGATAACTACTTTGTGTACAAGGAGATGCCAGAGGTGCAGAAGGTCAAATTGGCCAAGACCAAGTTGAAGGGGCCAGCATTGACATGGTGGAACTATATTCAATCAGAAAGATTGAGGCAGGGAAAAGCAAAGATTAGTTCATGGGACCAGATGGTGTCCAAAGAGAAGAGTCAATTTCTTCCTAAGGATTATGCAATCCAGACTTTCAGAAAGTTGCATAATTTAAAACAAAAAGACATGGATGTTACAACATATACTGAAGAATTCCACAAGTTGACCATGAGGACAGGACACACTGAAGATGAAGTTGAAAAGATTGCTAGGTACATTAATGGGCTTAGGCTCAATATTCAAGATGAAATCAGTCTAGCCACCCCTAGAAATGTGGAAGAATGCTTCCAATTGGTAGTGAGGGAAGAAGAAAAGATAAAAAGAAGACAAGATCAACAGACTAGGGGTAGAGGAAGAAGTTTCAGAGGTAGAGGGAACTTTGGTGCAAGAGGACAGTCCTAGAAACAACAAGGAGAATCAAGTGGCAGCAATAAAGAGAACCAAGAACCAAGAGGTGAATCAAGTGAAAGGGGTAACTTTAGAGGAAGGTTTGGTGGCCAAGGTAGAGGATCAAAAACTTTCTCAGGCAAATGTTACAACTATCATCAGTTTGGCCACCCTGCATTCAAATGTCCAGAGAAGCAAGCATCAAGTTCTCACAGAGGTGAACTAAGGACTCAAATAGTACATGAAGAAGATAGTGAAAGTGTCTATTCACCAGTGCAACTTGCTGCGCTTGAGAGGGGTGATGCATTAATGTTGAAGAGGATACTCCTCAAGGTACCAGTAGCCAAGGAGCCTTCACAGAGGAAGTCATTGTTCAGAACAACATGCAAATCACATGGAAAAGTGTGCAAGGTAGTTATTGACTCAAGATCCACTAATAATCTAGTTTCTTTGGAAATGGTAGAGAAGCTGCATTTGAAGAAGATTCCTCACTCCACACCTTATAAGGTGTCATGGTTGAATAAGGGGCAACAAGTATTAATAAATGAATAGGCATGGGTGGAGTTCAACATTGGTGGTTACAAGGATAAGATCCTTTGTGACATCATCCCCATGGATGTTTGTCACATATTGCTAGGAAGACCTTGGTAACATGATAGAAAGAGCAAACATGATGGTCAAAAGAACACTTATGTGTTAGAAAAGGATGGGGTCTCATTTGAATTAACACCTCTTCCTGAAGAAGAGTCTGATAAACAGATTGGGTCTAACATCATGATGGTAGGAGAGGAGGAGTTTTTACAAATAAAGAAAGAGGAAGGACAAGGATTTGTAGTAGTGATCAGACCTAAGACTAAGTTTGATGCAGCAGCAAATAAGGTAGAAGAGATACCTAGTGAAGTTCAGTCTCTGTTGGACAAGTATAAGGACATAGTGGTAGATGAGCTGCCAAGTTCATTACCTCCCATGAGAGACATCAACCATGATATAGACCTGATACCTGGTGCTAGTTTGCCTAATAAGGCTACATACAAGCTTACTCCATAATAGAATGAAGAGATCAAAGTACAAGTCCAAGAATTGTTGGATAAAGGACTCATTAGAGAGAGCTTAAGTTCATGTGATGTTCCTATAGTCTTAGCACCCAAGAAAGGTGGAGAGTGGAGGATGTGTACTGACTCAAGGGCCATAAACAAAATCACCATTAGATACAGGTTCCCAATCCCCAGAATGGAGGACCTCATGGATTGTTTAGGAGGTGCATGCTACTTCTCCAAGATTGATCTCAAGAGTGGATATCACCAATTCAGGATAAGGGAAGGAGATGAATGGAAGACTGCCTTCAAAACCAATAAGGGACTCTATGAATGGATGGTAATGCCTTTTGGACTCTCAAATTCTCCTAGTACATTCATGAGGTTAATGAATGAGGTCCTGAAACCTTTTATTGGGAAGTTTGTAGTTGTCTATCTAGATGATATTCTTATGTTCAGCCAAACAAAAGAGGAACACTTGCAGCACCTTGACATGGTTTTATAGAGGTTAAATGAGGAGAAGCTAATAATAAACCTCAAGAAGTGTGAGTTTATGAAAGAAGAGCTAGGTTACCTAGGTTTTGTCATCTCTAAAGTCACATTGAAGATGGATCCATCCAAAGTTGAAGCTATTCTTAGCTGGCCAACTCCAAGATTAGTAGGAGAGGTAAGAAGTTTTCATGGTTTGGCTACATTTTATAGGAAGTTTATAAAAAAATTTAGTCATATTTGTTCTCCTATTCTTGACACCATTAAGGGAGATAAGAAAAGGAACTTTCAATGGACTGAAGAGGCAGCAAAAAGCTTTGAATACCTGAAGAAGAGAGTGGCACAACAACCCATACTTTCTTTTCCTGACTTTGGCAAAGTCTTTATAGTAGAATGTGATGCTAGTGGAGCAACCATAGGTGCAGTCCTGAGCCAAGAAGGCAGGCCAGTAGCTTTCTTTAGTGAAAAGCTCAATGAGGCCAAGAGTACTCTCATATGATTTGGAGCTTTATGCATTAGTACAGTCTCTAAGGAAGTGGAGACATTACCTCTTACCCAAAGAATTTGTAGCCTACACAGACAATCATGCACTGAGTTTCTTGAACAACCAAGACAAGTTAAGTCATAGGCACATCAAGTGGGTGGAGTATTTACAGAGTTATACTTTCACAATCAAGCATAAGAAGGGCCAAGCAAACAAGGTAGTTGATGTACTAAGTAGAAGATTAGTCCTAGTACATGAAATACAACTTCAGAGTCTTGGTTTGGAAGCACTAAAGAACATGTATGCTATTGATCTAGATTTCAAGGATGCCTACTCCATTTGCCACCAATTCCAAGGTACTTTTCATGAAGAATTTTCTGATTTTCTGCTACAAGAAGGATTGCTATTCAAGGGAGATTAGTTATGCACCCTAGATGCTCTATGAGGACAAATCTTATAAGGGAGAAGCACTATGGAATTCTTGGAGAACACTTTGGCATAGACAAAACACTTGATTAGGTAAGAAGGTTTTATTTTTGGCCGAAGATGCATACTAATATTAGAAAACTTGTTGAGTCTTGTGGAATTTATCAGAGAGCCAAGGGCTCTAGTTCCAATGCAGGCTTATATCAGCCTCTTCCAATTCCTAGCAGACCTTGGGAGCATCTTAGCATAGATTTTGTGTTAGGCCTACCCAAGACTCAGAGGGGAGTTGACAGTGTTTTTGTAGTTTTGGACAGATTTAGCAAGATGGTACATTTCATTCCATGCAAATGGACTAGTGATGCATCAAACATTGCCAGTTTATTTTTCAAGGAGATTGTTAGAATTCATGGGCTGCCCCTCACCATTGTCTCAGATAGAGATTCCAAGCTTATAGGTCATTTTTGGAGAGCCTTATGGAATAATTTAGGCACAAATCTAACTTTTAGCTCTGCCTATCATCCACTAACAGATGGGTAGACTGAAGTAGTGAATAGATCATTGGGGAATCTACTTAGATGTCTTACAAAGGAACATGGACAACAATGGGATCTTGTCATCCCATATGTAGAGTATGCTTATAATGACTCCATTAATAGGAGCATAGGTAAGAGTCCTTTTGAAGTAGTACATGGATTGAATCCAAGAGATATCTTTGAGTTAAGAGATTTAAGAGGAGTAGATAAGAGAAGTGATGAAGGAGAGGAGTTTGCTATGGTCATGAAAGACATTCATGATCAAGTTAGAGAACAACTCAAGAAGAGTGTTGAAAACTACAAGAAGCATGCAGATTTGAAGAGGAGAAATCTTCAGCTGAAAATGGGAGATTTGGTACTTGTACATCTTAGGAAAGAGAGGATATCTAAGGGAAAATACACTAAGTTGCTGATGAAGAAGATTGGGCCATGCAAGGTGGTCCACAAGTTTGGTGAAAATGCATATGAGATAGAACTCCCTCCTAGAGTGGTTATCTTGCCAATCTTTAACATTGCTGATTTATATCCTTTTAAGGAATCTTTGGATGCAGGTACAAGTGTTCATGAAGGTGATGATGCTGATTTGATTAAGGATCTTCCTCCTGTACACCAGTCAAACTTGAACCAATTTTAGATACCAAAGAAGTCAAGAGGACAAGACATAAGGTCTATAATGAGTACTTGGTGAAGTGGCAAGGTCTTCCTCATGAAGATGCCACTTGGATGATAGCTGAGGACATTGAAAAGCATGGCACTACTATCACTGATCTAATTTTAGGAGATGCCTGGAATCCTTTCTCCTAGGGTGTATGGTACAGGGCACCCAGTAAGGTTCATAATGTTTAGTCTTTTGAGTCGAATTTGCATATTCTCCTAGTTATGTTAGTGTGTTCTAGAGTCAAATTTTGATGTAATGGTCTCATTAATAAGAGACATAGTGGATTTTAGTTTTAAAATATTATAATAATTCCCAGTAAGGGAATGACCATGTAGTGGTGGCCTTAGAAAAGGCAAATTTTTAATATTAGGTCTGCAGATTTTTCCTAGATTTTAGGATAGTCTTGTTGTTTCCTTTAGGGAAGGCTTTATTACCTTCTTTTTTTGGGGTTTCCATGATAGAGAGAGGAGAAAATCATGGATTTTGTATGTAACATGCTTATGATATCAAAAAGACATCAAATATGCTTATGTAGAAAAGTTTTCATAAAGAAATAAGAGAGAAAAGCTATATTTTCCTGCATTATTTTGTTTTTTTTCTTAGTTTTACGGCATTAGTACGGACATGTACGGCCTTTTCATGGAGGGAATTGAATGAAATGTGGAAGATGGATGTGTTATCTCTATCTTGAATTTAGTTTGGTGAATTAATATTATTGTTTAAGAATCTTATTGCATTTTTCTGATTTTTGGTCCAAAAACCTAGTTTTTGGGGTTTCTTAAGAAATTGATGGCTTTGGAGCCATTTCCATCCACACTCTAACCCAATAATGGATGGGATGGAGCTATTTTGTTGTTGTTTCTCTAATTTTTGTGCTGTAGATGTAGGAAATTGGTGGAGGAGACCTGTTAGAGCAAAAACAACCTAATATCATCATGTATTAGACATCTTGAGCATTGGTAGAATAGTGGGTTGAAGAGTATTGGATGTGGGTTGACCCAAGAGCCCTAAAAAATGTTTATATGGATCATTTTCAACATGTTTTCTATGTTGGAATAGGTTTTAGAAAATTAGAATAAGTTTCATGGTCATTTTCTATGTGGAGGAGGTCTAATTGGGCCTAGTACAATTAGAACAATCATCTTTTGAAGCATATGTCACAAAACAACCATATTTTCATGCCTAATATGTTATGAAAATCCATAATGGGTATCCAAAAATCTATTTTTTTATTGGGTTTGCCTTGAATCCTTCAAGTTCTACTCTAAAAACCTTATTGACAAGGCTACTGGCTAGTGGGTCAGCTTGTGAAGAAACCATAGGAACAGTCAAGAATTGAGTATTTTGAATAGGTTGTAAGGTGTCTTTAGGGTACTTTAATGTTGTGCAAGGTGGGTAGGAAGATTGACACTCTACATTTGCATTCTAACCTCAAAATTAGCACTTTTAGCCTATCTTAAGAACATGAATTTGTCAGTATGTTGTCCTAGTTTGTATGATAAATCAAACCATATTTTGGAAGTTGTTGTGTGAGTATGTACCTCCTTTTCATCAGATGTGGATGCTCTTGTTCTTCTTACAGGGCTAGATGTAGGTTTTTCTTTTTCAATTTTCTCCTCTTCCTTCTTAAGTTCTTTTGATGTTTGCCCTTCCAAATCACTTGCAGCCCTTGAAGCCTCCACTTTTTCTCTTTCTTTGCTTATTTCCTCATCTGTAAACCCATGGCTCTTGGCAAATTCCTTGGCCATTTTCCTTGCATTCTTCATTATTTCTGGTTCTTTGTGCTCAAGATGTACTTTGAGGGAAAGTTCCTCAGAAGTCCCAAACCTTTCTTCCTTGGGATCCCTAGGTTTGCTCAACATTAGATCTACCAAACTAATCAAGACTTCTTCTATCACCTCATAATGCATAGGTGGGACCCAAACTGTTCTGGCTTCAATAGCCTCCATGAGGCATTTGTCCTTTTCTACCATGAACACTATTTCCTTCTCATACTTCTTTACAACATTTTTAGGGATCTAGGCCCTATTCTGCATTTTCTTTTGAAAATTATTGAAATATCCCCATAAGGTTGCATTATGTTTAACCACATTGCCCAGACTGCTCAAGTGATTTCTGATTCAAGTGTAGCTACAGTGCATGATCAAGCCAACCAATGTTCCCCTTGCCAAGTAGCTCTCTCAGGAAGTAGAAGAATATACAATTGATCAAAGTTCCACATTTGAAAGGATATTTTGTTTCCTTTGTTCTTTTCAAATTCTCCATTAGTTCACCCCAGAGCAATTAACATAGGTTATAATCTATGTTATTTTTTACCATGTCATAAGTTGTGTATATAGAAGTTGCAAAAATAGAATTCTCCTTGTTGGAGAAGTACACTTTATATCTAATGACCATTGATGCAAACCTAACTACTAGATCCTCAATGTCATTTATGGTGAGAGCTCTTTTATCAAATTTAGCTCTTGTAAGCTACGTTATCACATTGTTCTTCATTTTCTTCAAAGCTGGAACCTTTCCAGTGGAGCACATACTAGTTACAATGTTGCTGGCTTCTTTTGTTATCATGTATGGTTCATCAAGCCACATAAACTCATCATGAACCCTGCTCAAGATGTACCTAACCCAAGCATCATCTAGGCTCACAAGAAAATCCAACTAGGTATCTAATTTCTTCTCATTCAAAACTTTGTATTCTTCTTTCAACACAACATTAATAGTAGTTAGTTCATCCAAGTATAATTTTCCTAGTTTCATGTGATCATGTTCCTCTGGGTTAGCAAGAATGTATGCCCTAACATCTTCCATATGCATAACACGGTATGGAACTAAAGAAAATGTGCCATCCGGATCAGTCAATGTTGATTTAAAAGGATATTTCTTCAATTTAGGGTGGGGCCTTTTAGTAATCTCAACTACTTGAGGGATATTCATCTTTCCAATTTCAACATAGAGAATTTTTTGAGAGAGATAACGATAAATACATTTTGCCTCCATTAGGGTTTCTTCACCAGATGCTTGAATTTTCCCTAGCTTGCTTCTGAGGTCTCTTTAGTCGCTTGAAGGTTTGAAAGAAAAATAATTTTTCTTTTAAATGAATCCTTTATATTCTCTTTTCATTAGGATTTAATCACATTAAATGCTTCATTCAAAAAGTTGTCAAACCCTTTCTCTATTGTTCCCAGTTGATCAAGATTGCTCCACAATTTGCTGCATTAGCTTCTTTTCTATCGGAATCTTCTCCATAAGCTTTATCATTTAGTCTTATATCCTTATCTCTTTGTGTTGGATATCAGCACCACAATTCTGGTTGGGGGAGTAGGATTTTGCATTAGGCTCCCCCTAAGCTAGAGCTCTCAATTTACTTCCTAGAGGAAGTACAAGCACCAGGGTCTAGTGCGGACACATCCTTGAATTCCTATACACCTTCCTTGACCCATATTTGATTCATCTCTTTCTTGATCTCTGCTAGTTGTCTTTTGTACTGGTTTCTTCATTTCATTCTGATTATCCTTCTTCATATTCTTGCTTTTGTAGAATCTTGCAAAATGTCTAGGCATGTTGCAATTAAAGCATACAACATTTCTCTGTACATTGTTCCTTTCATTCATCCTTGATCTGCATTGGTTACCCTTGTGACCATATCGATTGAATGCAAAATAATTCCCATTGAAAGATTGAGCATTCCTTCCATTATAGTTGTTCCTTATCTGACTTCTACATTCACTAGATTTGTGACCAAACCTCTTACATATAAAGTAGTTACCTTTGAAGGTCTGAGCATTCCTTATTTGACTTCTACAATCGTTAGCCTTGTGACCTACTTTGTTGCAAGTGAAACACATACCAGAGAATGATGGAACATTTTGATTTACTCTCCTCCTACACTGAGTAGCCTTATGACCAAATTTATTACATGCATTACAATAACCATTGACAGAAGGGTACATTTGAGCATTTGGTTGCCTAACCGGTGGTCTTCTAGGTCCGTTCCTTTGATTTTGAATCTATTTTCCTTTGTTCCTTTTGACCCCAGTATTCTTTTCTTCACCTGTTTTGGAGCTTTCACCTTTCTCAAATCCCAAACCTTCTTTGTCATCAGGACTCTTCTAGCTTGCAATCATCTCATCAAGTTTTGTAGAGCTTATCTTAATGTTTTTTTCATAACTTTTTGCTTTTTCCAAATCAGACTTTAGGTTCCCAACTTCCTTTTCAAGCTTTGTGCAGTCTTTAGTTTTGCTTTTCACCAACTGATTGAGATCTTCTTCTGCTTTTTCTCTTTTTACAACTTCTACTTTCATATTACTCAAGTTGTCTTCTGTAGATATCAATTGTTCACTAATCTCCTTATATTTTTATTTGAATCTCTCAAGACATACTCCCCCAATTTCTTGGTACACTCATATGCTTCATTGACATTATCTTTCAGATCCCTATTTTCCAATTCAACCTTTCCAAGGTGTTCAAGGGCAACTCTTAATTCATCTTCATTAACAAGCAAACATTCTTCTTCTGTGGTTTCAAATGAATCAATTTATTCAGGAGTAGAAAACCTTCTTCCTGCCATGTGTTCATTTTTCAATATCTTCCTCAAGATGTTAGACTTCTTTCAAGGAACTAGGCTCTGATACCAATTGTTGAACACCTGAAGTACTAAGGGGGTGGGGGGGGCGTGAATCAGTACTTTATTAAACTTCTTACTTATTGAACTAACAATCCATTTACCACATGCAATAACAAAGCAAATTAAACATAGAACAAACAACCAAACTCCATCACACATGAACACCAAGATTTTTATGTGGAAAACCCAAAATTAGGAAAACCATGATGAGTGTTAGCTCATAATATATTATGTAGGATCAATACCAAATTACAATAAAGGCTCACTGCCTTAGGGTTCATGGCCCAAAATAAATGCTCACTGCAAGAAGGCTCACTACTTAGAGAAAGAAAGAAAGAAGAAGGGTGGCTCACTACCAATTTGAATTACTCAGTTTGTATCTACTCATGCATGGATGTAGCTCCAATAAATGCTCAAAATACTGTCTCAAAACTCTTCATCTTGACTACTCTATTTCACTACTCTACTTTTAGAGCAAACAAGATCTCTCTTCTTCTACTCTAGTCACCTACTCTACACTTTCACATATTCCACCACTCACATATCCACTTCACAAACACCGAAATCAATCTCATATTTATATCTGCAACAAACAAAAACTTCATACTATGTCAGCCAAATAATTTGCACCATGTAGTCATACATTACATACTCTATCAACCAAATTTATTCTCCAAAATCTATAGCAGACCCAAACAATATTTGAAACACCATCACACATGTCGGCCTCAACTATTTTACTACTTAAGATTAAATTCTAAACACCAAAACTTACCACACACACATCATACTTTTATGTCAGCCTTATTCACAGACTATTCACTGGTTTAGTTCAACTGTCAGACAACATCTTCCACTACGGTCCACAAGACCTACTCAAATCCATATGAAAGACTCTTCACCCATCAAAGATCATACCTCCATAACTGCAACGCAAAATATTCTTTTGCAGTAGAATGCAGACCACTGAAACACATGCTCTGTCACAGTCACACTACACCATACCAAGTAGCGATACTTAGGCATTCATAATTGACTCTTCGGTGGAGCTTAAAACTTGTAACTAAGGATTTTGATACTTTAAAACATGTTTACAACACCTCAAAACCATATAGAAAGATATGTAACAACGAAGGAATGTGGACCAAAACAAATGAATGTTCTGCTTTGAATCACAATGTACTTTGTCTTTCCAAACTTAGTTTGTTGGAGTGTGTACTTCTGGTATTTTTCAGGAGCTAAAATCTTAGATATAGGATCATCAAAGGAATACAAATAACATACCAGAACTGCATGATCTTGTCTTCTACTATGGACCAATGCCATCCATTATATCACCACTCTGTCACTATCTCTTGTGTATTGCCAACACTTAATCAAAATGGCTAAGTTTTTTTTCCCAAACTGAAACTTTTGTTCTAACCTCGTTCTTTTGCTTGTTGCCATCAATGACAACATCTTTAGACATCATACACAAGTTTCCAACAATATGTAATGAGTGACATGTCACACATCATCTCCAAATGAGGAGGTGCCACATGGCATCCATCTCATTCCCTCTCCACCAATCCTTAACTCCCAAGTACTGATTTGACTCCTCATAGTTCTCACACATGTGTGAGACCTAGGGGAGAGGAGTGTACTTGTACACTCTTCTCCAAAACCATACTAGGATTTGCTCCCACATGTGTGGAGTATGGGGATGAGTGTGGACTTGGTCCAACCCTCATCCTTGACCCTAGGAAGGTGGGATGGGATGGTGACAAATCCACCATCCCTCTTCCCAAAACTTACCCATGCCACTTTTTTCCCAAGGAACTTGGGATTGGTCAAATTCTCTCAAAAATAAAAAATTCAAATTCGAAGAAGGTCCCCAATCCCAAGGTATATGACCTAAGGGTCCAAAAACACTAAAATATGTATGGCAATGATATTTTAAGGCCATCTAAAGTAACCCTAAATTCAAAATCCGAGATTGAACACATAGGATGGCAACTCATCCTCCAAGCCAACTCAACATCCTACACACTAGTTTAGAAAATAACTTAACATCACAAGATAAAACACATTACAACATTTCACAACAATTAGAGACTTTAGTCCCCATCATGGACTAAGGTCAAGCTTTAATA